>OX578135.1:51198336-51612168 GCA_951213105.1 Amaurobius ferox
CAGCTTCACAAGCAAAGCGCGTTCTGGCAGTGTGACAGCCATCGCTAATAAGAATGAAAATTTCCCAGTTTTATCCCCTTTTATGCCCAGAACATAGTAGCTGCAAACCAAGGGTTTATGCAAATGCTTGTGCTTACGGTGCGAAATTGCATCTACAATGGCAGTTTAAGTTTCTTCACTTTTTTTATCTTTTTTTTCATATCAGCAAAAGAAATTAGAAAGGAAAAATTCCATCTCGAATGTGTTTGTTTTTCTGTGATTATTTTGTGTCTTTTCAGCATAGTTTCTGTTGTACAGCGCCACCTATCGGTGCCTCTGGAACTAATTTTTTTTCGCGTAATCCCCTTCCCCATATCTTGAATAGTAGGTTCAACAATTTTGGAGCCTTTACACTGAGTAGTTTGATGTATAGAGAGCTCAGAGTAGGGGTGTTTTAATTCTGACCACCCGGTATATATATATATATATATATATAAAATCAAAATTTGTAAAATGCATTTGAACAGGAGTCTTAAAAAAGAAATGTATACAATCTAACTCCCTCTCACCCCAAATCGAACATTGAGACAACGCAGTAAAGTAAATTTGGCTTTATAATACACAAAATACACTATGTTCACCTTTAGCCACAATGCATTCTTGCACATGTGTAATAAGGTGCTCCCGCGTGTTTTTCACGTTTACACTTTTACATGCAAATTAATAAAATTACTTTTTAAAATCGTTATTTACAAAGTATTTTTCATCTTTTGCGGGGGAGAATAAATTTGCATCGTCCAAATTTAGCAAAGCTCTATAACTTTGAAATTGACATTCCCCCACCCCACCCCAGAAATCGTGATAGACCCGCGTACCGCGCTAAGTGTCATCGTGTGTAATTATATTACTTATCGAGTTATCTGCTGATCAATGACTTTCTATGACACTCTGAATACCTACATTTGAATTCGCAAGAAAAATTGACTCACTTTCTTTTTTCTTTCTCAACGTTCTTTTACATTTATTTTAAACGCGAATCGTTGAAATCATATTTCTTCAACATAAAAATAAAATCATTAAAAAATTACTGGTACCAAAAAGGGAGCAGCAAAGTTTTTTTAATTTAATAAACTTGCCGGTGTTTTTCCTTTCCTTCAACTGTTTTATGCCAGCGTGACAGAGTGCAACTATGAGCAAACAAATGATTATACTTCTTCAGTTGTGCCATTTGCAGGCACCTTCGTATTGTTCAGCTGGTTTGAGTAATTGCGAAGAAAACCATAATTCACTCTGATGTATAATCTTAAAGGAGATCAAACAACCAGGTAGTTGGATGTGACCATTAATTTTCTGGAAACCGAACTTTTCTGAAGGGAAAAAAAGGAAAGGAATTCTAAAAAAAATTAATCGTGAGATATCTGGTCTTGGAATGAGAGTATAGATGCGTGTGTGCAGAATGTTTTTCATCGATTAATATTTTTACTTTTATTGCAAATCGCAATACATATAAAATGGAAGTATTATAATGGGGTTAAATATTCTCACATTTTTTATGCATTTGCACGTTTTGAGCCAACGATGGACAAGAAAAAAATGCTTTCCGAGTGATAGCTCAGCAAATTTACTGGAACATTTTGCTTAGTCTTAAAAGTTCTTCTTTTCTATCCCTTCTGTGATAAGAATTCGTAATTTACAACCTTATAACTATATTATGATTTGTTTTGACGTCAAGTAACTCTTTACTTATGCTCCTCTAGAAGGTGATTTGCTGTGCCTTAGGAAAATGTTGCGGGCATTTTATTTCTTTTAACTTGAAATTGATAACCTCATCTCTTTGACAAGCACTTGTTTGCCTAAAAAAACTTGTATCATTCAAAGTAATTAATTTAAAATGGCTTTTGACTTGGCCATGAGCAATCTTTCGGATCACTTTTGTATGATATGTGCACTATTTCAAAGTTTCATCATTTTATATTATTTAGTTTTCCTTTCATGTTCGTTAAATGGATTATTGTTCTGCTCTTCTTAATCAGTCTGCTGTTGATTTTGACAGTGTTCTTTCCTTAATGAATTCTATTAATTCTTATATTTAGTTAACCTGTAAGCTAAAATGTAATGATTATTTTTATTTCCTGTATGGTCTAGTCACTCGCCATAAAAACTCATTTGTAACCACTGTTTACCGTAAGCCTTTTTCTGTTCATTTCTCCCTAATAATAATTCGTGTCATCCCCCTAATCAAAATATTGCCGCATTCGATACATATTTCTACCGTGCTATTAAATTATGCTCTTTTTCTGACTTATTAAAGTTTGAGCTAGATTATTTAAAAGCTTTAGATTGTGGATACTCGCCGACCATTGTTGATTGTACTTCCTCCAAATTTTCTAAATCACCTCAGAACAAGGAAAATCCAGTCCAAGGAAGATCTTCCTTCAATTTTTTTAGCTTCAGGGGGCTATGGAAAAGTTCAATAATTGGAGCATTTATCAAATTATTTGCCTATGTTTACTATCGTACATACTCGTAGATTAAACTAAATACGACTTAATGTAGAGCTTTAAAGAACATCATAATTGTGCAAAAAAAAAAAAAAAAAAAAATTAAATCTTCTATCGCTAATCATTGTTGGTCCATTAGTCGCCGGTTTGATTTATCTTCTGCCACTATCATTCAAATCTCCACTTCAAATTTTCGATTTGTATTTCTTTGAATCATTTCATGTAAAACTCAAGTAATCTGGTTAATGAGTTGTCAATGTCTCCATTTTTCTCCGAGGTAAGGCATTACCAAGTCTATTATTTTGTTTATTTGAATTCATATTCTCTGCCTTTTATTTATTCATTTCTGCGTCTCATGTTTATTTTTCCATATTTTTTTCTATTTTTCTTGTTTTATTTCCCGTTCGTAGCACTAGGTGACGCCACTATATCAAGATGTCCTTTAGTCGTTTTAGTTTGACCTACATGGTCTTGCGTTTATTTGGGCAATCAGGTCTGGACATTTTGCACTGAAGGAGAAAATCCAGTTATTTCCGAAACGTGCTTGTTAGACTGTTTGTTTCTTTGCTTGTTTCTTATTCGAATTCACAGTTCATGACAGATTTATTTTTTTCGAATTTCGTGTGGTTGTTATCTACTTCAATAAGGATTACACTGTCCATGTTTCTAGTTTCTACGACCAGGGGTTGCGGAGATACAATCAAAAAATATTAATCATGCATAAAGCATTGATTATGAAACATTTTCGAACTGAAATGCAATTTCATCTAAACGCCTCTAAAATGCGATAAATTCAGCAGCGATATTTTTTAAAGTATCACATTACTACAATAATGTATTAAACTTGGAAACGCAAAGCTTCATCAAAAAGGGCAATGCTATAAAATTGCTTGCTTGTATATGTAAAAATCAATGAATATTTCATTCATATCACTTATATTCCAGATTCCAGAGCTAAATAATTTTGCGTTTAAATAAATTCAGCAATTCTTATACAACTCATCTTACAATCGCTCGATTTGTTTACTTTCTGCATACGTTAAAATCAGGCTTCGTTGCAGTAATCAAAGTGGAAATAATCAAAATTTAGTGATAATTTAAAATCAAAAATATTGTAATTGCGTAGGCACAGAATTTAGATACACAGATAATATTAAAAAATAAAGCGGTTTGGGGGCGGATTCATAACTAAATATAAATATAAACGTTTCTTCAAAATCACGATTTTCACACAACGAAAAAAATGGATGCCATATTTTTTATTTTACAATGTGTCACGTGATCTCTTCATATAATATGAGTGCAATTATTTTTTCAATTTTTATTTAAAAATCTACTTGACATATTTTGATGATTTTTTTACACATTTTACGTGATAATTTGAAAATTAAAATGAACTTTTAAAATCACGATTTTGACACAAGATGGATGCCATATTTTATTTTGACGTGGGTCACGTCCACGTGATCTCTTCATACAATATAGGTATAATTATTATTTTAATTTTTATTTAAAAAACTACCGAATATATTTTTCTGAAATTTTTTCATATATTTTATGGGATAATGTGAATATTTTCCCAAATATGATAATTATCTCATTTTTGATAATTATTTCACAAGATCACAAAACAACTGTCAAGTGCAATAAAACAGGAATAAAATGCTCTACTAAATTCACAAAATAGTCTATACTATTCTCAAAACATGGACGTACTTCAGAATTCAATGTGGCTCGTATCATGTCAACTGCTTCAACTAAGCTACGTTCTCCTTTTATGTACTCTTAATAGAAACTTCCAGAAGGGGCTCGTATCTCGTAGAATATCCATTACTTCGAGAAGGTTCTGGAACATTCCTAAAATCGCCAAATCAGGAAATCCTTGCCGAACTTCAGCATATATCAACCCTAAATTCACGTCATAGGAATGGTAGCCTGTAAAAGTGTTTTCTCTTTCTAGTTTTCAGAAGGTATTCCAATGAAGGCATTTTACACGTTCGTAACAATATGCACCGTTAACTAAATATTGCTACTAATATTTAAGTCTGTCAAAGACAGGGAAACTCATCATCATCATCATATTTGGCACGATAGCCCAGGATGAGCCATGGCCTTCCGCTGAAGATTCCCCCAGGACTGTCTATTTCGAGACCTGGTCTGCCAGTTTCTTGCTCCAATCACTCTAAAATCCGAATCAACTGAGTCAAGCCATCTCAGCTTTGGTCTTCGTCTTTTTTACTAGTAAAGGGCCTTGCAGCAAACATCTTCTTTACCGGGTCCCTTTCATCCATTCTAGCAATTATAAGAGGCTCAGTTCATTCGCTTAATTTTAAAATATTTAATAATATCGGGTTCCTTAAAAGATCTATAAATCTCTGAGTTAAAACGCCTCCGGCATAGGCCATTCTCCTTTACTTCACCAAGGATTACTCTGAGTACCCTACGCTCAAAAACAGCAACTCTACCCTCTCCATTTTTTGTTAAAGACCATGTTTTCGAACCATACATTAGGACCGGCCTAATGATAGTTTCATAAATAAGAAACTTTGTTTTTCTAGAGAGGAAACAAGACCTCAAAATAGGGCGAAGTCCAAAACATGCCTTGTTTGTCAGTGAAATACGATTTTGAACTTCAAAGATAATATCATTTTTTGCATTAACAAAAGATCCCACGTATTTAAAACCAAAAACAGTTTCAAACTCATGTTGGCCAATTTTCAGAAGGTTGGCCGTATCACCAGTTGGTGTTTTCTGTACTGGCATACATTTGGTCTTAGAAACATTTACAATCAGTCCCATTCGACTTGCAGCTACCTCCAAGGAAGAAAATGCTTCTCTCAAGGCCGGAACACTCCTAGCAACGATATCGATATCATCAGCGTAGGCTAGGAGCTAGCTGCACAGACCTGTGTATGATGTTTCCCCGTACATCAATTTTTGAATCTCCTACAGCCTTCTCCAGTGCGATGTTAAAGAGAATGCACGAGAGAGAGTCCCCCTGTTGTACACCACTATTGACACTTAGGCTCTCGAAAAGGACGCCCAAAAATTTGATTTTACATTTGGTGTCATGCAATGTACACATCACAAGTCTAATCAGTTTAGCAGGAATATTAAATTCATACATTGCATCCATTAAATGCTTCCTACTCACGCTGTCAAATGAAGCCCTAAAGTCAATAAACAAATGGTGAGTGTCAATACCATATTCAATTGATTTTTTCCAAAATCTGACGCAAACAGAAAATGTAATCAATAGTGTATTTTCCCCCTCTAAATCCACATTGATAACTACCAATCTCAGAATCAGAAAAAGGCCTGAGTCTCTGATACAGAATAGTGGAGAGGATTTTATAACATGTGCATGGAAAGGTGATACCCCTATAATTGGAACAGAGACAGGGAAACTCACACTCTTAAAAAATAAAGTTACAATTTTTTTAATTAGTTTTATTTTGAATAACAATATATGGCGATTAGCATGAAAAATAATTGTTCTACTTTACGTGTACAAAGATTCAGGTTTTTAAGTCACCAGGGGGCTTCTGAGGGGGCTAGAAACTTTGTTCGTAAAAACCGTCATTTTGCTTACTCCGGAAGGAAAATCTAAAATCCGTTAGATTCTGCTCCAGTGACGATACTATAAGTGTGCATAAATTCTGCTTTTAGTTACAACTTTTGGGGACGGGGGCTCCTTGAGCATCTAAAAAGGTTTTTCGAAACAAAAAGCCAGTTTTTTCACTCCCAGTGAGAAAATCGAAAATATAGTTCCGTTAGGTTGTCTTTTGTGGTCGATACTATACGTTCTGTGGTCTATATGATCTATACGTGGGCAAAAATTTAGATTTCTATACATGGATTTCTAGAACATCTGAAAAGACTTTTCCAATGCCTATGTTCTGCGCCCCAAAATGAATCGAAAATCTGGCTCCGTCATATTCTGTCCCTTGACTATATTCTAAATGTGCAAATATTCTATCGGTTACCATGGGAGGGAACTTCTAAAGGGTCTGGAATGTCCGAAACACGTTGAAGAATTGTTCAAGAAGTGCAAGAGAGAGATTGTATGCAATGCGCGGATAATTAAGTAAAAATCTAAATTCTCAACTGCACCCGCTTTTCTGATATTAATATCTTTAATATCCAGCATTTCTTATTTTTTACAAACATGAAATATATAATAATGACCTGAACAAATTTGATTAATTCTAACTTTAATTACGAATTCGAAAAAATGTCATGTTCAGAGAAATAAATTATGCCAAAGTAAATGAGTGCCACAACGTATCCAACACAAAAAAAAATCATCCCGAAACACAAGATATATATTAATATATAACTTTAAAAAATAAACAAAATTATGCAAAAAAACGTTATTACAAGAAAAGTAATTTGAATTTTTTCCTTGGGACATTCTAGAAGGTAGGATATGACTTAAATTGGTTAGCATACTTTCTGACTCTGCAGCACTAATTATAATCATTAACTTCAGCATTTCAAATTTTAAGTATTTTCAGTAGAAATAATTCTCAATTTTTCTGTTGTATCTACAGTAATTAAAACGAGATTTCTAATTGCATAGCACTAAAATGTTTTTGAATGGTACTACGTTTTGAGTTTTAAATATTACAAAGGTTAAGTTTTAAATATTGCAAAAATTCTAATTCCATTCATTTAGAACTATCGTTCGATTTCTTCCATTTAATTGCTACAAGGAATAGTTAGTTACAGATCTACAAAACTGTCTTTGCACTTGGCTACAAAATAAAACTTAATTTTTGGAACACAAGGAATAATGATTGATTCTCATAGAACTTTTTGTGCTGAATTTAAATATGTTATTATTTTTCTCTTCTATCACGGCAGATATTTTTAGTGACACATAGATAAAATGCAAAAAATGTATATTTACGTATATTTATAACACTAGTAACATTAATTACCCATCCTTTTCTGGGTCCTAAGTAGAGCCCGTTGCTTAAACAATGCAGTTACAGATAACACAACTCACTTACCAAATTGCCTTCAAACTGTCTTATTTTCCAAATCAGTTTCAGTCCATGCAAGCGAAATCCTTAATTTAAGCGCATGCGCAGTCGCGTACACAAAAATCCACCGTTCCACAACTGTGGCAAGGAGGAAAATAAAAGAAACGATCATTTCTATGAAGGCGAGGTTTATATCCCACCGTCAGTTGAGCATGCGCAACCAATAGATAAAAAAAAACACCGGACTTTATTTGCGCAATCGATAATCGGAATTTTCATGCGTTCCCCTGTAAAATCACTAAAAATAAAATAACGTATTAATTCACTCACATTTTTGTTAGATTGCGAAAATATATTTAGAACTGTTATGTAAACCCTCGATACAAATAGAAGCAGCTTTAAAAGTGATTGTCGGAGATTTTACGGGGATACATCACGGATTTAGAAAAGGAGACCATGACATTGACATAATCCTCGTAAGTATTCGTATAGAGAATCTATCTGGTCATCCAGACCAGAAACATTTACGTGATCGTATTTAAAAAAGAAGCTATGTAACACGATTCGCAGGACTTAGAAACATACTGAAGACGCATTATCGGAAGACACACTTCAAACACAAAAGAGAGGCATTCAAAGTTTAGCATGCATATATTCATTTAAATTACTTACGTTGCTTTAAAAATATACCAGGAGATATTTTACACGTTTAACATATATTTGAAAACACGTGAACTGTTGTCACAGAAATCTGCAACGTGAGCCATTTGACTTCCCGTTCCGAGGAATCGCCGTAGAAGCTAAACATCTGGTACGTACCTGCATTGTACATTTGTGGTCAAACTGGCTGATTCACTAAAAATCTTCTTTCAACTGAGCCGAATCACGCAGGCATAAAGATCCGCATACAACTCCACAAACGCGACGTCTCGAAAAGTAATCCCAGTCATTTCAATTGCATTCCATAAAACAGAAATGACTTTTACAATTGAATGACTTTTACAAATCGAAATGAATTTTACAATTGAATGACTTTTACAAATGACTTTTACAAACCGAAGTGATTTTTACAATTGAATGACTTTTACAAATGACTTTTAAAAACCGAATTGAATTTTACAATTGAATGACTTTTACAAATGACTTTTACAAGGCGAAATGACTTTTGCAATTGAATGACTTTTACAAATGACTTTTACAAAGCGAAATGACTTTTACAATTGAATGGCTTTTACAAATGACTTTTACAAACCGAAATGAATTTTACAATTGGCAAACGGAAATGCCAAAATATCTGACAACGCCCACCGAAAATGCACGCCATCCAATAAATAAGACAATAAAAACAACTTACAATTTTGACCATCAGAAATATTTTTTACCAGCAAAACAAAATTAAAAAATCTGATGTGAGCAGCACATGACTTTCCTTATATAATGCAATGAACTTACTACTTTTACAGCAAAAAAAAATAGGTTATTTTTATAGTAGATACTTATATTCTTTCCAAGATATTGAATTTTCGTTAATTAGTCGTCATTTTCATCGATTTAGCGTCATTTTTATCCATTTGGCTAGATTTTCGTTAATTTGGCAACATTTAAAAAAGTAGCCAAGTTGGCGACATTTCGCCAAATTCGCCGCCAAAATCTCGCCAAACGTTATGGACGGAGAAATAAGTTATTCTTATAGCAGATACATGACTATTGGCGTTCAAATACAAATGTATTACTCAAAGTATCTTTTCTTGTGCATGGAACGAGCTAGATCCACGAGAATGATGTCACCCAATTTATCGCATGATATTACATATGAAAACTGAACATGTTTCTCAACAGTTAATATATTTTTTTTTTAATGTATAGGATTTTTTTATAAATTTATTTGAAAAATATGTAATATCTCGAGAACGGTTCATGCTAGCGTTCTAAAGTTTATGTCAATCGTTTTTTAAGGAAAAATTACATAAGAAATGTCTATCTGCGTAACTTTATTAAAGGTTTTGATTTTTTGATGATTTTTTCAAAACTTCACTCGAAAATTTAAAGGGGTTCTGAACATTTGATTGCGTTTAAAAACAATAGGCTTCCAGTATTTACGGATTGTGATTTTTGTACCAAATTTCATTCGAATCGCTTCATTCGTTCGTAAGATATCGTCTCCACAGACTCACTGACACACACACATACACACACACATACTTTCACACACACACAGACATCACCTCAAAAATGTTTGATTCGTGATCAGGGATGCTTGAAACGCGCTCTCCCGTCGAAAACTCGAATTCGAATTTTCGACCCAGTCACAATACTTTTTTTATACATTATGTATATAAGGAAAGTAATAAAATTAAGAGATAATCGCTTTCATTTAGTATTAGAATTAAGAACGCATTTTATTGGAATCGAAACAGAAATTATTTTAAGTAATAGATTAAAATTTGCAAATTTAATACACGCAGCTTTTTTTTTCAGGCATACATCAGAATAGGGCGAAGCGCAATTGGAGACATATTATGTTAACCTAGGTTCTATTTATGTGACAGCATTTAGATATATTTATTTATATAGGGAAAATAGTAAACTTAGGGAAATAGTATACAACAGGGTATATATATAGGGAAATATATAGTATATATATCAGGGTATATATATAGTATATAGGGAAAATAGTATACAACAGACATACACAAAAATTTTTACCAAAATCATGTCATAACAGACATACACAACAGATTTTGCCAAACTATAAAATGCTAATCTTATTGTGCAAATTTTACTTTTTGGATGTAGCGAAATAGGTATTAGATAATCTTAAAAATTCAGCCCAGACAGACATCGTTGAAGAAAAACGTTTTTCGATCTTGAAATGAGTTCAAGAAGTCCTAAACGGTGTTTACCCGTCAAAACCTCGAAATCGAAAATATTCGGGAAAACATTACTATACTAATAATATGTAAAAGTAATAAAAATGCCAATACTCTACGATCCAAAGAAGTCAAGGTAATGAATGAGCAGGCCTGTTTTCAGTATTTGTCCGTATTTATTTTTGGGCAGGAACATGTGAAACTGCTTCCCTCAAACTGTTCTGCAGTGCAAGTAAAAATGCCAGTTTTAAAACCAACCCCATTACTCTAGTAAATGCATTTCTCCAGATATTTCCAGTTTCTTTAGTTTGGGCCAGCTGGTGAAGTTTTATACTGTAGTTTTAAAAACTTTTCCGTAAACTACAATTTGGAGGATAATTTGCTTGTGGGTGGCACTGACACTGATTAGAATTTGGTACAGTTCTGATAAATAGAAGCCGTTATTAAAAAATAAAAATCATGAAAATTGAAATAAAAGATTGCACATACTGATTAATTAAATCCTTATTTGATAAGTACTTTATGACGACAAAATGAATATAATGAACGAAATAAAATTTCTAATTCGATGTAATTTCAAATAAGTATCCCTGTTACGTGTGCGATCAAAGTAGATTTAATACAATAAGGGAAAAAAAATAAAATACATTATAGTCTGTACCATAAGTCATGTGCTGCTCACATCAGGTACTTTTTCTTTTCTTACAAACATGGAATACAAAATAATAAACTGTAAAAGCTTATTATTCTAACCTTAATTACGAATTCGAAACAAAATCACCCATGTGCAGAAAAATTATTTATTTCAAAATAAATGATAGCCATAACGCATTCGACGCAAAAAGCAAAAAAAAGAAACATAAGATATATATTAAATCATAATTTTGAAAGAATAAACAAAATAAAGCGAAAAAAGTTATTACAAGAAAAGTAATTAGCATTTTGTCTTTGTAACATTCTGGAAAAGTAAGATATGACTTTAATTGTTCAGCATGACGTTCAGGCTCTGCAGCACTAATTATAATTATTAAATTCAGCAATTCAAAGTTCAAATATTTCTAACAGAAATTGTTCTTTATTAATTTTATTCCTGTAGTAATTAAAATTTTATTTTTAATTACGTACCTCCAAAAGTTTTCAAATGGCATCGTGTTTTCGTTTTAAATATTACAAAGGAAATTCTAATCCCACTCAATTAGTTATATTGTTTGATTTATTCCTTTAAATTGCAATATATTGTAAGTAAATATGTTTGAAATATTTTGTCTGTATGGCTAATTTTGTTAGAAGCTCATTGGAAGTAAAGGCGCATTGATTAAATTCTGGTACAACTATAATTAATCAAACTGCAGAAATAATTATTTCACTTGTTACTTTACTTGATATCCTATATGCTAAACCTCATGTAATTATTTTAACAGAGAAGGCTTTGTGAAATTGAGATTTATTTTTCGACAAATGGTTATGGAAGTCTTTTTAAGTGTTCTAGCTTGAATAAAGCTGGGTTTGATGTATGTTGGTGATAAAATTAATTTTATATCTGTCAGTAAATTCAGAAGATGTTGTTTTCCACAGATGTGTTTTTGATTCCTTAAAATTTTATGTAATGGCATTGTATAGATGTTATTTTAAACTGTTGAAAGCTTTTGTAAGTAAAATTTAAAATTGCTTATGATTTTAATTGACGACGAGTCATAAGTCTATTAAGTAGTAAAATACCTGTTATTTTGCAGTGCAATCTTGAAATGTATTCGAATTCATTTGTTTCTGTTGTTGACATACCTACTAGAATAACTTGCAGTATCCAATAAGACAATATAAGCTTGCAATTCTTGCTAGTAGCTCAACAGTAGACCATCATCTGGTCAGTACAAAGATCCGTAGTTCGATTACCAGTTGGGGGCAGCAAGGTTCTTTACAGCGGTTTCCGAACAAATCAACCCTGTAGGTTTGTGCAAATATGTCGAAGGTCTTAAAGTGACCCTCTAGTACGACTAGCACGGATTCAGTTGACTGTAGAATATTGATCACCACTTTCAAATCGCAAAAGATCACTCAGGAAACTAACCTGGAGGATAAAATTAGCACCAGGAGATTAATATGAGATAAAAGTAGCAGGTTTTGGTCTGTCAGATTACCAGTTGCACACCAATCTGGCATTAGAGTGTGGAAAATGCAGTGATAATAAGAGCTTGCATTTCTATCCGAGTAGCTCAACGATAGAGAGAAGCGAAAGCCAGTACAAAGATCCATGATTTAATTCCCGGTTGGAGCAGCAAGGTTCTTTACAAACTTTATTCGTCAACAGGCATTGATCATGTTTTTTGTAGAAGTCGGTTGGATAGAGTGACATCATGTGTATTAGATTTGGGTATTACTGATCATCGTACAATTATGATAAATATTGATACTAAATTAACATCCTTGTCAAATGATGGAAATGTGGTTAATAAAGAGGCACATGATACTGATCTAAACCAGTTACCTAATACATTTATAAATGTTACCTGGGATGATGTTGCAGTCAGATTCTAATATTTTATTTAATTATTTTAATGAAAGAGTGATTTAGTAAATAAATGCATAATAAGGTAATGTGCGCGCGTGTTTGTCAGTGAGACTTTGGGGACGATATCTCACGAGCGAATGGAGCGATTCGAATGAAATTTGGTAAAAAAATTATAATCCGTGAATACTGGAAGCCTATTATTATTAAACGCAATCGAATGTTCAGAACTCCCCTAGATTTTCGAGTAAAAGTTTGAAAAAATCAAAACATTTTGTAACGTTGCGTAAATAGTCATTTCTTATGTAATTTTTCATTAGAAAACGATTGACATAAATTTTAGAACTGTAGCATGAATCGTTCTCGAGATATTTCACATTTTCAAATAAATGTATCAAAAAATCACAAATAAAAACAAATATAAACTATTGTAAAATATGTTCACTTTTCATATGTAATATGATGTGATAAATTTTAGGATCTAGCTCGGGAATCATTCTCGTGGATCTAGCTCGTTTCATTCACGAGAAAAGATACTTTGGGTAATGCGTTTATGTTTGGATGTCAATAGGCATTAATCTGCTATAAAAATAACTTATTTCTCCATCCATAAAGCTTGGCGAGATTTTGGAGATGAATTTGACGAAATGTCTCCAACTTGGCGACTTTTATAAATGTTGCCAAATTAACGAAATTGTCGCCAAATTGATAAAAAAAAACATTAAATCAATGGAAATGATGACTAATTGATGAAAGTTAAATATTTTGTTATGAAAGTTTGTTGATGAAAGTTAAATCAATGGAAATAATGACTAATTGATGAAAGTTAAATGATAACTAATTGATGAAAGTTAAATGATAACTAATTGATGAAAGTTAAATGATAACTAATTGATGAAAGTTAAAAAAAAATTTACGAACATATGATTAGACTATAGGAATAACCCATTTCTCCATCCGTCCGTCCATAACGCTTGGCGAGAAATTTAGCGAAACGTCGCCAACTTGGCGACTATTTTAAATGATGCCAAAGTAAAAAAAGTGCCGCCAAATTGATAAAAATTACGTCATATTGGAAGTAATGGTTCGCAAATTCTGATTTCCATCATATGACGGATATACCTTCTAGTATATAAGACATGTTCTTCTCTCAGTTTGATTGTAACACTTGGTGATGCATTTGGCGAATCTAGCAAATCTAGCAAAGTCTCGCCAACTTTGCGATATTTCGCCCCTTATTGACGAAAATATCGTCTAATTAAAAAATTAATAACGACTAATTAAAGTATTAATAACGACTAATTAAAGAACGACTAATTAATAACGACTAATTAAAGAGTTAATTAGTAATATATTTTAATATATGGATTGTATCGCGTAAGAATATAAAAATCTACTACAAGAATAACCCATTTCTCCGTCCATCAGCAATGGTTGGCGAAAATTTTGGCGAAGTTTTAAATGTTACTAAGTTGACGAAAATGTCCCAAATGTGATAAAAATCTCGACGCATTGATAAAAATGACTTTGTAGGGAGGTAATGTTTTGCAAATTTTCAATTCCGTCATACAATAAGTATACCTTCTAGTATATAAGGAATGCTTTTCTCTCCGTTGGACGATACATTTGGCGAACTTGGAAAGTAATTTAGCAAGGTATAGCCAACTTCGCGATATTTCGTTCCAGATTGACAAAAAGAACGTCAAAATTGCAAAAATGACGCTAAATTAATGAAAATGACGCCTAGTTGATGAATTAATTATTAAAATATTTTAATATATGAACTAGGTCGCTTATTGAGGATGCTATCAGTATTGATAATTGTTTATTTAGAGTTGCGCGAAATAAGTTAATTGGGTACTTTGAAATAGTTTTACATGTTGTCATCCGGAAAATCCCCAAATGTACAATTTAACGATAAAAACACAGTATCGTGGATCTTATACATTATTTTTTGACTGTAAAAGGAGTAAATTCATTTCAATATATAAGAAAAGTCATGTGCTGCCCACATTAGACTTTTTTGTCTATACGATAGTATTAAAGGAAAATAATTAGACAATTTAAAGGATACAGGACATATACGCTATGAAAATAAATTATATTTCATTTGTTATATCAATTTCTTTCATTATCACTGATGTTCTAAATGGTAATAACTGAGTTCTAAATGGTATTAACCAACGTTACATAGTCAATAATTGTAATTTAAAACGGCACTCAAAATTATCATCACATTATTATACTGGAATGCAATTTATAAAAGATCAGCATTCATCACATGTTTAACAAAAAATTGATAGAATTAAAAAAAAAACTTTATGAAATGTTTTCAGATCCAAAAGGAGCAAGGGAAAATATATTGAAATAATAATTTTGTTCTGGTTCGATTGCCATATTTATTGCTCGTAAAAGTACATATCTCGAGGCTAAGAAAAACATTAAAACATATCAGATTTCATCTTCAACTAGCAACAGATGAAAAAAAGAAAAATATATTTAGTCCCAAGATTACCTTCTTTATTAAAAAATAATTTTTGTACATTCAAATCACAGTAATATATATTTCATTATTATTTTTTTAATTTGTAGAACTTTATATAGTAGGTTTCAAGATTAGATTTTTAAACCTTCACTGATTTTTATTTCTAAGCTAGTATGATAAATTTTTAAGAGTATAACTATAAAAAATTGAAAAAATAGATTCCATAATTCTGTTTTTCAATATTAATTTGCAACTAATAAAAGTATTTATGGTAAAACGTAAGTTCTGAGTAAGTTTAAACGTAAGTTTAATATGGCATCTGCTTGTTCACATTTTCATGAAAATATAACACATTTTGACGTAATGTGAGTGTTATAAGTTATTATATGATTCATATATGAGAGATAGTTTCAAAATAGCTATTTGTAGTAATTTTGGTAAATATAATAAATAAAATAATTTTTTTTTGTAATTAAAATGAATTTTACTATACTTCAATATCTTTATTATACATATGACTTAATAACAAAACCCTCACTATAGTTCACCCTATACTTACATTTACAAATAATTAAAAATATCTTTATATACAATTATAAGTTCTTTTGGAGTTGCGCGAAAAGGGTTCTTTGACTGAAAATTCGAAAATCTTTATTTGAATATACTTTAAAATCCTTAACTGTGAAAATTGATATGGATTTTTACAAGCATGTATTTATAAAACTTACTTCACCCAATAAAAATGTAAATGTACCCAATAGAAATGTAAATTTGTGACGTATCACAAAAAAGATAAAACTGGATTATAGTACATAGGATACCCAACCGGGAAGTAAGTACCATTGCTTAATATGATCTCTGTCTGTGTAATGCTTTATTTAGATGCGTTTATGATAAAAAATTGTCACATATATTAAAGTAGTTTTGATCTAAACAATTTCCATCGTCAATTTGCTTATGATCCCTATTTTCACTGATGAAACAGTCTTTCACATTGTACGGAAAAGTGGCATAAGTCAGATTTTTTCCTTTATCATAATTCAGTTGATTTTAAAGATACAGATATCCGGGGTTTTTTTAATGATCTTGCTGCATTAAAAGCAAAAATTTTCTGATTTTCTGATTGAACACATTTGTCTAAGGGAGGCGTATAAAAATTTTAAAAGTGCAGCTTTTTGAAAATTAATGGGAAGACTATTTCATTAACGTAGTCCTATTTCCTACCTTACTTTCAACATTTTTGAAATTTACATTGCGCACTTATCTCCAACAGGTTAAGAATTAAAGCGTGTTTCAATCTTTTTGGGGCACCCTGTATACAGCTCAGCTGGCCAGAAACTTAAATGCACTCATAACGAATTAGTATTTGGAAACGTACAACTTGAAAGGCTAAACTTGAAACCAGGGGGTGCTCGTCCCGGCGCATGGCTGACTTAATTATTTTTATCTCGCTCTGTGCTTGACATGAGAATTAAGAACGATCGCATTTTGTCCTCAGACTCTCAAGAGGGACCAAATTTGTTCACCGACGTCACTAAATTTCCTTGGCCGCCACTGATCTTGTCTTCACGGCGCAATTTAAAATCGTTGCGCTATTTGTTTACCCTGGATGTTGTTACTTCAAAATTAATACACTATTTTTAACTGTAATAATGTGTGTGTTTTAGCAACTCCTCTCAAAGTTTACACTAGATCCTGAACAAATCGTACTTCCCATTAGGTCAAGCTGACAACTTTTCATTGGTTGCCAGGCTGAGTGCCCAAACTTTTATTATGTAACCTTGTTTGAAACTGGAGTTGTAGCGATTGCAGGACATTACATCCTGTGCTTCAGACATGCGCATTAACTGCATTGACTGGTCAAGCCGGCAAACTGCGTATTATATAATAAAGACGGTACCACGGGGGGGGGGGGGGTCATCCCGGGCATGAATGACCTCATTTATTTTATTCTGACTCTGAGCATATAATATCACGGAAATAGAAAGGGCGCCCATTATGTTCGCGGCACCTTGAATTTCTTTTGACTTCACTGAGGAAGGTGTGCACAACACAATTAAAACTCTCTGCGCAGGTTGTTTGGGTCTAGATAGTGCCATTAAAAAATTAACAAACACATTTTAGTTGTAATAATGTGAAAACTTGCTGTGTTTTGACAACAACTCTCCTGATCCGTGACGTCACGAATGACGAAATGCTACTCTCGCCAGCGTCAGGCTGACAACTTTTTGATTGGTTGCCGGCTCATAGTCCAACCTAATATTAGAGAACTTTGGATGGCACCACAATAATATATCCTTCAGAATTAAACATTGTTTCAATGAATATGCATATTACACTTTTAAATACAGTTATTTCTACGTTTCAAACATGTGCAGTATAAATGCAATATATCAACTTTATCACATATTAATATTATCCACTTAAAACTCCTCTCAAGTAATAAGAAAAATACCCCGAACAATTTTCTCTGAAGAAAATGAATTTGTCCTGTAAATCGAAAGCAATATTCTTCGACACACGCAGACTGCAAATAACGGTCCAAACAAAAACAAATATTTCGATATAAGACTGGATCTCTGTTCCCTGAAAACAAAATCTATTTTCTCAAACTTGTTCCCAACTTCTTAAATGCAAGATGAACACGTAAAGTGCCCCTTTCCGATTTTATAAGTTCATGGGAAATAAAGAAAATGTTTTTATGTCACTAAATGGGCAGCGAGAAAGTTTTAAAACTTATAGTTACGATCGATGAAAGTATTTATGTTTTTCCGGTAGTTATAAATATTTGATGGGTTTTTTTTGCAATGCTAAAATAGGGTGACATGGGAAAAATAATTATTTGCGATGATATAATTAATTAACTATGGTTATATGTTATTTAATAACACCGCTGTTTGTACAATATAAACCCGTTTACTGCTGCATCATCAATATCACTGTAAAAAAATAATTTAATTAATGGAAAATTATTGATTACCACGTTTTCAACTTAAGTTATTTACTATTTAGAATCTTATTAATTACTAGAACGTATTACCATGCTTTGTCCGAGTCTAAATAAGATCATCCCGCTACGTAAATAATATAGATGCATATAATACCACAATTTCCAAAATGTCTGTTTTGAACTGAAATCATTCCCATACCATTTTTCTTTTTCCATGCGCAATCACATCAATTGTACACCGAAATTTAACAACTGCTATACGTTTAAATACGCAATTACTCTCCACATAGGAAGTCACACGTCTCCAGTTGTGACATCATGAACACGGAAGTGCTTCATTTCGAAGAGGGCGTTCAAATAAAAAATTGCAACTTTTATAAGTCCACTTAAAAATTAACAAATAGACAGTTTTACAATATACAATAATAACACTTCATATTTATGTGTGAATTTTCTATTATCTAAAGCAATAAAATAAAAATAAAATGACCTAAAATACGTGCATTTCAATAATAGAAATTAAATAAAAAATCTGATGTGGGCAACACATGACTTTCCTTATATAATGTAATGAATTTACTACTTTTACAGTAAAAAACATAGGTTTTTCTTATAGCAGATACTAATATTCTTTCCAAGATATTGAATTTTCGACAATTCGTCGTCATTTTCATTGATTTAACGTAATTTTTATCCATTTGGCGAGATTTTCGTTTAATTTGGCAACATTTCAAAAAGTCGCCAAGTTGGCGACATTACGCCAAATTTGTCGCCAAAATCTCGCTAAGTGTTATGGACGAAGAAATAAGTTATTCTTACAGCAGATAAATGACTATTGGCGTTCAAATACAAAAGTATTACTTAAAGTATCTTTTTCCATGAATGGAACGAGCTAGATCCACGAGAATGATGTCACCCAATTTATCGCATAGTATTACATATGAAAAGTGAACATGTTTCTCAATAGGAAAAAAATTTTTTTTATTTTATATGACTTTTTGATAGTTTTTTTGAAAAATGTGCAATATCTCGAGAACAGTTCATGTTAGCGTTCTAAAATTGATGTCAATCGTTTTCTAATGAAACATTACTTAAGAAATGTCTATTTGCGTAACTTTTTTAGCGGTTTTGATTTTTTGACGATTTTTACAAAATTTCATTCGAAAATTTAGGGGGTTTTGTACATTCGATTGCGTATAAAAACAATAGGCTTCCAGTGTTTGCGGATTGTGATTTTTGTACCAAATTTTGTTGGAATCGGTCCATTCGTTCGTCAGTTATCGTCTCCACAGACCCACTGACACACACACACACACACACACACACACAGACATCACTTCAAAAATGTTTGATTCGTGATCAGGGATGCTTGAAACGTGCTCTCCCGTCGAAAACTCGAATTCGAATTTTCGACCCCGTCACAATACTTTCCTTATACATTAAGTATATAAGGAAAGTAAAAAGGATTGCCCTACCGATTAGGAAAACACACTTTGCAAAGATCATTCTTCTTCGCCGATTATAATTAGAATGGAAACTCCGTCTTGTTATTCTTGATCTCTAAGGAATCAACTTGTGTGAAAATCGTTCAATATTGCCCTTCAACATAAAATAACTAAATAATTTTATTGGAAAAGGATCGCCCCGGGATATATTGGCTCCTGACCTGAGCTATCACTGCTTTGATTTTACGCTGTCATTAACAGATACACAAACATATATCTTATTTTATTATTATATATTTACATCACCCGAACCGTAAATTTAGAGGTAAGATTCGAAATGCAACATCCACATCAGATTTTCTTTTTTATAGTATATGTATTGTATGAAACTTAAATATTACACATATATTATCAGAAGAAAGACTTTGTCTGGAAACAAAAAAGTAATATTTCGAAACATGCAGATCTTAAGAAATGGTTTCATAAGAAACTCATATATTTCGGAACTCTTATATGAAACTGAACACATTTCTGTTTGTTATAAAGAATCGATCTTCACAGTTTTATTTCCAACTTCTTATAAACGCGAGATGAACACGAAAAAAGGCCGTTTCCGCTTTTATAAAGTTCACAGGAAACAGAAAACACTTTTTGTTAGACCATTTTGCGACATAAAAGTTTATAAAACTTAAGATTAACATCGAGGGAAATAGTTTTTTTTTTTCCAGAACTTTAGAAAATTTGATGGTTAGGCTGAAAAAAAGAAAACAACACATGGAGTAAAATCTATTGGAAATTTTCGATCTGCCGATTTTTACTGTTTGCTACATTGTGTAACAGTAGTTGTACTAAAATAAAATGTTAGGCTGCGGTTAAAATTCCGACTCTAAAATTTTTTATCGGTTTATACATTTTATACAATATTTTTTGTCAATCAACCATTTTTACTTTCTGATACTATAGTATATAGCATAGAGAATGTATTGTTTTCAAGAAAATTTTCGATTTCTAGATTTTGATGCCATTATATATTTAAGACCTCCTGTTTTGACCGTTTTTAGAGCGATTTCTTATGTGCGCAATTCTTATGTGCTGCAAATAATCATGGATTTTCACAAAATGTTAGCTACAGCTGTCTTAACTAAAAATCTAGAACTTGATAAAAAAATAATTTTAAATTCGTGCAAAAACTTCTAAATTTGTTCTACATTTGTTACTTTCTTAACATGGAAGCACAGGATGAAATTTAACAATTATGCATAAAGGGGGTTATTTATGGTTCAATCGCGAAAAATAACAGTTTCAATAAGGGTAGTGAATAATAGGTGCGATACAATTTTTGTGTTCATGAGGTCATTAGCCTCCTCAGAGGTAGATAATCAAACTTGGTATCAATCTAAAAAAATTTTTCAAGACCGTTAAGATGAAGGGTAACAAGCTACATTTGTGATCAATTGAACAACCGATAGAGATATTTCAAAATTAGCAAAGAAAAAAAAATATAAATTACTAAAAAATGGGTGCTGGTATGAGAAAGTCAAATTGATCCACACTCCAGTAAATTTACGTATTTTATCTATTATAACTCGAAATATTTACTTGGCGTTAAAGGGTGCAACTGACGGTCTACTATGTAAGTAATACAGATGCAAATAACAACCTGCTTTTAACTAAAATAGTTCCCACTCTCCATTATTTCCAATGCTCAACCGTGCCAATTGTATAACACGGGTGTAATACGCACTAAGTAGGCTACTTTGAAATGCCCTAAGTAAGCGCGCGCAATACTAATTGAAATCGCTAAAAGGAAATATTGTTCATTTTATTAAAAAAGTTGAATTTTCATTTCTACTTTCCCTGCAATACATGGTAATGTATAGGGAAAATATTGGAATCATGCCGAAAATCGTAGCTCGAGCTTTGGACGGATCTACACGTTTCAAGACCTCTAGAATACAAAAAAACTATTTTTAGCGTGGCGTCTGTGTGTGTGTCTATCTGTGTGTGTGTCTATCTATCTGTGTGTCTGTCTGTCTGTGTGTCTGTCTGTGTGTCTGTGCAATGTATGTATCCACTCTAACTCAAAAACTAATGGACCTAAATTCATAAAATTTGGTAGGTAAGTCACTTGAATGTGACCCTGGTGCTGATTAGTTTTTGGTACGACTCGTAAAAACAGAACCCGCCTTTTTTTGCGAAATGGCCCTTAAAAATTTCATTTATCCGCTCTAGCTAAAATACTATTTTACCAAATTTCACAAAATTTGGTAGATAAGTTACATGTTGGATACTCTGGTGTTGATTAGAATTTGGTACGATTCGGAAAAGAGGAACTCGCCTTTTTTACGAAATGGTCCGCAAAAATTTCATGTATCCACCCTAGCTAAAATACTAATTGACCAAATTTCACAATATTTGGTAGATAAGTTACTCATGGGACATTCTGATGCTAATTTGATTTTGGTACGATTCGGAAAATAACAACCTGCCTTTTTTTACGAAATGACCCGCAAAAATCGCCAAAATCTAAAAAAAAAGACTACGTATGCTAAAATGTATCAATTAAATTCTTGTATTATACTCAATTTTTGACGAGGAAAAGAATATAACACATTCCATTATACTTTAGGACTAACTGTTCTCAAGATATTTGAGATTTCTCGCATTTTTGTTACTCCGCTATCGGAAAAATGTCCAATTACCAAATAAAAACAAAAATTGAGTTAAAAATGCAAATTTAGTGTTATTTTGTGCAATTAAACTCAATTTAATGAATTATTAAAGAAATAAAGAAAAAATGAATTTGAGTCTGCAGGGAAAGTCATGTGCTGCCCACATCAGATTTTTAATTTAGTTTTCGTTTCAAGAAAGTTTTAGCTTAAATGTTTGATTTTCGTATTTCATCAACCAGTTTATGTCCAGCCATTTTCTGTGATTGATGTTCATTATGTGTGCTGGAATACGTTGAATTTGAAACAGAAAGTTAACAAAAATTTTATATACTATTTTCAAAAATAGAATTGAAATGAACTGCTGAAATAAACTGATTTTTAAGCCAACATTTCGACTGATTTCCTGTTTTAAATGTTCATAATTTTTACATTAATTCGCATTTATAAAATTAAATTTTCGCCGTGCTATATAGAGTCTGGGGGATCTGAAGTGCCCCTTACCGAATTTCAAGGTTGTCTGAAACTTTGAATGTTCGCTATAGATAAAAGCACGCGCACTCAGGAATCTTCTTTTATAATGTGAAGATTCATGGTAAATATAAGGTATTGTAAGTCCTAAAGTATTGTAAGTCCCGTGAGTCCTAATTTCGACTCACTGATTTATAAGCTTTGAGCATTTCTAAATATGAATCAGTAACGTTTTCTTTCTGCAATACAACGTGCATTTAAAGTGATATAACACGTGACAGTTTTGATGGAGTTTCATACTCTGAGCGTCCGTGCATAGGAATCAACCATTTTTACTTTCCCTATATACATAGTTATAATGTTTAGGGAGAGTATTGAGATGGGATCTAAAATTCAAATTCCAGTTTTCGATAAAAGGTCACGTTTCAAGCATCCCTGAACACAAATCGAACATTTTTGAGGTAATGTTTGTGTATATATGTGTGTATGTAGGTGTGTGTATATGCATGTGTGTCTGTGAGACTGTGGAAGAAATATATCTGACGAACAAATGGATAACGAAATGTAGTACAAATGAACGACCATTGGAACGAAAATTAGTACAAATGAACGACCATTGGAACAAAAATTAGTACAAATGAACGACCATTTGAATGAAAATTAGTACAAATGAACGATCATTTAAACAAAAATTAGTACAAATGAACGACCATTTGAACGAAAATTAGTACAAATGAACGACCATTTGAACGAAAAGTAGTTCAAATGAACGACCATTTGAACGAAAATTAGTACAAATGAACGACCATTTGAATGAAAATTAGTACAAATAAACAACCATTTGAACGAAATTTTGTACAAATGAACGACCATTTGGACGAAAATTAGTACAAATATTACAATCCGTGAATACTGTAAACTTATTGATTTTAAATGACACCCCCCTCCCGAATTTTTTTAAAATGTGAAAAAATCATTTAAAAATCAGAATCGTTATTACTGTTACGTAAATAACCAGCCCGTGTGTCATTTTTCATTTGAAAACAAAAGACACGAACTTTAGAAGGCTAAAATGAATTGCTCTTAATAAATTGCACGCTTTTTAAGTAAATTTATCAAAAATATTACATAAAATTAAAAAAAGTATTATTTATCATGAAATATGTTCACGTTTCATGTAATATTATGAGAAATGCAAATTTATTAACATCATTCTCGTGGATCTAGTTCGTTTCATTCACGGGAGAAAATACTTGTGTAACAGTTTCATATTTTTGCAAGCAATACAAAGCGCCAATAGTCATTTATACATAAGAAAAGTTTTTCTCTTCGTGTGTACGTAATATTCGGCAGTAAATTTAGCAAACTTGGCGAATCATTACAATAGCGAATTTGACGATATGTATTCGAGATGGCAATTAATTGCATATCACCTACGCTCAACTTTTAAATGTAAGAGTTTTATATTTCTTACGCAAAATAGTTATTGTGTTTTAACTTACTTTCTCCAGGAATAACGCTACAGATTTTCCTGGAAATTATAAACACGTTATATGTATGAGGCATTTCTCTGGATATAAATTCTGGATTTGTATTTGCTCTTAATAAAAAGGCTTAGTGCAGTACAATATTTGTACTACATGTTACACTCCCAATTACAAATGCCAAGAAAGATAATGAGCTATCTAAATGCAGCAGAGGAAACCCATTGCAACACAATCATAGATAAACAGCGGTCATCCCCTTCTGCATCAACGACAAATGGGAGAAGTGGTATGAAACCAAAGGGGGAAATAAAAAAGTGCCCCAAAGTTTTGTTCCAGAGAGTTCAGGAGACTTGAATTTTCGAACGAACTAACAACATGTCTCTTGGTTTTGTGCAAAAAAATATCTACAGTGAGCACGCAAAAAGAAAGCGTGGCTCAGATATGTGATGTGCAATAGTATCTTACAGCATAGTGATTGCACGAATAAGTGTTGAATGCAAGAGAGAAGAGGTATTTATATGTTTCACTTGTCACTAATTAGCACGGAAGGCACACATTTACCGGTTATTCTAATAATGAACAATCAGTTCGTACGAGTCGCGGTTGTATAATAACGAGTTCTTGTATTTTAAACTAATAGAACTATTTTGAGTTTCGGTAGATTAAAAGAAAGTGTTTAAATATATATGTCAATGTGTGTAAATATGTGTATTAATGAAATATTGTCAGTGCTAGATATATTATAATAATGGATTTATGAATAGTATTATTAATCAGGACATAATCGGATATCTATGATCTTAAATATTAAATAAATTGGTCAATTTAGATAAGTGTGTTTATTTATATTTCGTGTATTTGTCTCTCCGGCTTGAGAACCAGGAGTTTACATGCTCCACCCTTAGTGAAGGCATCAAGGTAAGTTCTAAGATAGTGATTTTTGATAAGGACAACTTTACCTTATTACACTTAGCCAGGTTTACATCGCATTCAACGAAATAAATCGCCAGCTTAAGCTATATATTTCACATTGTAAATGACTATTTGCAATATAATACATAAAAGAGATTACGAACTCTGAAACTAAATCACCAATAATTGTAACACTTACGTTTATAATGAAGTTAAGATCAACGGACATCAACCTGCAACCCTTGAACAGACAGCCATCTTGTGATGGTTTCCATCCATGTGATGGTTTCGTCGAGACTGAATTATTTACGAAACTTTATTCTTTGAATTTCAGCAAAATTCCGTACATGAAATGTATCTTTCATTTGCCGACTTGTATATGAAATTTTTCATTCATGAAGGCGCACGTAGAAACATATTTCTCATGAAATTCGCGTTTGAAATAAAATTTCATTAACTGTAACTGTTGTATTCCTTGTACATGTATTTATAGGGATTGAAGTAATGCAACCAGGAATATTCTTTGAGCTGGCATATTCTTCCGATCTCTCAGTTTTAGAAAATCTAGGAAATCTCTTGTTAAGACATTTTCTTGAATCGGAAAGCCTTCTATCGCCAAAAGAAAAACTTGACTCCTGGAATTTCCCAACTTTCCCTTTTCAGAAAATGAAATTTTAAGGATAATTTAGTCTACAAAAATTAGTTTGAAAGTTTATTTTAATTCTAAATTACTTTTACGAGAGCAAATAGTAAAAGAAATTGGATTCTATTTATTGATAGAAACAAAATATACCATGCACTCTTTCATTTTCGATCTCTTGTTGATCTGGAGCGCATTTTAGTATATTGCAAAACGGAACTCCAAAGCAAATGATAAAAATAATAGATATGTTTTCATATATTGAAAGCTATCAAAAATTCTCTAAAAGTGTATCTTTCTATATTTCCAACAAATATTATTCCGCTATGTCTGTTTAATAAAGAAACAAAATCTATATTGGCTCTGGGACGTAAACAACATTCATTTAATTCCTTGGAAGATTAAAATTGAAAAATTGAATCTTGAATTGTTCTTAAAAATAATATTATTTTTACTTTATTTTTTCAGAGAAAATATTTACACCGTTGAATATTTCTATTTAAAGTTTTGTCTGAGCCAGAAATATTATATTACAAATCCAAATTGAAGTTAAATTTATGTGCATTTCTCTCGTGCATTGGTGCATTTTATAACTCACCGAGGGACTTCTGGAAGATCGGCAAAGACAAAATCCCGTTTGATGATTATTATATACATGTATGTATGCAAGCATGCATGTGAGTTAGTGGACACAAAATCTAAGAAACAAAGTGTACGTAAAACGCGTAAAATAGCTCGGTTTTAAGCAAGATTAAATTAAAAAAATGTATCACATTTTTCTTACTTTTATTAAATGTTAAAGTAACATAACGAAAGACATACAAATACAATAACATAATTTGGATAATGTAATTATCAGAACAAACCCTTGTTTACTCGCTACACTTACAAGCTTGCCAGCCATATCTTTTGCTTTCTTTGAATCTCGGCGAAATAAAATAAATGAGTTACTATACTAGACTAATTTCATTTCTAAATCATAAGATATCAAAAGGCATGGTAAAGTCATTTCTATTACATTTTATTGACAGAGAAAGAAACTAAAAATAAACGAACCATTTATTTTCGTTTCAGATGTGGTTATTGACCTAGGACGAATCTTATTCTCTTTTTCAATTCAACTTTAAGAGAAAAAGGAAAAGGAAAATATATTTTCTCATCTCCATGACTTTTTCGCTTTATCTAAAATTTAATTTACCCTTAATTCATTTATAAAAAAAATATTTATTATTTATAGCACAAGCGATGTTCACTGCTTGAAATTTTAAAAATTAGCCTGAAACTATAAAATACTGCCGCATACTGCTCGCTGGCGCTCGCTAACACTGGTAACTGATTACGCGATTCGGAGGGGGGAGGAGGGTTTGCCTCCTACCCGCTAGCGCTCTCTGAGTTGTCAGCGACAGAGATTATATAGCTATATTTACTTTCTCATACTATGAAGAGTGTATTGTTTTCACAAAAATTTTCCAATTCGAGATTTTGATAATATATATTTTAAGACCACCAATATATATTTTAAGACCACCTGAACACGTCCACCTGTCTGTCTGTCTGTATGTATGTTTGCGTTCGTTTTCTTGTGTACATAGGATAGCAGTCACAAATATTAATCGATTTTCACGAAATTTTTAGGTTTTGTTTTAAAAAATCTAAAAAAAGATAAAAAAAATTTAAATTCCAGCGAAAACTTTTTATTCGATAACTTATATTTTTTAGCATGGCATAACAGGCATCTTTACTTGTTGGAGATAAGTGGGCAATGCAAATTACAAAAATGTTGAAAGTAAGGTAGGAAATAAGACTAAGCTAATGAAATTGTCCTCCCATTCATTTTCAAAAAGTAAAATTTTTTAAATTTTTATACTACCCCCTTAGACAAATTTAGTCAATCAGAAAATTTTTATTTTTAATGCAACAAGATCATTAAAAAACCCGCATATCTGTATCTTTAAAATCAACTGAATTATGATAAAAGAAAAAATCTGACTTATGCCACTTTTCCGTATCATGTGAAAAGCTGTTTCATTAGTGAAAATAGGGATCGTAAACAAATTGACAATGGAAATTGTTTAGATCAAAAATAAGTTAATATGTGTCAATTTTTTTTTATCCCAAATGCATCTAAATAAAGCATTACACAGACAGAGATCATATAAAGCAGTGGTACTCACTACGCGGTTGGGTATCCTATGTATATTATCATCCAGTTTTATCTTTTTGTGATATGTCACAAATTTACATTTCTAATTTGATATAGGGTCCTCATTCACAATGTTTAATTTTCAATTAAATAGAACTCGCTCAAATTTAAAGATGCAGGTATGCGATTTTTTTTAATGATCTTGTTGCATTAAAAATAAAAGATTTCTGATTGACCAAATTTGTCTAAGGGGGTCGTATAAAAATTTAAAAAGTGAAACCTTTTGAGAATGAATGGGAGGACTATTTCATTAACGTAGTCTTATTTCCTACCTTACTTTCAACATTTTTGCAATTTACATTGCTCACTTATCTCCAACAGGTAAAGAATTAAAGAGCATTTCAATCTTTTTGGGACACCCTATATATATATATATATATACTAGGTGAACGATAACATTTTGTAATGTAACCAGAAAGCAGCATTCTTATATACACAATGACTACAAATACCGTTGAAAGCAATATACGAACTAAGCACCCATATAAGACTAGATTCATTTCAGTTTACTATAAACAAAATCGCTTTTCTCCTATTTTTTTCCAACGTTTTCAACGCAAACACGTAGAAAGACCATTACCGCTCTTAAATAAATCTCATATATGGTCAGATAGAAAATAACTTTGCAAAATGAACAACGACAATGTTTATAAAACTTAAGACTGACATCAATAAAAATTATTTACGTTTCCAGATCGTTACAAAGTTAGAGTGTATTAGAATTGTGATTCCAGAAATTATATGAATTCCCAACATAATGAGAGTCACGAAGAACATACCAGGATCTTACAAGCAGATTCAACTTCATGTTTTGTAATGTGCTTACGGGCCAACCACTGTCTGTAGGCGGGTTGTTTCAAGGCCCTCGCAGTGCCTTGTACAAAGTGAGCTGATCTAAGAAAGCTCTCTAAGAATGTGGATATGAAGAAGGGAAAGCGGTAAAATGCAACGAATAGGAACTGATAAAGAGGTGGACAGAAACAGAATAGTCCTACAAAATGGCCGAATAAGCATAAAGTATCGTATTATTAAAGTGACGTTAAAAAAATCAGTTTTGAAATTGGGGTAAGCAGTCGTCCTACATCGATTAATGTGTAAAAACAGGATCAGAATGTCACCAACTTTGTGTAGTAATGCACCTACCTATTAATTTGTTATAATATAATATTAAAGATTAGGTCATTAACAAAATTTAATAATTACTGTGGCAGCATCACATATTCCTAAATAAAATGCTTTACTATAAAATTATATTATATTGTGAAATTCAAGCATTAATAATAAATATATTAAATTTAATTGTAAATAAGTATTGGTCTACCCACTAGCGTAAGTATCTATGGTTTTCTATATGCAGCATAAATAGGTGGGTTTACTCTAAGACATTATAGATTATGAAGATTAACAAGATTTTTCGACAACTAGAAGATTAACAAGATAGATTATGAAGATTAACAAGAAGTTTCGACAACTAATTTCAAAATTATTAAATTGTCAAGTAGAATCCATTTGCCACATATGTGTCATTACAAGAATTATAGAGTATTAAAAAAATTATTATAGAGTAAAAATTATAAAAATGTAATAAATGCCGTTGAGTAAACTTATGCTCAATCAGAAGGTTAAACCGCTTCATTCAATTATTCAATCATTCCTGCAACGAAACAGTTTTAATTTTCGCATCCTATCATTAATTAGATCATATCATTAATTTCATCCAATCGATATTAACCCTTGACCTAAATTGTCAAAGCAATTGTAAAGAAATTTAAGTGATTCCTTAGATGGCCGGAGCAGTGTAATTGGTAATATATTTATAAGAATACGTAAGTAGGTAAACACGTTTACACGTATTTTAAATATTTTCTATCAAAGACTACAAAATTTTAAACTGTATTTAAAAAACACCATCATTTATGTACACGAAAATTTACATTTTAGAGTTCCAGAGAGTTTTTAGACGTCATAACGTCCACTTAAGATGGACGGTATGACGTCTGAAAGCGCTCTGACACTCTAAAATGTAAATTTACGTGGCATTGCTAAAATGTCTATGATGGTGTTTTTTTAATTAAGCCAATTTATAAATTTTGTAGTCTTTGATAGGTGACATATTTCTCTATGCAAACTAGGTGTTCCAAATTCGATTTCCGTTTCCGCCGTTTCTAGGCGAAAATTAGCTCCACAAATAGAGGCCAACAAATTAAGTCCATACTCCCACCTGTAGGAGGTGTTCCCACAAATTTAGAATACATTCCCAAACTTGCTGCCATTACATATACCGGCTGTTCCATGCTGATGATTGCGCGAAACCGGTCCATGAGTGCAGTTATCTATAATGGAAATGCATTCCAAATTTATTGGAACACTCCCACTGCAGATCTGAACTCCCATTGCAGATAATTTTGTATCACTCCCATAGCTCTCACTACAGGCGGGTTTTGTATCCGTAGATTCATGATGTATTATCTATATTATATATTCGTACTGTTTATATAAAAGTAACTTTAATATAAATAGAAAATAGTAATTTCGACTGCACTATTGACACAAATGATCGAAAGCGAAATAAGCCAAAGACCGAAAAGCAATATTATTTTACACACATAATTCTAAAAACAAGCTCGACAAAAACACATATCCGGTAGCTTTCGCATAAAAAAATATATATTTCTGTTTTTCATATAGATATATGTTTTTCTTAATATTTGTTTCTAACTTCTTACTCTCGATATAAACATTGAAAATGCTGATTTCCGTTTTGCAAATTTCTTAAGAAAAATAAAATTCTTTAACGGCAAATAGAAAGCTTAAAAGAACTTAAAATCGGTTTTTTTTTCTAAATATTATAAACATTGATAATGGAAGAACTTGCTTAAAGAGAGAACCGTCTGAAATATTATCTACAATGCCAGCACAATCTTAAAACGCTGATGTTTCAACTGTAGTATGAATTTACAAACAAAGATGAAATACACTGAAAGTTTTGAACAAATAACTAATAAAATTGCTATGTATTGCAAATATCTTACATCTTAAAAGTATGTATCACTATAGGAATGAAGTATCCCAGCTGTACTGGAGTACAAAAAGGTTTTCTGTTGAATAATAAACGCATACTTTGGTAGGGAACTTGTATCAATCGTACAAAATTCATTATTTGCACACGTGAGCTACTTTAATGAGGAGCTACAGTCTAAACTGGATTCCGAACTGCAAGCATGTATGTATACTCGGGGCATTGTAAATCTGAAACTAAAACTGGCAAGATATACATTTAAATTTCAAAACGTGAACCTCAGACATTCCACCTATAGAGGACTTTACTCGCCTTACAGCTCAAAAAATGTCCCCAATAAGTAGAATGTTTTTATTTGAGACTTTGCGAAAATATCTCTTGTCTCGAAATCTCTTGTATATTACAATTTGTTTTGATGGCTAGCAACTGCTTTACAAATCCAAGTCTAAATAATTCGCAATTACAAAATATATTGAAATGACCAATTGTTACGCAAATAGAATGGTTGATAGCATCAGAAACGTTTAGATTTCCTTCTTCCTGCGAAAATCTTCCAAAATCTTAATGCCAAATAAGAGCTTAACAGCCCACTAAAGAAATTAAAAGATAGTGGTAACGCCACCTAGTATAACAAAAAAGTGAAACAAGAAGCAGTATTGGAATGAAGAATACGTAATTATAAACGTAAAACGAGAACATAGATATAAAAGAAGAAACAGTATTCAAATTCTGAATTTTAATGCTATCTCATTTTACTGCTATCTCATTTTACGTCTCTCTTTTCCCACTAGGAGGCGCCACCAAAGCTATATTGTAACAATCACTGTATGCTCTTAATCGCCCTGTAGAGGACATTCTGGTTTAATTAATGAAATTAAATACATTTATTTTCACATTTTAAATGACTGGATATAGATTAAAATAAGTTTACCATTAAAAGTAATGTTTTTATTATAAACAGCTTAAAATAACGTTTAAGAAAACTATTCCGAGTTTGGAAAAAACGATTTTCCCCCTGTATTTTGAAATAAATATTCTTCTACACACGCATAATACAAATAACGGTTGTAAAGAAACAAATATCTCGATATTTCAGTATGAAAATGAATAATTTTCTGGTTACTATACACAAAGCGCTTTATGCAAATTTGTATCCTATTTCTTTAATAGATACGTAAAATGCCCGTTCTCTCTTTTATGAAGGTTATAGGAAATAAAATATAACGGTATATGTATAGATGGCAATAACAAAATGAATAAAATTTACGAATGGTATCCATACAAATATTACGATATTCCTGTTTGACTGTTAGTGAAATGTTACATATTAGAGATATAGAGTGTGAATGATCAAAACGCAAGTAAAATGCTTTGAAAATTGAAGTAAAATGCTATGAAAATTCTTAACATATATGCTCCACTTTTACTTTCTCTACATAATGTAAGGTATGTATTTTGATAGATCAAAACTTTAACTGTCATTAATGCATTTAAAACCAAGTAAAATTCTTTGAAAATTGAAGAAAAATGCAAAAACATTCTTAACATTCCATTTTTACCCCCTCTTCATAGTATATGTAAATTAAGCATTTTGTTAGATCAAAATACTTAAATTAGTAATTAATTAATTAATTTGTTAATGCATTGGGATACAGACATACAACGATTTAACAACCCAGAAGAAACAGCTGCAGCTTATAAATCCCATATTTCTGTTATACCAACTTCTGAATGGAATAGCTGTTTTGAGAATTGGTTTACATAAAAAAATGTATTGATGCTAAAGGCGAATATTTTGAAAAGCAATACATCGATTTACTTCCATACAAAAATATGTTATGCATTATTTTTTAAAAACTTAAATACAAGCCTACGTATAAGCTAATTGGATACTTCGAAATAGTTTTACATGTTATCATCCGGAAAAACTCCAAATGTACAACTTAATATTGAAAACATTGTGATGTAGATCTTATGCATTATTTCTTCACTGTGAAAGAAGTAAATTCATTTCATTATATAGGGAAGTCATATACTGCCCAGATCATATTCTTTTTTGGAGAATGTAACCAGAATGAAAGTACAGCCGAACGATTATACGCATAGCGTTTTCCAATGCAAGACATTACAATCGTCTGATTACGATAATCTTGTTTTATTTGGAGGCATTTAGAGTACGTTCCCTAGTTTTCAAGTTATTTTTTCAGCTTTTTCTGTCGAACAAACCAATTTTACTAATTTAGCAACACTATGTAATTGATTTTTTTTTCTCTATCTCTAAATAGGAGAGAGATAATCCCCACCCCATAATAAGAAGAGATAGCCTCCTAAATTTGTCTCGTCATGCAGGGTCATAGGAATTTCGTATGCAGCTGCTTTAAAAATGTAAGGCTCGCCAGAATAAAGTTCTCCAGAAATTTCCCCAGTTACTATCTCTGTTCTAATTTAGTTAATAAATTCATTTTGTATTTTACATCCTAGTCTCTGTGCTCTTGCGCCTAGTATTTTATATCCTGGTCTGTGTGTGTCTAGTTCTTGGCCGTTCAAGGCAGCCAATAACTTTACAAAATTCTTAAGAAATCCATTAATAGCCCCATAACATTATAAAGGAATGTACTTGAGGTCACACCTTATTTCTATATATCGTAAAATGACCATACCCGATGGAGTAAAAGGGATTACAGCGCCTATTTAAAATGTTAGGGAAATGGATCTCGGCAACAAAGCGAGATAGACAATAAAAGTCAATTACAAAATTATATACACACTGTCAATTGAATAGGCATCTACAGTAGAATCGTTATAGAAGACATTTATTTGACACAATAAGGTTTCTGTCATTATTAGAAATGATACAATACACGCTTACATGGACAAAAAAATTCTAGCGCAGGCTGTTTAAAATAGCCTCCATCAGAAACAATGCACAAATTCCAGGAAGAATATTGCAGCTTACATCGAAAAATATTACAGGTGTCACCGTATTAGAAGACTTGATAATGCTATATTTTGACATTGTACACTCGTTTTTTGCTTACCTGATATTGATTCCTACTAATCAAACAATAATCTACAATCTTGTAGCTTTTCTGATGTGAATAACGTTCAGGGTGTCCTGAAAATGACTGACACATTTAAAAAATGCATTAAAAGAAAACAGAAGGCGATAGAAATGTAGCGTTTGCTGCATTGTACTTTGGAAACCAGGGAATTTTATTCAGTCAATTTTCAAAATTTGTTACAAATTTCACCATTCCCATGAATGGATTTCCAATGAATGGATTAAATTGAAAATATAAAGATTATTGCAGCTCAATCTTACGCCTTAAAGACATATGGGTGCATAAGCACAAGACATTTTATTTTGTTTTAAAAAATTAACTGAATAAATTAACTTGGGGTTTATAAAGGTGTTTAATATTTGATCATAACTGAATTTTTAACTGAATAGATGAAAATATACGTATTTATGTGCCATATCTACATTTAGTATCTAAATCTATATTTATTTTTTTTTAAAAAACTCTTTTACTTTTCTGGTAATCGTCTTATCAATTTGAAGAAGATTGAAAATTTTCCGTTCTCCAGATTGTAATGCTTATATTTCAAAAACATAATGAACTAGCTCTAAACGGTAAGAAATAATTTATAGCTCTTTAAATACCCTACAAGTGAATATAAATGTATTTTAGATTGATCTTAGTTTTTTAAGAATAGAGGTTATAATTTCGATATTTCAGCATTTTAACCTGTGTTATCCATTGAATAGGAAAGATGTAATTGTTAAAATGTTACGATTGTTGCAGCTTAATCTGTTTAATTATTCTTTAGAGAAATATTGCGGCTAAGCTCGAGGTGTTTTTTTTTTTGTTCTAAAATATAGGAAGCTAAATGAACTTGAGGATCTAAAGATTCATTCACTCACTTCCCAGACAGTCGTTTGAGATACACTTCAGTGGGACATTCAAAAATGTATTAAAAATGTACTAAACATAGTATAAAATTTATACATGATCATTAAAGTAAATTAAGAAAGACATATTAATTTTTCCGGTATATAGGTGGTATATATCTCCTATAAATCATATGCCAGCACCGCAGACAAAGAATGAAAACCCACTCAATACGAAACCAATCAGATATAGCATAGTTCAACCAAGGAGAACAAGTAAACAAAATTTTCTCCAATTTTTAACATCCATAACTCTTTTCAATATTCTCTCGAAAGACCACGGTAGACCATAATGTACAGAAAAAGTAAGCAAAAATCACAATTTCATTCTCGCAGAAAAAACCTACAATGACGTCACGGAAGGAACAGTTGTCGAAGCGAGTGAACAAACAGAACGTCAGAGAGAACTAGAATAATTAGTAACAAGAAAGATCAATCATGCATAAAGCATTGATTATTAAACACTTTCCAACTGCAATGCAATTTTATTTAAACATCTCTAAAATGCGATACATTTCTCGGTAATATTTTTAAAATTATCACAATACTGCATTAATTTATTATATTTCAAAACTTGAAACTTCATCGAAAAAAATGAACTTTATTCAAATGACATCATTGAAATATAAATTGCCTGGTTTAAACATCTCTAAAATGCGATACATTCAACGGTAATATTTTTAAAATTATCACAATACTACAATAATTTATTATATTTGAAAACTTCATCGAAAACAAATGAACTTTATTCAAAAGACGTCATCGAAATATAAATCGTCCGGTTCTCTATATAAAAGCAGCATTTCATTCAACACTTTTCCATTCCTTTCATTCATCACAATACTACAATAATTTATTTTATTTAAAAACTTAAAATCATGGAGGTACAAATAATTTAACTCTATGCTTAAAACTTCATCGAAAAAATAGTCTGCTTCGCTATGTAGAATCAATAGATGTTTTATTCATATCAGCTGTATTGCAGACTCTAGAGTTAAATAATTTTACGTTAAAGAAATGCAGTAATTCTTATACAACTCATCCAACTTCTTTTGGTGTTTACATTCTCCATAAGTGAAAATTAGGCTTCGTTGTAGAAATAATCAAAGTTTAATGATCAATTAAACTCAAATATGTTGTAATTACGTTGTTTCAGAATGTAGATACACAGAATTTAAGCAAAAATATAGAGGTTTTAGGACGGATTCAACACTAAATATAAATTAAAAAGAACTTTAAAAATCACGATTTTGACACAAGACGGAAGTCATATTTTATTTTGAAGTGGGTCACATGATCTCTTCATATAATATGGGTGTAATTATTATTTTAATTTTTATTTAAAAATACCGAATATATTTTGCTGAAATTTTTTTCATATTTTTTAAGGGATAACTTGAATATTTCCTTAAACTTTCGAAGCAATTTGTGAATTTTAAATTCACTTAAAAAATGTTTGAAAAACTAACTCCCATAGGATTGAATGTATTTAATTATTTCAACCCGGGTTCAGTCCAAAACTATTTGGGTGTTATTATTCATTTATATTCCCATAGGTCCCACAGACCGTCTGAACAATATACTAAAATTTAATTTTGATAAAGTCATTTTTACGGCAGTTATCGTGCTAAAGGACAAACAGACAGATAGGATGAACAAGGTCATAAACACTTTTCAACTATGTTGTAAAGTGTTAAAAATTGTACCAAGAATGGTACAGTACCAAATCCTAGATATAGCCATAAGAGCAGATCAAAGATGCCATATTAATCATTCCCAGTTCATAGATGCTCCAGAACTTCTGTAAATTAAAAGCCTGCCCCGAAAGCTAAGAGGGAAAACAATTCAAGACGAAATAAATCAGATATATCATAGTTCGAATGGCTAGAACCATTAAACAAAATTTTGACCAATTTTTACCATACATAACTCCCTTTAATATTCACTCATAAGACCACAGTTGTTCATAATGTCCAATAGAAAATTTCGGAAAACCAAAGGTCAATTCGAGCAAGACTTCAATCAAGATCCCAATCTTCCCTTCGAGCAAGATCCCAATTGGGGACGTTGCAGAATTCAGCCATCTTGATACGCATTATATATTTAACATGGAAGACGCAGATTCACTTAACATGAAAAATTAGTAACTCCAATATCTCAGCCATAAATTATACAAATTAAAAATAACAACTCACGTCTTGTAGCTTGAACAAAACTCTCCCAAACGCACTCATTTTAAGAAAACTATTTGCACTAATAACATATTTTATTCCTAATAACCAATCCGTAAAATAATAACAACCTTCTTCTTAGGCGGCCATTGTTGGAGATGAGGATTATAAAGATGTTCAATGATTGATAGTGTTTGAGAAGAATAAATGGAAATACACGTACTTAAGTACAAATTAAATTATGTGCCGCCAGGCGAGTTTATAGATTCTCCTGAATCTAAAATCTCATCAGATATATTGCATAAGTTTAATTTATATACCAAGTAAATTATGAAAGTAATTTGATATTTTCGTCTTATTATCGAAATGCCCAAATAAAATCGGAACGAAAACTAAATATGCAAGCTAGCTATAAACAGTTAGCAAGCAACTTGAAGAACTTTAAAAATCTGTAAACGAAACACATATATCTGAAAAAATCGAAGGAACTTATTGAACTCTACAGGGGCTCATTTTGAAAAATGTTATTCACGCAAAACCATTTTGGCTTAATCGAACTGGAGCTACCGCCGATTTGTTGTCTATATTGCTTTGTTGTCAAGTTCGAAATCCTAACTTTTTAATTTTTCCACTAAAGACGCTGCAACCACTTTCACTCGATTTGGCATAGTCACTTTACTATTATGAAGAAACCCTGTGTAATGGCATGGTCACACTACAAAGTCATGAAAAAACCCTGGTTATTGTATCTTTTAAAATATTGTATATTTTAAAATGCGCTCAAAACGAACACAATGAACTTTGAAATTTTAAATATTAAATTATGCTTATTTTTAATTTAATTTTGCATATTTAAAAAAAATCCTGTATATTTATCGTTATAAACAAACAGAAATGGAAAAATTGAGATCGTTGTAAACAAAAAGAAATGGAGAAAAATTTAAAGATAAGAACACCAAGAAAGTTTTTCACGGTCCCTGCAGAAAATCTCCTTTTTTCATTTTTTTATTAAATTTAAAACTTCAGCATCGACTTGATAGTACAAAGGAAGTGTACTTGTGTGGAAATTTAAAAACTAAACTGAATTTATTGTTTAAAAATAAACCTTTAAAACGCACCATGCGTGGATCACAGATTTAATGTTCTGTAAAAGTTTTTATAATGCTGCATCGCGCACACACAAAAATTCTCTGATGTTTCCAACACATGCCTTTCTATACAGATTAATAAATTTAGATACCATGAGGAAACATTACCGCAAACTAAAGTCTCATAAGATCACAATTTTCTTATAAAGACGTTTCTTATATAAGGGGGGAAGTCATATTTTTCTCATTACAAAGAAAAATTTCCCCCTACCATAAAATTGCATATTACTCCTGTAGATAAATAAATCTTTCAAACTAGAGAAAGAGTTTATACTTAATTTCATTATGCATAGAAGTTTTTACAATTGTTCTTTGTTTGACAAGAATTCTTACAGATAATTTATTATTCTAATTACAAAAAATTCTTCAGAGTAGTAAGACTCCAACAAGTTATTTTTTTTTCCACATCGCCAAATCAGCGATGAAGACTCTGCCGGCAAGCATTTTAAGGGTTGCCAGAGCAACAGAGCGAGAGCCGAGAAGAGCGAGAAGATAGATATAGTTGGGAAGGCGGAAAGCAAGGCGCATCCTGCGTCGTGAACATTTTAAAGAGTTAACCAGTGAATTAAATGTTTAAGTGTTGTTATGTTATGTGCTTTCGTCTAAATAAATGTGGTTTGTGTTAAATGCGGATGTTTAATTACAGTTGGCTTTTTGTCGAGTGTTCTATTCAAATATAATGCAATGGAAGTTGCGAGGTTAGTGTTCTAAAAAGAAATGGCGCACTAAAGAAGAACCTCGAAAGTTTACTGGCGTAGTCGCGGCAGGATTAGTTTATTACGGAAGTAATAATCGTTCCTGGAATGAAAAACAATTTGTATGTTTCTGGTGAATAGATGAAGATACGTCCGGTATCAAGTAATTAATGCACCAGCATTATAATACGAGTGGATACGATATTGATTTTTGAAAAATTACGTTGTTATATTAACATGACATATGATGATTACAATTTTCATTTCTATTGTACGATTAAGATACGTCCGGTATCAATTAATTAATGCACCAGCATTATAGTACGAGTGGATATGATACGTCAATTTTGAGTGTATTTGTTACAAAACAAGAAATTAGTACGTCAGTGCTATTGAATACGCCAGTGTTCACGATAAAGTGTTTTTCTGTTAATACTGTTATTTGATAATTGAATACGCCAGTGTTCATGATAAAGTTGTTTTCTGTTAATATTGTTATTTGATAATTGAATACGCCAGTGTTCACGATAAAGTGGTTTTCTGTTAATGCTGTTATTTGATAATTGAATACGCCAGTGTTCATGATAAAGTTGTTTTCTGTTAATATTGTTATTTGATAATTGAATACGCCAGTGTTCATGATAAAGTAGTTTTCTGGTAATACTGTTTCTTTTAGTAACTTTAAACAATTTAGAGATAAATCAGTTAACTTCCCTCGTGATCAGGTATGGCATTTCTTGCGAAGGGTAGAAAAGAGGATTTGATGGTTTTGGCGGAAGAATTGGGGATAATTACTAAACCTGAATTTAAAATTTTGGATTTGCGTAGAGAAATTCTTGGAAGTGAAGACTACGACGAAGAATTTACGAAAGAACTCCTCTTTACTATTATTAAAGAAAGAAAAGATCAAATAGAAAAGGAGGAAAAAGAAAGAAAAGATCAAATAGAAAAGGAGGAAAAAGAAAGAAAAGATCAAATAGAAAAGGAGGAAAAAGAAACAAAAGATCAAATCGAAAAGGAGGAAAAAGAAAGAAAAGATCAATTTGAATTTGAGTTAGAAAAACTCAGACTCGAAAGGGGTGTTACTCAAGATTCTACGTCCTTAAATTTAGGGAGTAGTGAAAGATCAAAAAGCAGTTTCGAATTGATAAAATTGATGCCAAAATTTGACTTGAAGAATGATGACATTATGTTATATCTCACACTTTTTGAGAGACAAGCTAAAAGAGCCCACGTAGACATGACGGATTGGGTGTCAAGTCTGTTGCCACTTTTGCCTTCTGAGATCATACAACTCATCACACGGGAGTCAGAGGAAAAGTTTGAAGATTATGAATACGTTAAGGGTATTCTATTAAAGAGATTCAAGATGAATCCAGAAAGTTTCCGAAAAAAGTTCGTGCAGCTACAGAAAGTTTCCGAGAAATCGTGGCGTGATTTCGTATTTGAATTAACCAAGTACTTTGAAGAGTGGATTGATGGTCTCGAAATTAGAGATTTTGATAGCCTAAAGAAATTGATGATTACTGATCAACTAAAGAAAAGGGTACCTGGGGAGGTACGAGAACATTTCTTAGATGAATGGTTAAAAATTGTAGCACCCAATATGTTGGCAGACAAGTTAGATGAATATGAAAGTATACGTGTAAACTATACGAAATCAACAGGTATAGTCCGGAAAGAGAAGGTTGAGTATCACCAAAGCGAATTTAGAGAAAAGGAAAGATTTGGAGCACCACCAAACATCAGAGGGGTTGGCGAAAAAATTTGGAAAAATGGAAATGTTCCAGGAAGGGGACATCAAAGTTACAAGAGCCAACCAGGTTACAATTGGAGAAATGACACTTCTAAAATCAACTATAAACCTATTTGTTTTTCATGTGGAGCTGAGGGTCATATTGGAAAATTTTGTACGTTAAGGAATAATCAGAGAAAATCACCCAACACTAATGCTCAAAGCAATCATGTTCGAACTATACAGTCTAAGGATGAAAATAACTCTCAAGTTCTGACAGCACGAATTACCGTACCGGTGTCAGTGCAGGATAATACCAAGAATAATGTGGATACCCTCCATACCATACATATAAAATGTGGAGAAACTTCACTTGTAGGCATAGTAGATTCGGGGGCACAAATCTCAGTGATACGTGAAGATTTAGTAATGGACGTTCATAGTGAAGGAGAGGGCAGAATCAAAATTGTCTCAGCTTTTGGAGAAAGTGAGATCGCTCCTTTGAAGATGATTTCGATGAAAATTGATGACAAATTACATGGAATAGTCCCCATAATATGTGCAGTTTCTAAAAAACTAACAAGTGATATATTAGTGTGCTCTACAGCTTATGAGTCGTTGCGAGAGAATATACATTTGCATGAATTGGATCAGAATATCATGATCGATAATGCTACCTATCTTGGCGAAAAGGAGGAAGAAGTAGGGTCTGACCAGGAAGTAATGAATGAAAACGGTCAAGAAGAAAATACGTGCAGTGACCATGGTACTGTGAATGCTACTCAGGTCGAGAGTGACGGGAAACAAGAGCAGAAGTCGAGTAAGGATAACGAAGTAAAGAGCTCGTTTATTCAATTGCAACATGAAGATGAGACGTTGAGAAAAGTCTGGGACTATGCAAGAAAGGGACAAAATGCATACGAGATAATTGACGAAGTCTTGGTCCATTCTGAATGGATTACGGGTGAGACAGTCAAACAAGTAGTTTTGCCGATCTGCAAACGCCAAGATGTTCTTAGAATGGCTCACGAGATTCCATTAGCTGGCCATTTGGGAGAACAAAAGACTAGACAGAGAATTAAATTTTCATTCTTTTGGCCTACCCTAAAACAAGATGTGGCCAAATTCTGTGAAAGCTGCAAGATTTGTCAGATGAGACGAGTTGTCACATACAGGGACAGAATTCCCATACAACCGATAGCGAGACCAGAAACGCCTTTCGAAGTTTGGAGTTTAGATTGCATTGGCCCGTTAGAACCTCCTTCTGGGCGAGGACATAAGTATATTATATGTGCGATAGATCTGTGTACAAGATGGGCTGAAGCCATTCCGGTTAAAGAAATCGGTGCAAAAACAACATGCAATGCATTGATGAAAATTTTTACTCAGACCGGGTTTCCAAAATTGATCTGCACTGATCAAGGAACAAATTTTACAGCAAAATTAACTGAAGCATTTTTAGGTATATTAGGGATATCTCCCAGATTTTCTACACCTGGACATCCCGAAAGCATGGGTGCTGTGGAGAGATGGAATAGAAATTTGAAAAATATGATGAACAAAAATATTCAGGAATATGGGCGGAATTGGGATATACACCTTCCCTACCTTCTGTTTGCATATAGAGAAGTTCCCCATAGTACAACAGGTGTATCACCGTTTCAGCTAGTATATGGACGCCTACCCCCAGGACCACTTGCTCTACTAAAAGATGTATGGATCGGTGAAAGGAAAATTCCCACCAAGGCATCCCGAAATGTGGAGGAATATCTACATGATCTAATAGAGAAATTGAAAAAAGGACATGAGATCGCAACTGAGAAATCCGAAGTAACTCAGGGAAATTTCGCTTCAGTAGTGATACCTTTAACTGATCTTACCAAGAAAAGAATTTATAATGTTTTACTGTATTGTGTTTTGATATATATATGTGTCTATTGTTTAAGTTATAACATTTCTTATTGTAACACGGTAGGAAATATTATTGTTAAACTATTAGATTTTTTTTTCTTGAAAATATTAGGTGTTTTGAAATATACTGTAATATTGTGTTGTTAAATCAGATGTAAAATGGTGTTGTTAAACAGATGTAAAATTTAATGTATCAGTATGCGCTTTTTAAGTTGTTAGGACTGTATTTTCAATGTGTATATGCCCATAGAACTCTATTTTCAACAACATTGTCTTTAAAGAGACGAATGTGCTTTTTTTTTAAGGGGGGAGTAGTAAGACTCCAACAAGTTATTTTTTTTTCCACATCGCCAAATCAGCGATGAAGACTCTGCCGGCAAGCATTTTAAGGGTTGCCAGAGCAACAGAGCGAGAGCCGAGAAGATAGATATAGTTGGGAAGGCGGAAAGCAAGGCGCATCCTGCGTCGTGAACATTTTAAAGAGTTAACCAGTGAATTAAATGTTTAAGTGTTGTTATGTTATGTGCTTTCGTCTAAATAAATGTGGTTTGTGTTAAATGCGGATGTTTAATTACAGTTGGCTTTTTGTCGAGTGTTCTATTCAAATATAATGCAATGGAAGTTGCGAGGTTAGTGTTCTAAAAAGAAATGGCGCACTAAAGAAGAACCTCGAAAGTTTACTAGAGTTATCTACCAACTTTGGAATTATCTACCACATACAAGCATACTACAACTTATAATACTCGACGTTACAAAACTTCGCATTTAATTGCCACCTTACCCCGATATTAGACGTTTTCGTCACAGCTGCGACACCTTTACGACATGCCAATATCGGTCATATTGATTTCCTTTCTTTCTAACCTAGATACCGTTCGACCTATGCGAGGTATAAGGTATCTGTTTGGACGGCCGAAAAGTACCACCCAATTTAGACCAGAACCTAATGGGTAATATCCACAGGGACCGTTCCCTCCTGCCGCTACCACCAACCTCTCAGAAAGATTTTCGGACCTACAGATTTAACGTGCCATCCTCTGCATTGACATGGGGATATTTTAGCTGCTCCAAGACTGGAACTCGAGTTATCTGAGTGAGATCCCCGTGTATTAACCACTGAGTTATCCCACCTCGCGTCGGATCTTTTTATTTTTTTCCCAGACAGATCGCCTTATCTACCCGAAGATGTAAGATATCTGCTTGAACGGCAAGGACAGTGCCACCCAATTTAGACTGGAATCCAGTGGGGCAACATCCACAGGAATTGTACCCTCCTTCCCCTGACACCAACCTTTCGGAAGGACTTTCAAACCCACAGATCTATGTGTCCGTACTCCACGTAAACACGGGAATAGTGGGCATGTTTGGGGGGGGGGGAAGAAGAGAAGGGCATTATGACTTTATGATATACTAAAACATATAACATTCTAAATATTCAAAACATTCCAAGTTCTTAAAACCTAAAAGTCATCTGAAATTCATCTGAAAAATATTCTCTAAAATATCTGAAATTTGTAAAGTTCATCTAACATAAATCTGAAAACACTGAAATACACTCTGAAAAAGTTCTAAAGTTCCTCAAACCTAAAAACATTTTAGAAATAAACTGAATTCTTAAATAAACAGAAAGTGGACCTATTGACCAGTTTCCCTACGTGTACAAATATGTACTCCTGTAAAATATAAGAATTAACACTTTCCTAAAATATAAAACATTTAAAGTAAAAGAAAGAGAGAACACAGATTTTAGGTTTTCAAAATCTAACGTTTATTAAAATTTAAACTTCATTTTAAAAGAATTTTTAAAACATTTTACATCTCATTAACTAAAATCAAACATCTTAAATAATAAAAATAAATGGAATGACCGGTCGTATAGTGGTAGAAAAACGTTAGAATATTAAATTTTAAAGTTAACAATATTAAACTTATTCAATTATTTGTCGAAACTAGAATTTTAGATAAAAAAACATAAGTTAGCCAAAAGGGAATTTAGAACAAAATTTAAAAGATAACCACAGGTTCAGGTGACCTAAAGTATATAAGTCTAAAGGGATCTTATTTCATGCCAGCTCAATTAAATTTTAAATAAGGCAAAAGTAAACTAGTCTGAAACTTGAAGGAAAAGAATTATATCACCAAGGCTCCAAGAAACTGCAAAGTTCAGTGGGAGGAAGAATCATCAGAAGAGTCACCAAACGTAAAGCCGATACAGAGAACACCAGAAGAGGAAAATCTATGGCACAGGGTCACAATTATGTCCAGCAGAAAATCCGGAAAAAGGCCGTCCACGAGATTCAACTCAAAGGGGATTCTCCACACCAGCTGGACGTAGAGTAATAAAAATCATTTCTCCCAACTGCCGCACCGGACTACTGACATCAAAATGGAGAACTTAACATAGGTCCGTCAATTGGGCTCGGAAATGCGAACTCCATTTATCATAAATAGAACTGGCAGCTTGTCAGGGTAAACAAATTTCTAATTGGCTGGCAGGACTTCCTCAGCCGACATCACATAAATCGTGAAACATCTTGGATCATTATTTAAATGATATGAAACTAATTATCTAAACTCTTCATTCCGTCGTAGCTTCCAGACATAAACAACGCCAGAGAGCACTGCGGCAAGGACTGCTGATTGATTATAAACTAAACAAATCAATTTACATTTTGAAAAACAAAACACACATCACAGCCGGGAATAATGATACATTTCAAGCCGAATTCGAACTACGGCTCGCGCCGAAGCGCTGAAAACAACAACTTTGACAGATCACATCTCAGGTTCTAATCAATAAACAGAAGAGGAAAGAGCAAAAAAGGCAAAGAGAGCGAAAAAACGCGCGATTTTGCTTAAATACTGCGAAACATCGCTGCCACAGATTGTAAACAAAATTATCGATGAACGATAAAATAATTAATGACAGACGATTTTAATATTACGGTTAACCAATTAAAAACTCGAAATTTTAAAGAAGAGAAATGGAATTTTAAAGCAGACGAAAATTAAAAAGAAATGAAGTGAAACGATTTGGAAAATACGAATTCGGCAACAATTTAAATATGGACGATTCTGAAATATTTAAAAAGCTGAAAATAGAATAAAACCGAAAAACTGCAATGAATTAACGAATTTTTAACAGAGAGCAATAAATTTGGAATCAAATTAAAGGGATTAAAAAGGGCAATAAATGGAATTCCAAATTAGCCACAGGGTCACAATTATGTCCAGCAGAAAATCCGGAAAAAGGCCGTCCACGAGATTCAACTCAAAGGGGATTCTCCACACCAGCTGGACGTAGAGTAATAAAAATCATTTCTCCCAACTGCCGCACCGGACTACTGACATCAAAATGGAGAACTTAACATAGGTCCGTCAATTGGGCTCGGAAATGCGAACTCCATTTATCATAAATAGAACTGGCAGCTTGTCAGGGTAAACAAATTTCTAATTGGCTGGTAGGACTTCCTCAGCCGACATCACATAAATCGTGAAACATCTTGGATCATTATTTAAATGATATGAAACTAATTATCTAAACTCTTCATTCCGTCGTAGCTTCCAGACATAAACAACGCCAGAGAGCACTGCGGCAAGGACTGCTGATTGATTATAAACTAAACAAATCAATTTACATTTTGAAAAACAAAACACACATCACAGCCGGGAATAATGATACATTTCAAGCCGAATTCGAACTACGGCTCGCGCCGAAGCGCTGAAAACAACAACTTTGACAGATCACATCTCAGGTTCTAATCAATAAACAGAAGAGGAAAGAGCAAAAAAGGCAAAGAGAGCGAAAAAACGCGCGATTTTGCTTAAATACTGCGAAACATCGCTGCCACAGATTGTAAACAAAATTATCGATGAACGATAAAATAATTAATGACAGACGATTTTAATATTACGGTTAACCAATTAAAAACTCGAAATTTTAAAGAAGAGAAATGGAATTTTAAAGCAGACGAAAATTAAAAAGAAATGAAGTGAAACGATTTGGAAAATACGAATTCGGCAACAATTTAAATATGGACGATTCTGAAATATTTAAAAAGCTGAAAATAGAATAAAACCGAAAAACTGCAATGAATTAACGAATTTTTAACAGAGAGCAATAAATTTGGAATCAAATTAAAGGGATTAAAAAGGGCAATAAATGGAATTCCAAATTAGCCAATTTAAATAAATTTAAATTGCTAAAACCTAAAAAGAACGAACTTTCGCCGTTTTTAACACAAAACCTATGGAATAGAATATATTTGAACAAAGAATATCAAAAACCTAAACAATTGGAAAATGGATAGTGACTATGTAACTAAGACCCCTGAACACGTTTAAACAAATAGCAAAACTCCTAAAATTGTTAAATATCCAAAAGTATAACCCAACAACTCCTTCGAACGTCCCAAAAAAATTTTCATTTGAAAAATGAAAAATTTTAGCTAACACATGACAAAATTTCGCGAAACGAAGGAGAGAAAAAAAAAATCTAAATCTCAACTACAGCTGTAACATGAGCCATAAAATCACATAAAAAATCAAATTCCTTATAAATAAATCAAAAATTAAATAATCATTTCACTAAACATTTTCATAATATCAATTATCATATTTCTCAATATTTCTCTAAACTCTTAAACATACATATAGATTCAACATTAAATCCTTCAACTTCATTATAACTCTATACTATGAAAATTCATTAATTCATTTTAAAATGCTCCAACAAATACGCCATCAAAGAGAAGAAACAGAAAAATAATAAACAGATCTCCATATCATTAGCTGTCATGAATAAACATAAATTTTAACGAAAACTTTGGACCAGCCAGAGAATTCGAATAATCTAAACAATAAATTTTGAAAAGGTACCTTCAACATAACAACCAATAAATATAAATCAACAAATTCATCACTAATCTTCTCCTCTACAAAGAAAACAATCATTCGAAGCATATTACTCTATTTAAATAATATCAATTTTGGCTCAAGTTACAAACAAAATAAAATTGTGGAATATTTACCCCAAAATAATAAACTCAATTCCCTAACAATTTGGAACTGAACACAAATTTAACCGACTTGTTTACAAGTTATACTATAAACTGATTACTTGGCAAATTAGGTCGTTTAAAAGACAAATATACATTAAAATGACCTTATGCATCATTTTACACTAATATCAATAAACGCGATTCCACTAAATATTGTGCAACATCTTGCACTCTCAACAACAATAAACTCAAATATCATATCTGTATATCTCTGGTAATCTCAAACAATTCTCATAAAAATCAAAAAATTAAGACAAGGGGCCGAGGGTTGTGATTCCTCACAAAGGTTGTGAATCTTTTTTGAACCCCAAAAAAATAGCACAAAAAATATCCATCAAGTATAAGTAGTACATTTAAATTCACTAACTGCCAAGTGTATCATAATTTCTTTAAACAAAATACCAAAGGGAAAATCAAATTACAAATCCCCATTTAATTTTAAAGCCAAAAGAACTCAAATTGCATTGTACAATTTAAAATATTCCACATAAAAAAAAAATTAATTCTCCTATAAATAAAATAAATTTTTCCACTTTAACGACCAAAAAATTTTAAAGACAGTATTAAAATATCAGATTTAGAATTAAGAACAAACAAACTGATTTTATCACCACTCTATTTGAGTGTGAAAACCAAACACATGATCAATGTGAAGAACAAGATAACTCAAGTTGATATTTATGTCACACTCATATTGGAGTGTAAAAACACCTGCATTACCCAATTTTCCAATTAATCACCAGTATTTCATCATCTACATTCACATATCAGTGAGCATTTAAATCTCAATTCCAAATCAGAACAAAAAAATTCCAAGTCGAAAAACTACTGCTTTAATTCTATATAATTTAACTTAAAAAAAAAATATTCTCATTAAATTTACTCAATTAACTTTACTCTATTTTATCAAAACAAATTCTAAGTTGCTGGGAGCGTGGGTTACAAGAACAACAAAATAAAAAAAATTTGTTAATGAGATGGGATTAGAACAAAAATGTAAATTCTACAAAGTGCGTTCTTCAAGTACCTAAAACTTCCTAAACTTATGAATTAAATTTAATTTCAAACTACTTCAAATAATAAAATTCAAATCAAATTAACTTACATTAAGGAATGCTAAATAAAAATTCTAAATGGAAAAGTCAAATTCAAAAATTCCTAAGTTTCCTCAAAAAATTCTAAATGAAAACATTTAAATTAATCCTAAAATTTTAATCAAAATATTAAAATAAATTCCTTTAATTTAGTTTAAGAACATTCTAAAACATCCTGCCTCAGTTTAAGAACATATCAAAAGTAATCTCTTTTAGAATAAACAGGTGTGGAATCAATTTACTGAAATTTCATTTTTAAGAACAAAAATTATCAAGAACATCTATTACAGTTAGCATGAATAAGCCCCTAGACTGGTCAAACGGCGCCAATTGTTGGGGGGGGGGGGATTTTAAACATTTTTATGATATACTAAAAAACACATTCTAAATTATTCAAAATATTTCAAGTTCCTGAAAACATTCCAAAAGTTCCCAAACTTCTAAAGTCCATCTAACATAAATCTGAAAATACTCTCTAAAATATAAACCATTCTAAGTTCCTAAAACCTGAAAACATTCTAAAAATAAACTGAATTCTTAAATAAACAGAAAGTGGACCTATTGACCAGTTTCCCTACGTGTACAAATATGTACTCCTGTAAAATATAAGAATTGACACTTTCCTAAAATATAAAACATTTAAAGTAAAAGAAAGAGAGAACACAGATTTTAGGTTTTCAAAATCTAACGTTTATTAAAATTTAAACTTCACTTTAAAAGAATTTTTAAAACATTTTACATCTCATTAACTAAAATCAAACATCTTAAATAATAAAAATAAATGGAATGGCCGGTCGTATAGTGGTAGAAAAACATTAGAATATTAAATTTTAAAGTTAACAATATTAAACTTATTCAATTATTTGTCGAAACTAGAATTTTAGATAAAAAAAACATAAGTTAGCCAAAAGGGAATTTAGAACAAAATTTAAAAGATAACCACAGGTTCAGGTGACCTAAAGTATATAAGCCTAAAGGGATCTTATTTCATGCCAGCTCAGTTAAATTTTAAATAAGGCAAAAGTAAACTAGTCTGAAACTTGAAGGAAAAGAATTATATCACCAAGGCTCCAAGAAACTGCAAAGTTCAGTGGGAGGAAGAATCATCAGAAGAGTCACCAAACGTAAATCCGATACAGAGAACACCAGAAGAGGAAAATCTATGGCACAGGGTCACAATTACGTCCAGCAGAAAATCCGGAAAAAGGCCGTCCACGAGATTCAACTCAAAGGGGATTCTCCACACCAGCTGGACGTAGAGTAATAAAAATCATTTCTCCCAACTGCCGCACCGGACTACTGACATCAAAATGGAGAACTTAACATAGGTCCGTCAATTGGGCTCGGAAATGCGAACTCCATTTATCATAAATAGAACTGGCAGCTTGTCAGGGTAAACAAATTTCTAATTGGCTGGTAGGACTTCCTCAGCCGACATCACATAAATCGTGAAATATCTTGGATCATTATTTAAATGATATGAAACTAAATATCTAAACTCTTCATTCCGTCGTAGCTTCCAGACATAAACAACGCCAGAGAGCACTGCGGCAAGGACTGCTGATTGATTATAAACTAAACAAATCAATTTACATTTTGAAAAACAAAACACACATCACAGCCGGGAATAATGATACATTTCAAGCCGAATTCGAACTACGGCTCGCGCCGAAGCGCTGAAAACAACAACTTTGACAGATCACATCTCAGGTTCTAATCAATAAACAGAAGAGGAAAGAGCAAAAGAGGCAAAGAGAGCGAAAAAACGCGCGATTTTGCTTAAATACTGCGAAACATCGCTGCCACAGATTGTAAACAAAATTATCGATGAACGATAAAATAATTAATGACAGACGATTTTAATATTACGGTTAACCAATTAAAAACTCGAAATTTTAAAGAAGAGAAATGGAATTTTAAAGCAGACGAAAATTAAAAAGAAATGAAGTGAAACGATTTGGAAAATACGAATTCGGCAACAATTTAAATATGGACGATTCTGAAATATATAAAAAGCTGAAAATAGAATAAAACCGAAAAACTGCAATGAATTAACGAATTTTTAACAGAGAGCAATAAATTTGGAATCAAATTAAAGGGATTAAAAAGGGCAATAAATGGAATTCCAAATTAGCCAATTTAAATAAATTTAAATTGCTAAAACCTAAAAAGAACAAACTTTCGCCGTTTTTAACACAAAACCTATGGAATAGAATATATTTGAACAAAGAATATCAAAAACCTAAACAATTGGAAAATGGATAGTGACTATGTAACTAAGACCCCTGAACACGTTTAAACAAATAGCAAAACTCCTAAAATTGTTAAATATCCAAAAGTATAACCCAACAACTCAACCGCAATAACCCAGGTTCGAATCCTGGTCACGGCACCAATTGTTGGGGGGGGGGGAGAAGAGAAGGGCATTATGATTTTATGATAGACTAAAACATATAACATTCTAAATATTCAAAACATTCCAAGTTCTTAAAACCTAAAAGTCATCTGAAATTCATCTGAAAAATATTCTCTAAAATATCTGAAATTTGTAAAGTTCATCTAACATAAATCTGAAAACACTGAAATACACTCTGAAAAAGTTCTAAAGTTCCTCAAACCTAAAAACATTTTAGAAATAAACTGAATTCTTAAATAAACAGAAAGTGGACCTATTGACCAATTTCCCTACGTGTACAAATATGTACTCCTGTAAAATATAAGAATTGACACTTTCCTAAAATATAAAACATTTAAAGTAAAAGAAAGAGAGAACACAGATTTTAGGTTTTCAAAATCTAACGTTTATTAAAATTTAAACTTCATTTTAAAAGAATTTTTAAAACATTTTACATCTCATTAACTAAAATCAAACATCTTAAATAATAAAAATAAATGGAATGGCCGGTCGTATAATGGTAGAAAAACGTTAGAATATTAAATTTTAAAGTTAACAATATTAAACTTATTCAATTATTTGTCGAAACTAGAATTTTAGATAAAAAAAACATAAGTTAGCCAAAAGGGAATTTAGAACAAAATTTAAAAGATAACCACAGGTTCAGGTGACCTAAAGTATATAAGTCTAAAGGGATCTTATTTCATGCCAGCTCAATTAAATTTTAAATAAGGCAAAAGTAAACTAGTCTGAAACTTGAAGGAAAAGAATTATATCACCAAGGCTCCAAGAAACTGCAAAGTTCGGTGGGAGGAAGAATCATCAGAAGAGTCACCAAACGTAAAGCCGATACAGAGAACACCAGAAGAGGAAAATCTATGGCACAGGGTCACAATTATGTCCAGCAGAAAATCCGGAAAAGGCCGTCCACGAGATTCAACTCAATGGGGATTCTCCACACCAGCTGGACGTAGAGTAATAAAAATCATTTCTCCCAACTGCCGCACCGGACTACTGACATCAAAATGGAGAACTTAACATAGGTCCGTCAATTGGGCTCGGAAATGCGAACTCCATTTATCATAAATAGAACTGGCAGCTTGTCAGGGTAAACAAATTTCTAATTGGCTGGTAGGACTTCCTCAGCCGACATCACATAAATCGTGAAACATCTTGGACCATTATTTAAATGATATGAAACTAATTATCTAAACTCTTCATTCCGTCGTAGCTTCCAGACATAAACAACGCCAGAGAGCACTGCGGCAAGGACTGCTGATTGATTATAAACTAAACAAATCAATTTACATTTTGAAAAACAAAACACACATCACAGCCGGGAATAATGATACATTTCAAGCCGAATTCGAACTACGGCTCGCGCCGAAGAGCTGAAAACAACAACTTTGACAGATCACATCTCAGGTTCTAATCAATAAACAGAAGAGGAAAGAGCAAAAGAGGCAAAGAGAGCGAAAAAACGCGCGATTTTGCTTAAATACTGCGAAACATCGCTGCCACAGATTGTAAACAAAATTATCGATGAACGATAAAATAATTAATGACAGACGATTTTAATATTACGGTTAACCAATTAAAAACTCGAAATTTTAAAGAAGAGAAATGGAATTTTAAAGCAGACGAAAATTAAAAAGAAATGAAGTGAAACGATTTGGAAAATACGAATTCGGCAACAATTTAAATATGGACGATTCTGAAATATTTAAAAAGCTGAAAATAGAATAAAACCGAAAAACTGCAATGAATTAACGAATTTTTAACAGAGAGCAATAAATTTGGAATCAAATTAAAGGGATTAAAAAGGGCAATAAATGGAATTCCAAATTAGCCAATTTAAATAAATTTAAATTGCTAAAACCTAAAAAGAACGAACTTTTGCCGTTTTTAACACAAAACCTATGGAATAGAATATATTTGAACAAAGAATATCAAAAACCTAAACAATTGGAAAATGGATAGTGACTATGTAACTAAGACCCCTGAACACGTTTAAACAAATAGCAAAACTCCTAAAATTGTTAAATATCCAAAAGTATAACCCAACACAGAGCCCGAAATCGACATCGGGTCCTACTAGTGCAATCCCTGCGCGTTAAACACTGGGCTAACCCCCAGCCCCGCATACCTTCTACCCCATTCAAATCGACATGGGCCATTTTGAAAAGCAGGATAGATGTTTAAAATAGTTAAAACACTTCGAATGTCTGTTTCGCCGAAATCTACCACGCGAATCTTGTCCCTTATAAATACCACTAGCTTCGGTTTGCTCTGTTGATGTCCGTCGTTAGAAATGCAAGCCATGAAGCACGTCATTTTCGAGGAACTTCAGTTGCCACTTCCACGCAGATAACTTCTACAAAAACGTGAATGAACTAGAGTGACTGTAACATAGGTCTTGTAGTTTCTAACGAAAATTATGTAATGTCAATTAATCAGTCTCAAATATTTATCTTATAATCACTCTTCCATTCATTGAATAATTTAGATCTGATAATTTAGATCTGTAGTCAGATTTACCCTTATCAATGCATGTTCGAATAACGAAATGTAATTTATTTTCCTTTCCTCGGTATTAATTGAAAATGGCAGATTTTGAATCATCACAGATAATTAATATAATTCCATTACAATAATTTGACAAGAAAAAAAGTTGTAATGCGAAAGTAATTAGGCAACAAAATATCGAAAGAAGCATCTCCCAATGACGTCATTTTTTAATCTTTTGTATTGGATGCCGGTCTGACGGCACAACGATATATTAATGAAAATTGAAATCTACAACGACAAAAAAGACAGTCTACCGTGTAACCTTTTTGAGACAAATACCCCACAACAGACCAGCACTCACTGAAAGAATTGGTCGACCATCAAGACAGACATAATGGATCATTAACGTCTACCTAAAGTCCAACTCTATCTAATGCTTACAGGCCCATCTGGATTTCAGCCATGAAACGTTTAGTCAGATGGTTATTCAACAATGAATATATATATTTCGTTCAGATAATGATTCTTTCATTCTTTCACTGATAACGAACAATGAATTCCAAGCTAACTGCGAAATGCCCTCAAACAGACTAACTCTCCGACTATAAGTAGTATATATATATATATATATATATATATATATATATATAAACTGCTCACAACTGAAATCGCAACACCATAAAGTTATAGGTGTGGCTTTATGTAAATCAGGCAATAGAAACAGCAAAGCGAGGTATGCAAATGATCACAGTTTCGTTACGCATAGTGACACAACACCTTGCCGAGCAGCATAAAAACGTCAGGTCAAGGAGGAACAATATCACAGCAAAATTGTAGCGTCATTGGTTTCAGGTTAAAAAAACCATCACAGTATGCCAAGTGTATGTCAAAGCACCACATACGTTCATCTATCGTCAACGAAACGGCAACGAATCATTGTTTTACGTGAGGGTGGAATGGGCCTTCGAAGGATCGCTAAACTATTGGGTTGCACAGTTCAACGATTGGCGAGCACAGTTCAACGCTTTGTGTTACGGTTCGTGAGAGACAAGAGAACGACATGAAGATCGGGTAATGGAGCGTCCAGGTGTCACACAGCGTGAAGATCGTATGCTTCTGAGAAGCGTTGCGCGGGAGCCGTTTACCACAGCAACCGTGTTACAACGACATTTATCTCACAATACAGGTAATGTGGTTTCGATGCAAACAATTTGAAACCGTTTGCATGATGCAGAACTCCGAGGTAGATAATCTTTTCGATACCTACCGTTTCAACATCTTCGCCGGTTACCTCGCCTCAAGTAGTGTCAAATGAGACGCAATTGGTCAACAGAATGGCGAAACAATCTGTTCACTGATGAATCACGATTCTGTTTTGGCATGCTAGATGGCCGTACTCGCATATAGCCACCAGGAAGCTTTTTCTATCAGTCGCCACACAGCCCAAGTTGTACCATGGTTTGGGGTGGTATGACATTTGGTGGACGAACACATTTGGTCCACGTTTCTAGCAGTGTCATGGCACAACGATACGTCTCTGGCATTGTGAGACCTGTGGTACAGGCATATCTGTCATCCACACATGGACTGCTTTTTCAGCAGGATACTGTCAGGTCACATACTGCACGGGTAACTATGAATAGTCTACAATGATTTGATATCCTGCCTTGGCCAACATATATTCCGAATTTGTCGCAAAGTGGGCATATCTGGGACATCATGGGTCGCCGATTAAGAGAATTCCTAATTCCAGCAAACCATGTTCAGTTACAAGTCCAATTGCATGCTGCTGGAATGCCATCCCTCAGCACGCCATTGACCATCTCCTTGACGGGATGCCTCGTCGTATTTAATCTTGCATAGCCTTTCGCAGAGGACCTATTCCATATTGATCTAATGTCAATAAAGTTTAATGCTTTCATTTCCAGGCATGATTTTTTGATCATTTGCACATCTCTATGTTAAATTTATATTCAGTAAATTTCAAAAGGATACATCAATTTCTTCATGGTGTGTTGCGATTTCAGTTTTGAGCAGAATATATATATATATATATATATATATATATATATATATATATATATATATATATATATATATGCACACATACAGGGTGTATATAAACTGATGGTCAGAACTTTAAGGGGTTATAGAACTCACCAAAACAAACAACATTCACTATACAATGTGGGGTCGAAAAGCACTCGCGTCAAAATGGAGTGAAGTGAAGACGAATACAGCGAAGACGAATAATGGAAATTTATTGACAAAATGTTTAGAACAAATGCACAAATGAACGACCACCAACTGCGAGACAGGCGTCACAGCGACGACGGAGTGAATCGCATACACTTTAGAAGATTCCTAGCATTTCACGAACGTCTGCAACTGCGACACTAATTCGGGCGACAAAGTTCTCTATTGACTCGATGGACGTCTCGTAAACGGCGCTTTTTAGCTGTCCCCAGAGCAAAAAATTCAGGCAGGACAGATCGGGAGGTCTGGGAAGCCACGCGACGGAATCACCAAGGCCAATCCATCTGTTCGGAAAGACAGTGTCCAGGAAGTTCCGCACAAACTTTTAATGTGCTCTTTCTTTTAATGTGCTGGCGCTCCGTCGTGCTGGAAGCACATAATCTCTCGATGATTTGCTGGTACAACACGTAGGAAATCTAGCAGCACCTGCTGGAGGAAAGTGAGGTACTTCTGTTTGTCTAGGCGGTCTGTTAACAGATACGGGCCAATTAATTGGTCGTGGATAACCTTTACCTACACATTCACAAGAAGCTTTGCTGGTTGCATCTGGAACTTGTAGCAAGCAGATTTACTGTGTTCTCTATTTTTACGCAACGTTTCATCCACTCCAGAGAAAGCGCCCTCTCGCGGCTCGCCGGTTGCTCTCTGGCCCCACATTATATTGTGAAAGTTATTTGTTTTGGTGAGTTCTATAACCCCTTACAGTTCTGACTATCAGTTTATATACACCCTGTATATTTATATATATATATATTGTTTCTTTTAAAATATGTTTTAAATGAACGTAAAGAACATTGAACATCTTTTGAAAAACTTATACATTAAAGCACGGGTTACAGACGACTCCATTATATTTCTTAATATAAACAAACAAAATTGAAGCTCTCAATTTTCCTTTCCATTTTAAAGTTAATTGCAGATTTTCGACAAATTAGTCATTTAGGAAATGAAACGAAAAGAAAAATGAAAAAAAAACTGTAAAGATATTTTCTTATCACTAAGAAAGTTTTTCCTTCAGGAAGAATCTTTTTTTTTTCATTCTTTTATCAAATTTGGGACTTCATTATTGACTGGATAGTACAAAGGAAATGTACTTATGTGGAAACTTAAAAAAAAAATGAACTTAATTTTTATTCTTAAAAATAATCTTTTGAAATGAGGCATGCGTTAATTTCAGAGTTAATGTTCCGTAAAAGTTCTTTAATGCTACATCACACACACAAAGAAAATACTATGATGGGTCCAACACATGCCTTTCGCTACAGTTTCTGAAATATAAATATTATGAGAAAACATTATCACTAATTAAAGTATTTTATTACTTGATGACACTAAAAATCAGTAAGCATTTTTCTGTTTATTATTATACACTTTTATTTCATTTCGATCGCCGTATCTAAATGATATGCACTGAAGTGACTGACTGAGTGAGCGAGTGAGGTGTTGATGTATCAAAATAATCAAGCATATCCACTGTACCTAGTATCTCGATTCGGTCATTCCATCTTCGATGCGGTCATCTCAGTCATTCGGTCAACTTCTCAGCTTCGGAAACAAAGAAAACCTCTAAAATTAAAAAAAAGTCAGATTGGGGATAACGGTGCAATTGAATAATGATAAACGCCAAAGCCATTTTGCTTATTCATTCTACTCTAGCTAAAAATTTTGTTTTAATCTCATTTTATCCGTTCCAATTTTCAGGTACACGACAAAATGTATAAGTAATATTTTAAAAATTCAAACTTAAGGTGAAGATGCTAAGGATTAATTAAAAAATTAAAAAATACTTTTCCAAATGATTGAGAACTTCCACTCGTGCCAGAATCTCGGTTTAGATCTCATTTGAATTGTCTTACCTCCAGATCAATAAAAAACTCAAAAATTTGAAAAATCAGGGTTGACGGTATAAAAAGATTTTAAAAGAAATTACACCGCTTTGCCTCTCAAAAACATTAAATGCAGTGTTTGATATCTTTCCATTCGATTCCAACAATTAAAACAAATTATCAACAATTTTGATTAAGTGTGAAAGTGCCAAATTTAGTAACTTCTAGCCTTTGAAAGCGCTCATGGTGCAAGTGATATATATATATATATATATATATATATAGTATCTCACTCGCAATCATATGCAAATGATTAAATGTTCGTACATATTGGGTCACGTGACACCCAGTTTCGGGTGATAAAGACCAGCAGACGGCTCGTCCCGTAAATGCTATCAGCGACGATTTGAAGATGCCGAACTTTCGAAAAAGTGAAGACGTCAGCGAGCTGTATACCAGCAGTTAATGGCTGGGAACGAGACCGCATCCTGCAGCTGCGTAACATGGGTTTATCGATACGTACAATTGCCACGCGTGTTGGGCACGACGTGAGTAGCATCCAGCTATGTGTGATACGATGGACGCAGGAACATCAGAGAACACGCCAAAGAGGAAGTGGATCGAACAGGCGCACTACAGAGACCGGCAGATTCGCCGAACGGCTTGTCGAGACCAGTTCATAACAGCAAGTTATATCCGAAACAGCCTGCCACCATCAACGGTCTCATAATATCCATGATAAAGTGATAGAGAATGCAGCTTCTTGGGGTCCAAAGAGCACAGGCACTTCATGGTAGAAGTCTGACATTTGCATAATATCACGGAATTATGACCGGAGTGGGAATAGCAGCAACAGTGACCATACCTCCTTCCACTGATTCGTCACATGTCGAAAGGATGTTCGAAACTACAGACTTATAGTGTACCCATACTCTGCAGAGCCAATAATAATTTAGAGCAGCATCGAGGATCAAACTCATAGCTACCAGAAATTCAATCGCGTTAACTACCGGGTTATCCTGACCCTATATGCTTTATTCGTGTATGCCTATGATCCACAACGAACTTTCCTACAAAATTCAGATTCCTAGTTATAGAAATTCTGAAGATGCGTATATATGTCAGTCTGTCATTACGCGGCCTTGTGATAGTAAAACAACGTATCTCGAAAAACATCATTCTGAAATAAAAGGTTTTAAAGTTTTTTTTCTAAAAGACAAATAGTATGAAAATATTTTCATTCGCTTTCTCATATATACTTTATTTATTTAAATACACCTACAGCTAAACTCTCATAGCATTAACCCATTAAAAGAAATCCAACCAGAATTGTAAATGCAAAAGAAAGTATCTTGAGACACGTCCGTTTGCAATCACAAGGCCGCTCTGCGGGGTGGACCATTTCTATACAATATATAGATTTACAAAATGCTCATTTAAATTCAACGGATGAATGAAATACTGAAAGTTCACTTTATGCGTTAAACCAGTGATTTTCAATCTCTTTGAGACAAGGTCGCCCTTAACAAAGGATATTATTTCTGCGACTGTGGCTACAATGACTATCGCAAAACTGTCGGTAGTCGAAAACATTTGATTATTTAATATTTTTGGAAGAAAAGTAATAATTACGTCTACCCACGGCGAACCTAACCATCATTCATTATTTAAGACGGCTCAACATTCTAGTGCCTCACTACTATCATTCAAGGTGCCTCACCACTATCATTCAAGGTGCCTCACCACTATCATTCAAGGTGCCTCACCACTATCATTCAAGGTGCCTCACCACTATCATTCAAGGTGCCTCACCACTATCATTCAAAACGCCTGATCACTATCATTTAAGATGCCTCACCAGTATTATTCAAGGTTCCTCACCACTATCATTGAAGACGCCTGATTACTATCATTCAAGATGTCTCACCACTATCATTCAAGCTGTCTCACCATTATTATTCAAGGCGCACCGGTTGCAAACCATTGCATTAAACTATAACATGCTACATATGTATACGGTAAACACGATATAATACGCCATGCGCCATTCTCCTCTCCCTGAAGTTGTCCATTTACTGTCACTGCATAATATACATTGAATAAATCAAGACGAGCATTTGAATAAATCTAACACGTGCAAATGATTTTACACTGAACTTCTCAAGTCCATTTACATTAAATTATCGCCGAAGCCAATCAAGTCCGTCACATCGGAACAGACAATCCGTTTTCGGAACTTTAGACGCATCGTGTTAAGACATTCAGAATTACTGCATTCCAAACAACATTTGCACATGTAATTGTCAGACTGATATCAATTTAGATTACAGCATTATCCACCCCAGTTATTTAGGCTGATATGGGGGTTCGTGTTAACTAAATTTAAAGTGTAGTAGAATTATTGGAACAATTTTTACAAGCAATGAGATTGGATACAGGGAATGCTCTTATTGAAGCAAGGGAGCGAAGTGGCTAAACTTTTTATTTTTGAGTAAGACGCGATTTGCGATTGTCTGTCAGTCTGTCTGCATGTTTTATTCGACAGTAATCCATCTAAAACAAAACTATTTGTTAGAAATTTTTAAATTCGTTGTAGATTAAACTCGCAATTATAGATACATTTTAATTTAAAAAGATATAAAATTTAAAAAGATAATTAAACCTGTTGCTATTTCACTAAAATTTGCTATTGCGCTAAAAAACTATTGCTATTAAAATTAACTAGAGTGTGGCAACACTCCATTTTATCATACCAGAATTCATATTTTTCTTCAAATTTTACAAGAAAAAATTAGTAAAATCAGTATTATGGGCCCGATGTTTTACAACTATCAGCGTGTTGCCCTTCATGTTAAAGAGCTTGAAAAAATCTTTCGATTGATTCCATGCTTGACAATGTATCCTTCCGGGGGAAGGACTTGCCCACCAAAGAGGCTAATGACATCCCGCACAAAAAAATGTTGTATGCCTGCGGATTTTCACAAATCGAAAATTTTAGTGAATACAATACTTTCTCTACACTACATTCAATAGGATGAGAAAGTAATAAGCAGACAGATTTTCAATTTTACTTATATAGATAAATTATATATCGTAATTATTTTACCTTGTGATGTTCCTACAGGCAACTTTGCGTTATATCATTTTATTTATATGTTGAAAATTTCAACATTATAGCGTCTATTATAAGGAATTTTGTGAGTGCGGCAAATTTAAAAACAAAACATCTTTTAAAAGAGTAAAACTGAATTTTGCGTTTTTAAATGTTTTGTTTGTAAATTTGTCGCACTCACAAAGCCCACTATAATAGATGTTCATAAAGTTATGATCACGTTCCCCTTGCAAATGACATCATTCATCCATAGACCAGTTTCGAGCTTATTACGCACTCATCATAATAAAATTACCGATGCCTTCATATGGCAATAAAACAACTTGCTATGCCCCACAAATTATCTGGTTGAACAAAAGTTTACAGAGACTGCAAATGGTACAGTCGGTCGAAAAAATATCCGAACACTGCTCCTTATCCCATAATCAAACCAAAAGTATCATTAGCCTCGAGATAATGTCTACTATAAATAAATGTTCATAAAATATGCATAAGGGATCTTCTTCATATTCAGTTGCTCATTATTTGCGAAAACCAAATGGGAACACCCATTTTTTATGTCATGATAAAATATCTCATGCCAACATTTTGCCGAATATAAATACTTGTGCCATTCCTACCAAAACCTTTTCTGTTACGTTGATATGGCACATTCTTTGCAAAAGCACTGTTTTCAAAGGGAATCACATAAATTTTATTAAATAGCTTACTTTCTAACATAGCTATAGAACATAAAATTTACATTACAATATTCTTCTCGGTCATCGCTATGCCTTTTAATTACAATTAACATGTAGAAAGTATAAAAATATATATTATTATTACTATATAATTAACCCTAATTTCAATGAGATACTCCGAATCTTTTGTACTGTTAACCCTTTAAAGTTCCATGCATTCAAATTTAGACTTTAGGTACATATTCTTTAAAGACATATTGAAGAAATATGTGCTTTTATTCGCAATTTCACGATTTATAATTGTTGATTTCTACTTCAGACTTCGACTTCGGTGTTCAGATTTTTATTTGACTGGCAGTACACAAAAGTTTTTCTTGCAGTTGATTCAGGAATGGAGAATCCTATACTGGCGAAGGGCATAATGAAAGCGAAATCGGTTTATTCAATGGGATTTCAACTCTAAATTTTCTAGATTTAGGCGCAATACACTGTTAAAAATTTCCGTGCAACGTTGCACTAAAAAGTACCTACAGTTGTATTTCCTACCAATTTTCGTGTAATATTACACCACCAAGTCGGAAAAACTGAGCTGCATTCTACATAAATGGTGCATAATGTTTCACAAAAATTAGTTGCCAATACACCGAGCATCAATTTTTAGTGCAATGACAACAAAATTTTTTAACAGTGTAGGTTACAACTTTCGGTCATATAATTTCATAATGATCTTATGGAAATTGGTATAACATTATTATTCCTATGTGTTCTATTTCTTAAATTAAGAAAATCATATAAAATGGATAAAAAAGAATAAAGATTGACTGTTGAAGTTAACATTTCTATAAACAAATAATATAAAAACTTTGTCAAAATGCATCATACACTAAATATGAGGGATCAGTCAATTTGTCCACTTATTCAAGCAAATTATACAGCCGGTATCCAAGTCACCAAGAGCCAAACATTCTTCAGACTTTAACCATGTTTTAAATTTTTCTGAAGCCAAATTCATTTTTACACCTTGTTCAATTTTTGAATAGCACTTTTAAAAAAGTTTCTCTATTGTTTCTCAATCACAATCCCTTGTTTAAGATCACTGTACCTTCCTCTTGGAAATATCTGGTTTAATTTTCGATTCTGGTTTGATTTTTTGTTATTATTAATCTACCTTTTACCGGATTTTAATTATTTTTCGCATTTTTATTTGGTGAAGTTAGTTCATATAGCTTGTGATACCAGTTGGTCCCTTCATATTTATTTTTCTCTTTTATTCCTTTACTATTTTGCAGTCGTTTCTAATTACTTTCTACTTATTTTTCTTGTTTATATTTTTACAGCTGAATTTAAAAGCCTCATGCTCTTCATTTACCATTTCAGTGAGAAACACTAGTCAGTTGTTTCTATTCGCTCTACTATCCCAAGGTTATTATGCTGCTATCCGTTGTCTTACCGTCTTGTTTTCTTTCCGTTCATTCTTTATCTTCAATTCTTTCTTTCCTCCGTGGTTTTTACCGTTCATTCGTAGTGCATAACCTCCCTCTTATACTTTACCTCCCTCATTTTCTCCCGCAGCGATGGAATTACAGCTAGTTGAATTCAGAAGTTTTTGAGCGCTTTATTTCTTACCCTGAAAGTTTCAAAGATTACCTCTCTCATTCCTCCTCACGGCGATGGCATCCTTTCTTTAGCCTCAGTCACGTATACTATTCTACATCTGATGACAAACTTGCTGGAATGTGTGAGGTTACGCTTCTTATTTACTCTGAAGAAGAAGACTGGAGAATTTCTGCAAAATTTAAGAAAATAATTCAAAAGAGTAATAGCAAACGCAGCATATTTAATAACAAACATGCAGCCGTAGCTAAAATCCGCATTTGGTCACATCAAGATTTGGATACATTTAAATACATAAAAATATGCATTTCTATTCAACGATTTGATGAAATACAATTCCGCTGTATAGATTTCACAGTATCCATATTGCAAATTTAATAAATATTTACTATATAGTGCTCCCCATAAATTCTCTATCATGCATTTTCTGTCGCCTTCAGCGATAAAGTATTAAATAAATCAAGACAACCCAGTTGAATGAATCAAACACGCGTAATGCTTTTACGCCACATTTCTCAAAGCCATTTACTTTGAATTATCGCCGGAGTCGATCAGGTCCGTCAGATTAGAACGACCAGTCCATTCTCAGAACTTTAACAGTATCTCAGCTAAGACATTTTGAATTATTGCATTCCAAACAGCATTTGCGCGTAATTGTCAGACTGAAATCAATTCAGCATCGCGTAGTATTTGCTTCAGTTATTTTAACGCAAAGATAACTTTTGGTGTCAAGTAGAGGTAATATTAAACACAGGTTGATCGCTCACTACAAATTTCAAAATTCTAAAATGTACACTAAAAAAAATTAAAATGGTGGAACTGGTAGTACTGGTAGTACTGGTAGACTAATATATCCTAACAATTAAATGGGAAATATCGTCTGCGGTTTAAAAGTCAGACGATAATTATAGGTGTAATTATGGGTGTATTTTTAATCATTCGAAGAACATGGCGTTTTCCCAGAGTGAAATGATTTTTATTTTAGAGCAATAATTTTTTAGCCATTCTTATGAAACTCTCATTGAAGAATTTCAGCAGAAGTACCCAAGATCTAAATCTCCTAACAATTCAACCATTATATTGTCAGTAAAGAGTTTTTATGAAATTGGATCTATTGCATACAAAGCAAGAACAGGCCGGACGCCCAATTTAATTCAAGATAAACTGTATAAAATCAAGACTACGATGCTAATACTTTTAAAAGAACTCTTCTAAAACTCTTAGAAGAGTATGGCACTCTAGTAAGAATGGCTAGAAAAATATCGGTCTAAAATACAAATTCTTCCGCTATGAAAAAATGCAATATTCGTCGATCGATAAAAAGTTTGTCTGTCTGCACTTATTGTATATATATTGTATCAACTTACGAGTATAAACACAGAAGACATTCTTTCAGACAAATTTTTAATGTATATTAATGCCATCTAGCTCAAAAAATTCGACTATTTCAATTTCTTGAAACGTTATATGATTTTAAAATTTGATGTGCACTAATTTTAGATTACATTGTTTGAAGCTTTTTTTTTGTTCATAGAATACTTTTCTTTTGAAAAAAAATTAAATTAGATGCAGTTTTAGAATGATGTTTAGATATGAAATACGAAAAAATAAATGTACGCATGTAAAGAACACAAGTCCCAACACTTACACACAATAAAAATTCCCAGGACAAGAAAAAGCTACTTACATTTGGTATTCTAATTGCACAGCTTGGGAAGCAGTGAATCATGAGTAGGGGATTAGTGAGAGTTCAGCGGCACTTCAGAGGCGGTGAATCCCTATACTTTAACATGGGGGACCCTCCGAGACCAGAAAATGGGTGCATCAACAGAGGCGGTGGTAAACTCCCATGCTTTAACATAGGGGTTCTCAGAAGTCGGTGTGAGGCAGCACAGTTCCATAAGGTGACGTCACAGAAGAGAGTGGAGTTTATGACGTATATTGTTTTTCCTTTTTAGTAACAAAATTTCGTAAATGTAAGTTTTTTCTTTTTTTTTTTTTCAACAAGTTGGATTTTGAGGGTTGTTGGATTTCTCTATGGGAAATAACATGAATTTTAAGAAAGTGTCACTTTTAGCGTTTTTTCACAAAAAGTTTCAAAAACGTTAAAAAACAACAAAAATGTACGTTTTTAAAATAAATTGTGGTTTTTAGATTGTTTGAATTCTCTATGGGAAATAACATGGGTTTTCGCACTTTTGTGTATTTTTTGTAAAAAAAATGTGCGTTTTTGCAAAAGTGTTACCAAAAAAGCGTTTTTTGAAAAATGTGACATTTTGCGATTTTTTTTCAAAATGCCGTTTTCTCTATGGGAATTCACATAGGTTTTCGCACTTTTACATTTTTTTTTAAAAAATGTGCGTTTTTGCAAAAGTGTTACCAAAAATGCGTTTTTTGAAAAATGTGACATTTTGCGATTTTTTTCAAAAACACACTTTTTACTTGTAAAAACTAAGAAAAACACGTTTTCAAAGTAGCAGAATCGCGTGAATTGGTGTTTTAAAGTAGCAGAATCGCGTGAATTGGTGTTTTAAAGTAGCAGAATCGCGTGAATTGGTGTTTTAAAGTAGCAGAATCGCGTGAATTGGGGTGTATGGGAATCTCGAGAATCTCGGGAATTGGGTGTATGGGAATCTCGAGAATCTCGGAGGGTTTAAGGGGTGTGTTTCCTCAACCATTCTGGGCTTGGATGTCAAAATTTTAATATTTGTAAACATAAATATTTTAAATAATAGCAGATACTTGTTTTCAACTATCCAAATGGGGTAAGGTCTTTTTAAGAAATTAGATGCTGTTAGAAAAATATATTATTTTTTTATTGTGGTCCCACCTCCACCCGGTGTATAGGATACACCGCCACAATTTCTTTTTTTTTTCTTTTTTCCTATTTTTTCCTTCTTTTTTTTTTCCTTCTTTCTCTTTTTTCCTTTTTTTATTTTTTTATTTTAAAATGTCCGTAGGCATAACTTGTAATGCCGTCCTCGAGTAAATATCTTTTGTCATCAATGGGTGACAAAGCCACCTTGTTCTGGCATACAGTGAATAGTTTATGATGACTACTATCAATTCTAATCTGTTCTTCCATAGTAGGTCTAACACTCAACAAGCATTGTCTATAATCATTGTGTGTAATTTTGCGTGCAACCACATGTGTAGAAACACCTTTAGCTCTTTTCTTTTCTCCAGCAGATGATAGAATAGAGTACATTTTAGGTCTAAGTCCTATAAACTCTTGAATGGGGGTTGAATTCAGTTCATCTTTAAAGTATCCAATACGCTTTTTATTGTCTTCACTGAAGAGGGGATGATCCTTGGGATAGTCAGAAAAATCATACAGGTGTTTATGCTGGTTCATATCTTCATAAATATCAGCAGTTTGGATTTCATAAGCCAATGAATCAGTATCGGTGAAGAGAAGCGAAGCTTTTTCACCATATTGGCTTTTAATATGTTTATAATGAAACTCATACATCAGGAGTTTAGATAACTCCAAGATAGCAAAGCCAACGTATATAGGCCGGTTCATTAAAATGCAATTCCTTACACGCTCAACACCCACCAGATCTTCGCTAAAAATCCTGATAGCTCTAAAAGCTGGAGATGCCACCACCTTCAGGGCCCGCTTTGAAGAATTCACTAGTTCAATATTCACTCGATTTCGAAGATTCTCCATCGTTTTTCCAAACACAGCGTTATTAAGCAATTTAAAAAAGTCTTTCTCAAAATTAGTCTTTGCCTTCTTTCTTTCTTCTGTGTTAAATTGGATGTATTTCTCCAACCAGGGCTTCTGATTAAATTTTAAGGTCTTGTGAATTTTCTTGAGTCTTAAACCTAATGATAGGTATAGCTGAAGGTTCCGATAGTGAACAATATAATGTTTCTTGTCATGCAGATTGGGTACCAATTTCGTAGTACTAACAAAATGTCCATGATGTAACTGTTGAACTAGTCGTTCAGCATAGGGGGAGAGCATTTCTCGTTCAATCTTCACCCTTTCAGGGGCTAGAGGGTATTCATTATGATAATCATGTAAGGATTCAGGATACTCCAGATCCACTTCAAATATATATCCCTCTTGGGTATTATCCTTTAGACTCATTATCCAGAATTCATTCAAATTTTCTGTAGATATCCATTCAAAGCCACCATAGGGCAGTGGTTGAGACATGGTCCAACCATATAGGTTATTAGCATCAAGATAGATAATGTGCTTATCAGGCTTAGAAGAATCGTAATTTTCCAAATAACGATTATTAGCCTCGGATCTACGCTGACTTATCATACATATGCCACCGCGGATTCCACGTTCTATAAACAGTAACATATTTTCATCTGTGAGTAGTTCCAGGGTTTGCTCAGTCATTTTCAAAGAGGCCTGCCAAGCCAGTCCAGGGGCGGTCATCATATGAGCGGCGTCTAAATCATAGTTCTTCTTGTAAATTTTTCGAAAATTCTCAAATACATCGGCTAATAGTAGCACATCTGTTTTCACATACAGGTCGTGATATTCTCCCAAGTTCTTTATGTTGAAGGTATCCCATACAGTTTGGGCATGCCGATAATCTTCACTCTTAATATCTTCTCCTTTAATATCATTATGAAATGCAGAAGGGGGAGGGAGTACATTTTCATCAAATTTTTGAAAGGATGTCATATAGCTATAGGGATATACTCCTTTCCTAATAAGAGCATTCTGTTGTACTATATCGGGGAAATGTTCTCTGAGAATATAAAATTTACTCAAGTCTAAATTGGAAACTAGCTTTTCCAGGGAAGCATTCAGAAACTGTAGGCTATCAATAAATTGTAAACAGACACGGGGCCCCTCTTTCTTTGAAATCTTAAAAGATATGTATTTTTCAATATTAGTGGCAATCACATCAATTTTATGGTCTTGCAATTTCCCAAAACTCAGCATAATATGATGAGAGTCATAATTTTTTAAATTATGAAACACTACAGGAATATTAATACTTTGTCTATAGTTAAGATTACAGGCATTATGCAGGGCACCTCTATAGGCTCCAGTCACGTGATTGTGATCACGCACACGATCTGTTTTCAGTTCACGATGGCACACGTTACAACAATGGGTAGCTCTTTCAAAGTCAACTTCATTCTCTTTAGTCATTCGTAGTGGTTTAACATAACGTAATTTTTCTCCAAGATACTGTTTCTCCATTATCAAGTTGTTAAGAAAATGATTCACAGGGTCGATACCTCGATACACATTAGCTTGTTTCAGGCATTTTCCATCAGGCCCTATAATAACATAAGCATATCCACAAGGTTCATGAATCGCTAGTCTATGCGTGTAAGATCTAATATTCGAGGGTTTAGTAGTGTCTTCTTTAACGATCAGGGCTTCAAAGTCAGCATAAATGATGAAAGGGATAGAATGCTGATACTGTTTGTTCGTGAATTGGAGATATTTCTGATCTTCCGAGGGCATTTTAATGCGCTGAGGTGCATGTTCTTTGCAATATTGAGCATGATCTTGCAAAAGATCGTCTCTACTGTAACGATGTAAACATCTATAACATATATATTGGGCTCCATTGTGCTTAGTTATATCTCCCAGCAAGCGTGACATATTCCTTATGAGAGTATAGTGTTGCTTATCTTCATCACTAATCATCAGGAGATTCACACAGTCTTCATCTTCACGTTTGGATATATGCAAAGGAAAAATATCTTCATCTTCGTATCCATATACATTTATTCGTATATTATTCAATTTTTCAATCTGAGGAATCTTCACAACTGAGATAGGGTATTGAATATCTCCAAGTTTAATGTCATTTTCAAAACTTTTATAATGTGACACTCTTTCAGGCTTATATTCACGGGATATATAGTATTTGTGGGCTAATAGGCACCACACCAGGCATTTCTCGTCTTCATTTCGAATATTGAGTAAAGCTTTCTTGGCTGCAAGTTTTGTTGGCAAAGGTATATAGCTAGAAGCTGCAAGAGGCTTATACTTTGCACAGAAAACATCTATCTTTCGCATCTTTTGTAAAGTCCATCCAGACCCTCGGCTGACAAATTCTTCGAATAACTTCAAGATTTGTGAAAAAGCTTCTTCAACATTGTTGGGAGGGGTATCATCACGAAGTTCTGTCACAACATCTGTTCTAAAATATGAGCTGGATACCTGTTGACCATTTGCAACGTCACGAATAAATTGCACATCCGCAATAAGATACCACTTAATAGATCTGTATGCATCAAGTTCGTCTTTTAATATCTTCAATAGCTGAGGGCGAATTTCATCAAAACATAGCATAAGATCCCTCTCTACACTTTCAGTGGGTTCCAGAGTGTGTACAGAGAATACATCTAAACCCTTCTTCTTCTTCGCTGCAATCTTGGGGCGTTTATTAGAAGTTGAGGGTAAAGCAGGAGCTTTTCTCTTTTTAGAACCATGTTCAATACGCTGATGGCGCAGGGCATCACTTTTCTTGCTGAATATAAGTTCACAATGCTTGCATTTCACACCATCCTTCAGATGAAGTAACAGGTGGCGCTTCAGGTTATCTCGTCTAGTAAACTGTATGGAGCATTGAGTGCATTCAAACACTTTAACAGGAGAATGCATATTCGCATGTCTAGCCAAGTCTTCCTTACGAACAAATGCACGTTCGCATACTTTACATCGATAATTCAAGACATCATCGTCAGAATGAATCTTCATATGTCTTACTAAGGCATCTTTTCTGCAAAAGTGCTTATTACAAGATAAACACACCTGCAAGAGATAAAAAAATACAAGACCTTAGTATAAACACGCTATTCTCGGTAACAATGTAATACATTTCAGATGTATATATATCATTACAAATGTATATAAAGTAATCGCTAATCCATTATACTATCCCCATTAGAAATAATAAAATTCCTGGATTAAAGAATATATCCATATAAGAATATATCCATACAGGACATTTCATGTAAGATCCCCAAGAAATTTCATTAAATTCATAAAAACACTCATTAAAAAGTTGTTACGCATCATAAAAATACAAAGTTTAATAAAATAATAGAATAAAATCACATTAAAACAAGTACTTACATGTCCAATCCTGTTCAAAGAGGGTGTATTACGCATAATAACGTCAGTAACGGTAGGGATAGTACCTCCGATATTACTTTCTAAGGCAAACATACTCGCAGAGCAACTTCAAACACGACTTAACAGCACGAAACTCACAACAGAAATGATAAAATCGCTGCTTAAAGACCACCTACATCCATTCATAAAAAATAGTTCCTGGTGTATCCTTCCGCCAAGGTCACCTCAAGGTTATCACTAAAGAGTTCTTGATGTATCCGTAAGCCAAGGGCATGCCAAGGTCACATGATAGTTATATCACGGTTACCGCTAGATTTACAACACGCGAATGTAATTATGCACACATCCGATAAAAAATAAACAATTCATTCAACATCGCAATCGATTATATCCTTTTTTAATAATTGTAATCGATACATTAAATAGATTCACATCTTATAAAATAATAGATTTTAATAAAATAATGAAAGAAAATCCATTTGCGAGACCCCCTAAAACCTCCAATCGTTATGCAATACAACAACGCGCAAGCATAAAAACCCCCGAATAACATACTCCTCTCTCCCCCTCCCTCCCCGAGACACCAACACTCACTTCCCCATACACTAAACGTAACCCATAGCAAGCGGAATCCATAATAAAACATTCACCTTCACCCCCAACGTACATCCAAATACACAGTCATTCAACGTGAAACCCGTATTTTTACAGCAAAAATCACTTTACAGGGATTCATAGAACAAAAATCCCTAAAAAATCAACAAATTCACCCAGAAACTAGCTAAAACCCTCAAATTACTTATAATTATCGTCTACATATGCTATATAACCATTTACAACCTTAAAAAGGTGAGTATGCTAGTAGTAAAGAAAGGTGGGTTCGCCAGAATGCGGTTAGAGCAATGCCGCCTAAAAATAGTTTCTGGAAAGAAAAAATAAATATTTTTTGGTATTTCCAGAAAGTATCCTCTATGTAATATTTTGGTAAAATTAAAAAGTTTTTAAAAAATTTTAAAAACTCAATTTTTTATTAATTTTCTCAAAATTCCTAATTTTCCTATTAGTATCCCTTTTCGCCGCTAGGGGGCGGTTATGGTTCCATTCCGCCTTCGCAGGTGTTGCCACCTCCAAAACAGTTTCTCCCATACTTAGAAAAAATCCCATTTAAAAAATTATTTCTAAGTTCCATCTCCATAGTTCCACTTTTCGCCGATAGGGGACGCTGATGACATCGCTGAGCCTTCGCAGGTGTTGCCACCTCGAAAAAAGTTTCTACCCTACTTAGAAAAAATCTCATTCCAAAAAAATTTATTTCCCCCTCAACCCCTCGTACAAGACTACGACATCGTTGCCACCCTACAAAAAGTTTATCCAAAATTTTTACCCCCACCTTTTTTTCATTTACCCCCCTTTTACACCCCCGTCCAGGATTACGGAATTCACGATGGCAGCCATTTTGCTGAGCGCTGAGCATTGCTGAGCCTTCGCAGGTGAACGCCCCTTTCTTAACTACTAGCATACTCACCTTTTTAAGGTTGTAAATGGTTATATAGCATATGTAGACGATAATTATAAGTAATTTGAGGGTTTTAGCTAGTTTCTGGGTGAATTTGTTGATTTTTTAGGGATTTTTGTTCTATGAATCCCTGTAAAGTGATTTTTGCTGTAAAAATACGGGTTTCACGTTGAATGACTGTGTATTTGGATGTACGTTGGGGGTGAAGGTGAATGTTTTATTATGGATTCCGCTTGCTATGGGTTACGTTTAGTGTATGGGGAAGTGAGTGTTGGTGTCTCGGGGAGGGAGGGGGAGAGAAGAGTATGTTATTCGGGGGTTTTTATGCTTGCGCGTTGTTGTATTGCATAACGATTGGAGGTTTTAGGGGGTCTCGCAAATGGATTTTCTTTCATTATTTTATTAAAATCTATTATTTTATAAGATGTGAATCTATTTAATGTATCGATTACAATTATTAAAAAAGGATATAATCGATTGCGATGTTGAATGAATTGTTTATTTTTTATCGGATGTGTGCATAATTACATTCGCGTGTTGTAAATCTAGCGGTAACCGTGATATAACTATCATGTGACCTTGGCATGCCCTTGGCTTACGGATACATCAAGAACTCTTTAGAGATAACCTTGGGCTGACCTTGGCGGAAGGATACACCAGGAACTATTTTTTATGAATGGATGTAGGTGGTCTTTAAGCAGCGATTTTATCATTTCTGTTGTGAGTTTCGTGCTGTTAAGTCGTGTTTGAAGTTGCTCTGCGAGTATGTTTGCCTTAGAAAGTAATATCGGAGGTACTATCCCTACCGTTACTGACGTTATTATGCGTAATACACCCTCTTTGAACAGGATTGGACATGTAAGTACTTGTTTTAATGTGATTTTATTCTATTATTTTATTAAACTTTGTATTTTTATGATGCGTAACAACTTTTTAATGAGTGTTTTTATGAATTTAATGAAATTTCTTGGGGATCTTACATGAAATGTCCTGTATGGATATATTCTTATATGGATATATTCTTTAATCCAGGAATTTTATTATTTCTAATGGGGATAGTATAATGGATTAGCGATTACTTTATATACATTTGTAATGATATATATACATCTGAAATGTATTACATTGTTACCGAGAATAGCGTGTTTATACTAAGGTCTTGTATTTTTTTATCTCTTGCAGGTGTGTTTATCTTGTAATAAGCACTTTTGCAGAAAAGATGCCTTAGTAAGACATATGAAGATTCATTCTGACGATGATGTCTTGAATTATCGATGTAAAGTATGCGAACGTGCATTTGTTCGTAAGGAAGACTTGGCTAGACATGCGAATATGCATTCTCCTGTTAAAGTGTTTGAATGCACTCAATGCTCCATACAGTTTACTAGACGAGATAACCTGAAGCGCCACCTGTTACTTCATCTGAAGGATGGTGTGAAATGCAAGCATTGTGAACTTATATTCAGCAAGAAAAGTGATGCCCTGCGCCATCAGCGTATTGAACATGGTTCTAAAAAGAGAAAAGCTCCTGCTTTACCCTCAACTTCTAATAAACGCCCCAAGATTGCAGCGAAGAAGAAGAAGGGTTTAGATGTATTCTCTGTACACACTCTGGAACCCACTGAAAGTGTAGAGAGGGATCTTATGCTATGTTTTGATGAAATTCGCCCTCAGCTATTGAAGATATTAAAAGACGAACTTGATGCATACAGATCTATTAAGTGGTATCTTATTGCGGATGTGCAATTTATTCGTGACGTTGCAAATGGTCAACAGGTATCCAGCTCATATTTTAGAACAGATGTTGTGACAGAACTTCGTGATGATACCCCTCCCAACAATGTTGAAGAAGCTTTTTCACAAATCTTGAAGTTATTCGAAGAATTTGTCAGCCGAGGGTCTGGATGGACTTTACAAAAGATGCGAAAGATAGATGTTTTCTGTGCAAAGTATAAGCCTCTTGCAGCTTCTAGCTATATACCTTTGCCAACAAAACTTGCAGCCAAGAAAGCTTTACTCAATATTCGAAATGAAGACGAGAAATGCCTGGTGTGGTGCCTATTAGCCCACAAATACTATATATCCCGTGAATATAAGCCTGAAAGAGTGTCACATTATAAAAGTTTTGAAAATGACATTAAACTTGGAGATATTCAATACCCTATCTCAGTTGTGAAGATTCCTCAGATTGAAAAATTGAATAATATACGAATAAATGTATATGGATACGAAGATGAAGATATTTTTCCTTTGCATATATCCAAACGTGAAGATGAAGACTGTGTGAATCTCCTGCTGATTAGTGATGAAGATAAGCAACACTATACTCTCATAAGGAATATGTCACGCTTGCTGGGAGATATAACTAAGCACAATGGAGCCCAATATATATGTTATAGATGTTTACATCGTTACAGTAGAGACGATCTTTTGCAAGATCATGCTCAATATTGCAAAGAACATGCACCTCAGCGCATTAAAATGCCCTCGGAAGATCAGAAATATCTCCAATTCACGAACAAACAGTATCAGCATTCTATCCCTTTCATCATTTATGCTGACTTTGAAGCCCTGATCGTTAAAGAAGACACTACTAAACCCTCGAATATTAGATCTTACACGCATAGACTAGCGATTCATGAACCTTGTGGATATGCTTATGTTATTATAGGGCCTGATGGAAAATGCCTGAAACAAGCTAATGTGTATCGAGGTATCGACCCTGTGAATCATTTTCTTAACAACTTGATAATGGAGAAACAGTATCTTGGAGAAAAATTACGTTATGTTAAACCACTACGAATGACTAAAGAGAATGAAGTTGACTTTGAAAGAGCTACCCATTGTTGTAACGTGTGCCATCGTGAACTGAAAACAGATCGTGTGCGTGATCACAATCACGTGACTGGAGCCTATAGAGGTGCCCTGCATAATGCCTGTAATCTTAACTATAGACAAAGTATTAATATTCCTGTAGTGTTTCATAATTTAAAAAATTATGACTCTCATCATATTATGCTGAGTTTTGGGAAATTGCAAGACCATAAAATTGATGTGATTGCCACTAATATTGAAAAATACATATCTTTTAAGATTTCAAAGAAAGAGGGGCCCCGTGTCTGTTTACAATTTATTGATAGCCTACAGTTTCTGAATGCTTCCCTGGAAAAGCTAGTTTCCAATTTAGACTTGAGTAAATTTTATATTCTCAGAGAACATTTCCCCGATATAGTACAACAGAATGCTCTTATTAGGAAAGGAGTATATCCCTATAGCTATATGACATCCTTTCAAAAATTTGATGAAAATGTACTCCCTCCCCCTTCTGCATTTCATAATGATATTAAAGGAGAAGATATTAAGAGTGAAGATTATCGGCATGCCCAAACTGTATGGGATACCTTCAACATAAAGAACTTGGGAGAATATCACGACCTGTATGTGAAAACAGATGTGCTACTATTAGCCGATGTATTTGAGAATTTTCGAAAAATTTACAAGAAGAACTATGATTTAGACGCCGCTCATATGATGACCGCCCCTGGACTGGCTTGGCAGGCCTCTTTGAAAATGACTGAGCAAACCCTGGAACTACTCACAGATGAAAATATGTTACTGTTTATAGAACGTGGAATCCGCGGTGGCATATGTATGATAAGTCAGCGTAGATCCGAGGCTAATAATCGTTATTTGGAAAATTACGATTCTTCTAAGCCTGATAAGCACATTATCTATCTTGATGCTAATAACCTATATGGTTGGACCATGTCTCAACCACTGCCCTATGGTGGCTTTGAATGGATATCTACAGAAAATTTGAATGAATTCTGGATAATGAGTCTAAAGGATAATACCCAAGAGGGATATATATTTGAAGTGGATCTGGAGTATCCTGAATCCTTACATGATTATCATAATGAATACCCTCTAGCCCCTGAAAGGGTGAAGATTGAACGAGAAATGCTCTCCCCCTATGCTGAACGACTAGTTCAACAGTTACATCATGGACATTTTGTTAGTACTACGAAATTGGTACCCAATCTGCATGACAAGAAACATTATATTGTTCACTATCGGAACCTTCAGCTATACCTATCATTAGGTTTAAGACTCAAGAAAATTCACAAGACCTTAAAATTTAATCAGAAGCCCTGGTTGGAGAAATACATCCAATTTAACACAGAAGAAAGAAAGAAGGCAAAGACTAATTTTGAGAAAGACTTTTTTAAATTGCTTAATAACGCTGTGTTTGGAAAAACGATGGAGAATCTTCGAAATCGAGTGAATATTGAACTAGTGAATTCTTCAAAGCGGGCCCTGAAGGTGGTGGCATCTCCAGCTTTTAGAGCTATCAGGATTTTTAGCGAAGATCTGGTGGGTGTTGAGCGTGTAAGGAATTGCATTTTAATGAACCGGCCTATATACGTTGGCTTTGCTATCTTGGAGTTATCTAAACTCCTGATGTATGAGTTTCATTATAAACATATTAAAAGCCAATATGGTGAAAAAGCTTCGCTTCTCTTCACCGATACTGATTCATTGGCTTATGAAATCCAAACTGCTGATATTTATGAAGATATGAACCAGCATAAACACCTGTATGATTTTTCTGACTATCCCAAGGATCATCCCCTCTTCAGTGAAGACAATAAAAAGCGTATTGGATACTTTAAAGATGAACTGAATTCAACCCCCATTCAAGAGTTTATAGGACTTAGACCTAAAATGTACTCTATTCTATCATCTGCTGGAGAAAAGAAAAGAGCTAAAGGTGTTTCTACACATGTGGTTGCACGCAAAATTACACACAATGATTATAGACAATGCTTGTTGAGTGTTAGACCTACTATGGAAGAACAGATTAGAATTGATAGTAGTCATCATAAACTATTCACTGTATGCCAGAACAAGGTGGCTTTGTCACCCATTGATGACAAAAGATATTTACTCGAGGACGGCATTACAAGTTATGCCTACGGACATTTTAAAATAAAAAAATAAAAAAAGGAAAAAAGAGAAAGAAGGAAAAAAAAAAGAAGGAAAAAATAGGAAAAAAGAAAAAAAAAAGAAATTGTGGCGGTGTATCCTATACACCGGGTGGAGGTGGGACCACAATAAAAAAATAATATATTTTTCTAACAGCATCTAATTTCTTAAAAAGACCTTACCCCATTTGGATAGTTGAAAACAAGTATCTGCTATTATTTAAAATATTTATGTTTACAAATATTAAAATTTTGACATCCAAGCCCAGAATGGTTGAGGAAACACACCCCTTAAACCCTCCGAGATTCTCGAGATTCCCATACACCCAATTCCCGAGATTCTCGAGATTCCCATACACCCCAATTCACGCGATTCTGCTACTTTAAAACACCAATTCACGCGATTCTGCTACTTTAAAACACCAATTCACGCGATTCTGCTACTTTAAAACACCAATTCACGCGATTCTGCTACTTTGAAAACGTGTTTTTCTTAGTTTTTACAAGTAAAAAGTGTGTTTTTGAAAAAAATCGCAAAATGTCACATTTTTCAAAAAACGCATTTTTGGTAACACTTTTGCAAAAACGCACATTTTTTAAAAAAAAATGTAAAAGTGCGAAAACCTATGTGAATTCCCATAGAGAAAACGGCATTTTGAAAAAAAATCGCAAAATGTCACATTTTTCAAAAAACGCTTTTTTGGTAACACTTTTGCAAAAACGCACATTTTTTTTACAAAAAATACACAAAAGTGCGAAAACCCATGTTATTTCCCATAGAGAATTCAAACAATCTAAAAACCACAATTTATTTTAAAAACGTACATTTTTGTTGTTTTTTAACGTTTTTGAAACTTTTTGTGAAAAAACGCTAAAAGTGACACTTTCTTAAAATTCATGTTATTTCCCATAGAGAAATCCAACAACCCTCAAAATCCAACTTGTTGAAAAAAAAAAAAGAAAAAACTTACATTTACGAAATTTTGTTACTAAAAAGGAAAAACAATATACGTCATAAACTCCACTCTCTTCTGTGACGTCACCTTATGGAACTGTGCTGCCTCACACCGACTTCTGAGAACCCCTATGTTAAAGCATGGGAGTTTACCACCGCCTCTGTTGATGCACCCATTTTCTGGTCTCGGAGGGTCCCCCATGTTAAAGTATAGGGATTCACCGCCTCTGAAGTGCCGCTGAACTCTCCCTAATCCCCTACTATCATGGGAAATGCTATATTTGTTTAACCACACCATTAAAGGACTACAATAGCGGAAACAGAACGACTAGTGTCTACTCCACGACTACCTCTGCTTTCAAATCAGTGCCACATAGCTCTGATTTACCTAAACCATCATTATATTTTTCATCAGATTCACAATTTGTGTTACATTACAGTAAAGCTCAAACTGTACAGCAATCCTGAAATAGGGGGCGAGTCACAAAAGTCTACAACATAAAACAAATTACTTGGTATGGAAATTAATTTTATTCAAGGAAGTTGCGCAACGCTTTGAATCAAGGCTCAAACATAAGAATCTACTTACTTCATAAACAACATTTTCATCGTATAGAAACCACTAAGAATAACTTACTTCTATTTCTTCAAAATAACTTACTGACTACTTTTCTCACAATAACTGACTGACTACTTTTCTCTATAACTTACTGACTACTTTTCTCTATAACTTACTGACTACTTTTCTCTATAACTTATTGACTACTTTTTACCCAGGAAAAATAATTTACTGCCTACTTTTTGCTTCATAACTTACTCTCTACTTTTTCATTTTTAACTTACTGACTACTTTTTAATCACTTATATTTTGCAGGCATATCCCTAGTCTTATGGTGTATTTATCTTCCCATGTTCATGACCCATCACAGTTGAGATTGTTCATTGATTCCAGTAAGAGAAGTTTAAAAGAATTCCATTTACATAATGGCAACATTTTTGCCTCAATGCCAGTTACTCATTTAGTACATATGAAGAAATCTTATAAAAATCTTGACTTTCTCCTTAATCAAATAAGATGTTAGGGATACAACTGTCAAATTTGTGGCAATTTCAAAATTTTGACCATGATATTACAGCAGCAAAGTTGCTACACAAAATTTCCATGTTTTACCTGTGAATAGGACAGTAATGCCCATGACCAGCATTGGATACGAATACAATGGCCTAAAAACGAAAACTTGCATCCAGGATAGAAAACCGTTACCCGGCCGAATGTAGCTGATCCTGGAAAATTTATTTTACTTCCCTTGCATATAAAATCAAGGCTAATAAAATAATTTGCCAGGGTTTTGGACACAAAAGGGGGAGATTTTCAATATTAGACTCATTTCTTCTCATTTATTTTAATCAGGACTCAATGAAGGAGTATTTGTTGTCCCAAATATAAAACGGTTACTAAAGATAAAAAATTTGAGGGAAAAATGACTGGAACAAAAAATGAAGCACGGGTTAGTTTAGAAAATGCCATTCAAAACTAAGCATTAGCAAATATCCTAATTGCAGAAATGTCATAAAATCCATACTTTCATTTTTTGCACCCTTTACTTTGACTATTTTCCCGAAATTCTTGGTGCTGTGAAGGGCAAGAGAAGAGATTTCATAACGATGTAAAATATATGCAGAAACGATATCAAAGACGCTCGAATGTGTACATGCCGGCAAATTATTGCTGGTGCTAGAGATTCTGCATCTGGACATTCACCGAATAAGAAAAGCCATAAACGTCCATACGAAGAAAAGCGATTTTGATTAGAAAATATTATTACGTTTTTTAATATATTTATTTCATTAATTATATTATCTATTCGCCCGAGTAATTTTCATTTAGATTTTATAATTTTTCAGTGGCTTTTAGATTGTATATTAGCTTAAAAAAATAAAAACATTCTATGAAATTAATGATTTTGTTTTCACGATTGTTGAGAAATTCTTAATTGATTGAAAAAAGTATTTTTTAAACAGAATAGCACATTTAATCCAAGTCACTTAAATTAATGTAAGCCCAAGTCAAAGCATTAAATGTTGTAGACTTGTGTATTTATAAAAAATGTAATATCCATATTCAGATAATGTTTAAAAATTAAATTTAAAAATATGTAGATTAATAACATAAAATATTGATATGTAATAGTTTATATTTGTCTCCAATATTTTATATATTTGTTTTTCACACCACAAAATCATGTAATGGACAATTTTACTCCAGTATTACTTTCTATCTAGCACTGTGTTTTAGATCAAAAAATAAAAAACGGTAATTTTCTAATATACATAACAAAACATCCCATGACGTACATTAACACTAGATGCACCAAATTTATTTTTATCAATTATTAAATGTTTAATAATTGAGAAATAACTCAATTTTGTATCCCGTTTTCTTAGGTTGATTCTATAGAAATCCGAACATATTCAAAAGAGTAAGTCAGCATATCTAAATTCTATCAGAGAGAGCTAAATCCGACTCCGAATTCATTTCTGTTATTAATTTGTTTACTAATTTTCTTGAAAACTTCAAGAAGTTACTTATCTAATATGTTTTCATATATTCTATAGACACTAACACAAACGTACGAAGACATATGCACAGATCTATCAGAAATTTATGAAGGATTCTTCATATGATGGCAAGTGATGTATGTGTACACTTTATTTTCGACTAAACTATTAAAGATTTTTATAGCTATTTTGCACTCAAATTTCGTCAAGTCATATGAAGTTTCAGAAAACCGGAAATGATTACTTCACATCCGGAAGTGGAAATAATTAATAAACACCCCCCCCCCCTCTCCGAAATTCAATGCTCAATCTCTATGATGTACCATCTAAATTCAATCTACGGCTGATCCAGAGAAACAGATATTTTAAGTTAAATTTTTGAACAGAAAATTAATTAACTAAAAATGGAAATCCTTACTGAATTTTTCTGCCTCCACCAGAATTTTATGGTGAATCCATATCAATCCTTATCTAAGCTCTATCTATAACCAATCCTAGATGTCGCAAAGAAAATGCAAAATTTTGAATCGAAAGTCTCATCTCCAGAGCCGTCTAGAAATTCTTAATGAACCCCTCATGCTGAATCCATATCAGTTATCATCTAAGCTCTATTGATAGCCAATCCTAAATGCCGCAAGGAAAATGTAATTTTTAAAATCAGAACTGGCATCTCTAGAGCCGTTTGGAAATTCTTGGTGAGTCCCTGATATGCTGAATCCCCATTAGACAATCTCTAAGCTATATCTACAGCCAATCCTGAAGAATAAATGCTTTAAGGAACATTTTTTAACCAAAATAGAAAAGTAATCGGAAATGAATATCTTTAGTAAACCATCCTACCTCTTTCCAAAATTCAATATTCAATTCATATCAGTTATCATCTAAGCTCTTGTCTACTGCTAATCTTATGAAATAGATGTCTCAAGTAAAATATTTTTAACCGGAAGTGTAAAAAAATGGAACCGGACTTGAAATTGCATAGAGAAATCCTATACCTCATCCGCAATATGATGCAGAATCTATTTAAATCATTATTTAACCTCTATCTGCAGCAGATCATGATAAATAGATGCTTCAAAAAATTTTATTAAAAACAATAACATGGCAACATTTTTGACACCAATATACATTTCACAACTCAAGGTATACATTCTAACTCAGTAAGTACAATACACTTTGTGCAAAGAGTGAGGAGAACTTGTGCAACGGATATAAGCCAAAAAAATCTGATGTGGGCAGCATATGACTTTCCATATATAATGCAATGAATTTACTACTTTTACAGTAAAAAAACTAGATTATTCTTATAGTAAATATTTATACTCTTTACAAGATATTGAATTTTCATCAAATAGTCGGCATTTTCATTGATTTAGCGTCACTTTAATCCATTTGGCGAGTTTTTCGCTAATTTAAAGACATTTAAAAAGTCGTCAAGTTGGCGACATTCCACCAAATTCGACGCCAAAATCTCGCCAAACGTTATGGGCGGAGAAATAGGTTATTCTTACAGCAGATAAATGACTATTGGCGTTCAAATACAAAAGTATTACTCAAAGTATATTTTTTCAAGAATGGAACGAGCTAGATCCACGAGAATGATGTCACCCAATGTGTCACATTATATTACATATGAAAAGTGAACATGTTTCTCAATAGGTAATGTTTTTTTTATTTTATATCATTTTTTTTATATTTTTTTAAAAATGTGCAATATCTTGAGAATGGTTCATGTTAGCATTCTAAAATTTATGTCAATCCTAATGAAACATTGCATAAGAAATGTCTATTTGCATGACTTTATTAAAAATTTTGATTTTTTGATGATTTTTTCAAAATTTCACTGGAAAATTTTGAGGGGTTCTGAACATTCGATAGCGTATAAAAACAATAGGCTTCCAGTATTCACGGATTGTAATTTTTGTACCAAATTTCGTTCGAATCAGTCCTTTCGTTCGTCAGTTATCGTTTCCACAGACTCACTAACACACACACACACACATACTTTCACACACACACACACACACTAGGGCGCGGTAGCCCATTGGTTAGCGCGCTGGAGTTGCACTCGGTTGGCCCGGGTTCGATTCCAGCCACTGCCAAAACTGCCGCCGTGTTCATGCGGAGTACGATCACGTTAAACATGTGGGTCCGAAAGTCCTGCAGAGAGGTTGGTGGTAGGGGAAGGAGGGTACGGTCCCTGTGGATGCCTCCCCCACTGGGTTCCAGTCTAAATTGGGTAGCACTTCCCGACCGTCCAAACTGTTACCTTACACCTTTCTGGTAGGTCGGACGGTCTGGGTTTCAACAACACACTCACACACTGACATCACATCAAAATGTCCGATTCGTGATCAGGGATGCTTGAAACGTGCTCTCCCGTCGAAAACACGAATTCGTATTTTCGACACCGTCACAGTACTTTCCTTATACATTATTGTATATAAAAATTACTAACAACAATAATTCAGCATAAAGCTGTTCCGAGGATACATTAAATCCTCTTAGTCAGTGCAAAAGAACTAACAAACCCGAAGTCCAAATGAGGCACACCCAATGCTCTTTTGTACTCCTCAAGTTCTCCTTGTACACTCTAACTATTGTCGTATGAAGAACTATTGATATCTGCAAATAGTCTTCCTATTTAATCCATCTACAACTCACTATAGAAAACTGCAAATACATTTAGAGGCACATTAAAACATGTACACAACATACGAAACCATTTGCAGAAACTATCGATATCTTCAAATGGTCTTCTCATTTAATCCATCTACAACTCACTATAGAAAACTGCAAATACATTTAGAGGCACATTAAAACATGTACACAACATACGAATCTTTGACAAGAAACTATCGATATCTGCAAATGGTCTTCTCATTTAATCCATCTACAACTCACTATAGAAAACTGCAAATACATTTAGAAGCACATTAAAACATGTACACAACATACGAATCTTTGACAAGAAACTATCGATATCTGCAAATGGTCTTCTCATTTAATCCATCTACAACTCACTATAGAAAACTGCAAACACATTTAGAAGCACATTAAAACATGTACACAACATTCGAATCTTTGACAAGTAACTATCGATATCTGCAAATGGTCTTCACATTTAATCCATCTACAACTCACTATAGAAAACTGCAAATACATTTAGAGGCACATTGAAACATGTACACAACATTCGAATCTTTGACAAGAAACTATCAATATCTGCAAATGGTCTTCTCATTTAATCCATCTACAACTCACTATAGAAAACTGCAAATACATTTAGAGGCACATTAAAACATGTACACAACATACGAAACCATTTGCAGAAACTATCGATATCTGCAAATGGTCTTATCATTTAATCCATCTACAATTCGCTATAGAAAACTGCAAATACATTTAGAGGCACATTAAAACATGTACACAACATACGAAACCATTTGCAGAAACTATCGATATCTGCAAATGGTCTTATCATTTAATCCATCTACAACTCGCTATAGAAAACTGCAAATACATTTAGAGGCACATTAAAACATGTACACAACATACGAAACCATTTGCAGAAACTATCGATATCTGCAAATGGTCTTCTCATTTAATCCATCTACAACTCGCTATAGAAAACTGCAAATACATTTAGAGGCACATTAAAACATGTACACAACATTCGAATCTTTGACAAGAAACTATCGATATCTGCAAATGGTCTTCTCATTTAATCCATCTACAACTCACTATAGAAAACTGCAAATACATTTAGAGGCACATTAAAACATGTACACAACATACGAATCTTTGACAAGAAACTATCGATATCTGCAAATGGTCTTCTCATTTAATCCATCTACAACTCACTATAGAAAACTGCAAATACATTTAGATGCACATTAAAACATGTACACAGCATACGAACCTTTGGCAAGAAACTATCGATTTCTGCAAATGGTCTTCTCATTTAATCCATCTACAACTCACTATAGAAAACTGCAAATACATTCAGAGGCACATTAAAACATGTACACAACATTCGAATCTTTGACAAGAAATTATTGACAATCCCTAAGGTAAAGCCGCGAAAAGAAAAAACCCTTTTTCTCTGTCGATGTCATGAATAGTTGAGTAAGCATGATAGATGATTGTGTCACTCTTATTTCAACAATTCCTCAATACTGATAAAAAATATTTTTCAACTTTTAGCGACTATTTTCTTAACAAACTGAAAATGACTCTATTAATTAATAACATTCCTTCTAAATTGATGTTTTAAATAACCTAATATAAAAGAATCTGAAGTAGATAGTACGTGACTTCCCCTATATATAATTAAATTATCGATTTATACTTCTCCAGCCAATCAGAATGGAGCAATCGCTGAGCCTACGCTGCTGTCACCACCTCAAGTGACTTACCCTATGAGGAAATGTTAATCCCTCACCCCTGCGTACTCCCAAGAGTACCCAGGACAAACTGGAATTTTTACTCGCACTGGTTTATGAGCTTTAGTGAGGGCAGGAATTTCATCTGCTCCGACCAAAAAATATTTTGAGAATTCAAACTGAAAAAAAGAGCTTTTAGAGACATTTAAAATAGGGTGATATAATGAAAAGAGACATCCATTACATTAACTTCTTTGGATCATAGCGTATGTATTTTTATTGCTTTCTCATAGTATTGTATAGAGAAAATATTGTTTTCCAGAATATGTATTTTCAATTTTGAGATTTTGATGGATGAATACGTTTCAGAACTTGCTAAACCCATTTCAACTTTTTAACACTTTACAACATAGTTGAAAAGTGTTTATGACTTTGTTCATTCTGTCTGTCTGTCTGTTCGAACGATAACTGCCGTAAACAAGACTTTATCAAAATGAATTTTAATATGTTGTTCAGACGGTCTTTGGGAATATAAATGAGTAATATCACCCAATTAGTTTGGGACTGAACCTGGGTTAAAAAAATTAAATGCATTAAACCCTATGGGACCTAATTTTTAAACACTTTTTAAACGAATTTAAAATTTACAAATTGCTTCGAAAATTTTAGGAAATATTCAAATTATCCCATAAAAATATGAAAAAAAATTCAACAAAATATATTCAGTAGTTTTTGAAATAAAAATTAAAATAATTATTACACCCATATTATATGAAGAGATCACGTGACCCAATTCAAAATAAAATATGGCATCTATCTTGTGTCAAAATCGTGAGTTTAAAGTTCTTTTTAATTTATATTTAGTGTTGCATCCGTCCTAAAACCGCTTTATTTTTGTCTAATTACTATGCATCTACATTCTGAAACAACGCAATTACAATATATTTGAGTTTAAATGATCATCAAACTTTGTTTATTTCTACAACGAAGCCTAATTTTTACTTATGGAGATTGTAAACACATAAAGATGTAGGATGAGTTGTAAAAGAATTGCTGAATTTCGTTAACACAAAATTATTTATCTCTTTGAGTTTGAAATATAGCTAATATGAATGAAACATTCATTGATTTTACATAGAAAACAGATGATTTTATAGCAGACTTTTTCGTTGAAGCTTTGAGCATAGAGTTAAATTACGTTTACCTCCATGGGTTTCAGTTTTTAAATAAAATAAATCTTTGTAGTATTGTGATGAATGAAAGGAATAGAATAAAAGTGTATGAATGAAATATTTACAGCTTTTACATAGAGAGCCAGGCGATTTATATTTCAATGACGTCATTTGAATAACGTTCATTTTTTTTCGATGAAGTTTTAACTTTTCAAATGTAATAAATTATTGTATTATTGTGATAATTTTAAAAATATTACCGCTGAATGTTTCACATTTTAGAGATATTTAAACCAGTCAATGACATCATTTGAATAAATTTAATTTTTTTCGATGAAGTTTTAAGTTTTCAAATATAATAAGTTATTGTAGTATTGTGATAATTTCAAATATATTAACGCTGAATGTATCGCATTTTAGAGATGTTTAAATAAAATTGCATTGCCGTTGGAAAGTGTTTCATAATCAATGCTTCATGCATGATTGATCTTTCTTGTTTATATATACCATGCCTTCTGTAGAAAGCAAGGAAAAAACACGCGGATAAAGTTTTAGCCAATCTACAAAATTTGAGTAGTTTCTAAAACTCGTCAAAAGTCCCCAAACTAACGATATTTGTCAAATTCTTCAAAAAAGTAACCGAGTTCGTCGCCAAGATCAAATGACCCAGACCTTCAAATTATGGCAAGCGTCCTTGTTTCGTATTCTTAACAATATGATGTCACTTCCGGTAAATAGTTCCGTTCCATCAAAGTCACCATTACTTTCTAGATTTACTCTACCTCACGCACTAAAATTTTTACGTAAAAAATTCTTCGTTAGTAACAGCATGAGATAGTTCATTAAAAATATCAGCTGATTTCAAATTTTCGCCAACAGAAAATGATCACCTGTATCAGGAAGCAAAATCAGATGCTGGCAGCACATGACTTTCACTATAGACTCATATTCATTTTTCTATTTCTTTCTTTCGTAATGCATTTTCAGTTTAATTCCACACGAATTAGGAAAAAACGCTATACATTTAAAAATGGCATTCATAAATTTTTTATCCAACAATGTACATAACTACCATGGCAGGTAAATGAAAGTCATTATTAAAATAGTTTTCAGATTATATTATTATGATCAAAACACTTCATGTCATTACATTGCTAAGAATATTTATTTACTGTTTGTTCTATTTAATTCTAAATAACCATTTTATTGAAATGACTGTTCTTCACACTATGCCTTTTGTTATTATTCAAAATATTAGGTTAGACTTCATCTCATGATTACCAATAGCGCAATTAAATATTCAAAATTATTATCTCAGTTCTATATTTCACCCATTTGAGTTCCGAAAGTTCCGCCTTTCGCTTTCATGTCATGCAGAAAGGGTAACGTATTTCAAGGAGTATATGTTTATATACTCACATATACAGTAATCAATGTGAAGCACAGTAAATGAACCAAGTTTTATGTACTGAGGGCAGTTTATACTGAATAAATATATTTAATTGTATACGTTTACGTTATTGGGATTTATTGGTAGAACGTCCTATAATTTAATACAGATTTATGCAAATAAATGAAATAAAATATTTTAAGATATCATGTGGGGAGATAATTAGGAAGAGTGGTAAAGCTGCTAGAGATGAAATGGCTTTATTTTTACTTTCCCTGCAATAATAGTATATGTAATAAAGTAGATATTGTAATATGTTCAGAATCTCACATTTTGATGGATCTGCTTACTCGTTTGAAAGTCCATGAATGATAGTCAACCTGATAAACCTTTTGAGTAACAATAATTTGAGTAACATTTAGTGGATTGGGTGTTTCTCTTTCTTTTTAGACCCTTAACCTTTTGCTTTCGGATGGAAGAGCATCCCTCTCAAACGAAGAACCTCCCAAAAAGACAGGTATTTGACATACCCAAACCCAAACAGGTCGATCCCTTTTTGCGGGCATTGGAGTCCATGGACGCCAATGCCTGCAAAGGAGGGATCGAGCTGTTTGGAATTGGGTATGTAAAATACCTGTCTCTTTGAGAGGTTCTTCGTTTGGAATGGACGCTGTCCCACCCACAAACAAAAGGTTAAGCTGGTCCTAGACAGCGAAACAGAATGACCAACAATGTGTCTGTCACGGTAAGGGCCATCCAGTAGCTGGGGGGAAACATTCATCTTGAAAGGCGTCGAGAGTGTGTCACAGAATGAAAGTGAGTTTAATAAATTAGCGTGTTATCGCCTCTAATCTTGAGTTTTCATTTCGTTTATTTGTTTGGGAAATGTCACTGAAACAGCTTAAGGAAATAACAGGAAACCTAAATACATTGACATCAAACACTTTCAGAATCTGGATAAGTTTCCTCTTTCAAGCATTGAATGGAGCCGTACACTAGTACATTATACAAAAATTGGGTTTACATTGGTTGGTTTAACATACTGCAATAGCAGAGCAATAATTTCTCAATTTTTAACACTTTACAAAATAGTTGAAAAGTGTTTATGACTTTGTTCATTCTTTAACACTTTACAATTTAGTTGAAAAATGTTTATGACTTTGTTCATTCTGTCCATCCCTCTGTCTGTCTGTCTGTCTATGTATCTGTCTGTCCAGTAGCACGATAACTGCCGTAAAAATGAATTTATCAAAAATGAATTTATCAATATTATTCATTTATATTCCCATAGATCCCACAGACCGTCTGAACAACATACTAAAATTTCATTTAGATAAAGTCATTTTTACGGCAGTTATCGTGCTAACGGACAGACAGACAGACAGAATTAACAAAGTCATAAACACTTTTCAACTATGTTGTAAAGTGTTAATAAATGAGAAGACTTGCTGAATGTAAAGTGAATATAAGACTTGCTAAAAGAAGGTGAATGGCTGAGTGTAATTCAAAAATAGTTTTTAAAATAGTAGAAATAAATGAAAATGTAATGTTCTTAAAGATTTCAGGAAGAAAAAATTCTTGTATTAACTTTTCTTTCACAATAAAATTGATATGTGTACGAAATCCAAGTATTTAAAGACTTCTCACCCGAATTCGAACAAATGTAGAAATCATATTTTAAACGAGACAAAGGAGCAGTGCATAAGTTTTCTTTAACTATGTATTATTATTTTTTTTCTGGTAAACATAACTGAATCCTTCAGGAAATTAAATGAGCATGGAATTTCATATAAGGTTAGATAATTTTTGAATATGGGTACTTCATGGCGAGGAAAAACAAAAAATTAGAAGAGTAAAGGGATAGGGGGATAATTTGATTTAATAAGTCCAGGTATGACCAAATTTTGCTAATGCCTTTCAAACAGGAACATCTACGGAAATTGTACCTTATTTACTCTGTGTTAGAAAAACAGTGAAAATCTAACACTTCCAACCAGTCAGTAGGTTTGAACATTATTGTCGACAAAAAAAAATGGAAGAGTGTGTAACGAAATTTATTGTTTCCCATTTCTCCAAATATCATTCTTTCGAACTTCAATAGATTTCGTTAGGTTCCCGAGAGGTGAGTATTATAACCCCCCCCCCCCCCCCAACATTTCTTTAGTGACTCTACTGGGTTTGATCTCACGATCTTCCATGTGATTCTGATCTTACAGGAGTAAGTAATCAAATGGCTGGATTACGGATCTTCCCCTAAGGAATGGAGGAATAATTTTTAAAAAAGCCATTCTACATTGAAGGAGGGATGCCTTCATGGTGGACTTTTAAAGGGAAGCAGCTGTACTATTTATACTATTTTCCCGTTCTAAATATGTATAGGGGAGATAAAAATGTTTTTTTGCTTTTCATTTTTTCTTTCTTCTTTGCTTCTCATGCTCATATTTCATTATTCTTTCTATTTTTGTAGTTTTAGTTTACTTTTACCAAGTTAGATAGCGCCTCTGTATTTTGATCTATCGTTTACCATTTCAGATTGGTTGACATAATCTTGCGCTTATTTGGGCGTTGAATTCCAGACTTTTGAACTGCAGAAGGAAATCCAGTTGATTTTCGAAACGTACGTTTGCTGATTGATTTTGATTTCTACGTCAGTTTACGTTGTGCACCAGTTCGTGATTCATTATGTTCAAAGTTACGTACTTAAGTAAATAGGGGGTTTCAAATAGTCACTTCTTTCTAAATGTATAATTATCTGTATCTCTTTTGTGCAAAAACTTTAACATGGAATTTTTATTGAAGTATTTTTAACAATTTAATGTCAGTGTTTACTTACACTAATTATATTATCGGAAAAGTTACTTGAAACCTAACGATGAACAGTACTTAAAGTGTCCGTCAAATGCGTCATTTTTCATTAATATTAGTATTCTTTGGGAGATTTTGCTTCTAGCACTTAAGCGAATAATTCATTAGAGTTTTAAAAATGCTTTTTAAAACCTCAGTGATAAAAAGTTCACTTTTAGCTTGAAATTTGATTATTCTATAGCACAAACTGAATATTTTCCGAAGCGTCGCCCCATTAATCTTCTGAATAAACCATCCTTTTAAGGTAGAAATATAGATTTGTTTTTAACTAAATAAACACATGAAGTGGTTTCAGCGTTTGCTTTGTGGTGAAGGTTTAATTTAAAACTTCTCATAAGATAAATATTGCTTAAAAAGTTTATCAAAATTATTAAACATTCCTTATTTGTCTATTTATATAGCATATTGTTACAACGGATCCTGTCAAATCGAGGATGTACTCAGAGGATACAAAAATGAATCCATATTCTTGGATAACGAATTTGGACGAAAGCTTTTATGTTAAAGCACCAGTAAGCGCAAACAGGAACAACTTACAGCTACTAGTACTATAATTATTTTACAAGGTCACAAATAACTATCAGGAACAATATAGCAGCAATTAAATGCTCGACTGGCTCACAGAATAAAAGAATCTCCCAAGACTGACGTATCTCACAATTCAATTTGCCACACATTGCGTCCACTCTGTCCAGCTAAAAGGTGACTCCTTTGTACACTCTCCACAGAAATCTCTAGCAAGATATCATATCTTTGAAACTAATGGAGAAATCGAAAAATTCCCTGTGCCTTCCGAAACCCGCCCAAAATTTGCTAAGTTGGCGATATTTTTTCAAATCTAGCACCAAGGTCAGCCAACCCTACTTTCACTTAATAGCAATGGTTGCATGCATATTCGTCTTGCCTTGTTGAGAAACAACATGCTAAGAAGCATTTTACGCACTCCTTAAAACAGCGCGTCCCGGGCAGTATCAAGCTAATGTGGTCCATAGTATGGGGCTACTCTGAAGATATGAAAGATTTTGGGCTTGGTTAAAAGCGATTTCTGTATTCGATGAATGACACTATTTATCCTATTGATTATAACTTATGGTTCTTCCCAATTGTGCTATAGTTTCAGCAAAAATCCTTGTAGTCACTGAGGGTTGAACAGTCACATTTGTTGCCTTCCTGAATCATCCTATATTAGCCTTAACTGTGTCTTAAACCCAAAGGCGGATTGGCACCATCGAAATGGCCGGGACAAATGATTTGCGCAGACCATCTATACTCAAGTTTTCCCATATACAGCTTTTCCAAAACTAATTTTCCATATTTAATATATAATGTAGACAAAATGAATTTACCTATATGCATACTAAGCTGTCACCAAGGTCTCCGAAAGCTGACTATGACCCCTATTCTTCTGTTGTCACCACAAATATAAAAATTGCCTAAATAAAATAAAAACTATGAAACTAGCAATGGGATTTGCTTGCATATAAACTTGAAAGCTTATATTTGTGAAATACAAAAGTAGCAATTTTTAGCATTTTAAAAATAAGAAGGGGTGCTTTCACATTTGGTGCATCACTAATATGAGTACGCCACTGGATCAGGGAAGACCTCGTTAGAAACAAGATCATCTTTGGTAAATATACTCCAATTTTAGTTAATGGTTATATGGCACATTAAACCTGTATGTAGTAAAAAATAACTTGTAATGTAGTCTAAACGTGTAATAACTTGTAATGCAGTCTAAATTCACATATAAACACATGTCATGTGTAATACACATTCACATGTCATGTCATAACACATTCATCATTCACATGACATTTGTAATAACTTGAAATGTAGCCATAACTTGTAATGTACTCTAAATTCGCACAGAATTTTAAATGTCAAAACATTTTGTACCTGACAAAATGTTATATAAATGGAAGGTTTTACAAAATAAATTAGTTTTAGTACAGATGAGAAATAGTTTAAAAGATTTGAACTTGAGCACAACTTGATTTGCGGTAAAATGCAAGTAATATATTATCACAAGCAGCATCTGAAGGAAAAACTAATGTATGTGTATATTTTTAACTTTGTTATGAAAATGTTTCTTATAAATATTTCCAATTCTGTGAAAAATAAATTGTTCGGTAACATCCTAATAAGTCAGTCAAACTGATTGATTGGATACAATAGGATGGTTTATGTTAATACATACTATTTTAATATCTTTTAACATTCCTGGCTAAATTCAGATATCAGTTTACAGAAGCAAGAAAATACTCAACTGATCTTCCCTCACCATCTGTGGACTATGACTCAGAGTATTATAAAGATGTTTCGGTAGGGTGTGTTTGTCACTCCAACCGTCCTACATGGCGACAAATATGGCGACTTTTTAAATTATAGCCAACTTTATAACATGGCGCCGATTTAATGGAAATAATGCCTAATTGACGAAAATTCAATATTTTACAGAATTATGTTCAATTTAAATCAACACTTTTTCCGTCCGAAACGCTTCGGTAGGGTCGGTCTGCCACTCCAGCCTGTCACCTTGGCAACAAACCTGGCGATTTTTAGATGTCATCAAATGGATCAAAATGTCGCCAAATTGATAAAATGGCGCTAAATTGGTAAAATTACGCTAAATTAATGAAAGTGACACCTATTTGATGAAAATTCAATATTTTACAAAATTAAGTTCAAGTTCCTCGATAATTCCTATTTTGTGGATCCTAATTTCCCCCACCATATTTCGTAACTTTTATCTTTTCCTAGCAGCACTTTTGGACATATAAATTCAACTATGCAACCATAGGCTATTTACTTTCATACGTTTAACGCATTTTTATATTCCCTGCAATACATAATATGTTATAAACATAGTGTCGAATATGCAAAATGAAAGTTAGATTAACACATTTTGTGGATATTCATACACTATTCAACTATTTTGAGAGGTACCGCTGCTTATATATATATATATATATATATATATATATATATATATATATATATATATATATATATATATATATATATATATATATATATATATATATATATATATATATATATATATATATATATATATATATATATATATATATATATATATATATATATATATATATTTTATATATATATATATATACGTTGTGTGCATATACATATAAACAACCGTACTTTTGAAAATAGTTGAATAGTGTACTAATATCCACGAAATGTATATTTAGAATAGTAGGCTATTTACTTCCAAATGTTTTGCATATTTTTACATTCCCTACAATACATAACATGTTATATGAAAAGTGTTGCAACAGAATCGAATATTCGAAATGAAATTTAGATTAACAGATTTTGTAGATATTAATACACTGTTCAACTATTTTCAGAGGTACCCCTGTTTATTTATATATATATATATATATATATATATATATATATATGCATGTGTAGTATCCATATATATACATCTGTACCTTTGAAAATAGTTGAATATTATACTAGTATCCACAAAATGTATATATAAAATAGTAGTATATCCGCTAATTGTACAGGATTGACACGGATACACTTGTACACATTTTGAAGTTTAATGACAGTATTAAACTATTCACAATTACAGCACAAACATTACAAAGTTAATAAGTTTCACACAACAAAACTGGAGGGCTTCAGCCTTCAGCCGAGTCCTCCGTCTCTCTCTCTCTCTCTTTTTCTTCTTTATTTTATTTTTCCCAGGTGTCGCTGCGCTGGCAGCTTACTCGTTACAGTCTTCCCCCCTGGCCACGAAGTCGACTCGACGAGTAGCCAGAAGTGAAAGGGGGGGGAACTAGGGCTGTTCCGGCTTATTTTAGTCTTTCGGGGTCGGCCCCTCTTACGCAAGGGGGTGATTGGCGTGGCTACGGTGTCGAGAGGCAAGGAGCAAGGTCGGAGGGCAGAGGTGTGGTAAGTCCCAACTGGTATATCTGGGGAAATTGGATCAGCCACTTCGTAACTCGTTGGAGAACGCTGAGTTAGTATTACAAAGGGCCCGTCTCGCCGAGGTGCAAACTTCGTGGTTTTCTGGCTGGCTTTATTGCTTATCGGGTGGGTGGTTACCCACACTTCGTCTCCAGGTGCATACGACGGAGCTCCTCTTTTACCTTTATCAGCATATTTCTTCCTCCGATCCTGTTTCTGTTCTACCAAATCCTTTATCTCGGCGCTCATATCTGCAAATCTTCGTAGATATGGCGTAATTTCGGCAACGAAGTTGTCATTATGGATCGCGGTTCGTATGTCATGCTGGACGTCATCCAGAGTCCTAAGTTCTCTTCCGAACTGTAAGAAGGCTGCAGTATGAGCAGTAGTGTCACATCTTGCGGTGTTGAGGGCAAAACGTATAGCTGGAAGTTTTTCGGACCACAAGGTGTGATCGTTTCCCACGAGGATGGCCAGTCTTGGTTTTAGAACTCTATTTTTCCGTTCCACAGGATTCACCTGCGGCCAATAGACAGGAATCAGTACTTGTTTGACTGCGAGCACATTACACACTTGCTGAAAGACAGCGCTAACAAATTTGGTACCATTGTCGCTGATAAGCCGGCGAGGCAATCCATATCTCAGAAACACCTCCACCAGTAGAATTACCGCACATTCTTTTGCAGTGGCGTGTTGGAGAGAAAAGAGCTCCACCCACTTTGTAGAGGTGTCTTCCACTATGAAAATCCATTTCTTCCCGTCCGGCGTTTTCGGCAAGGGACTGAAGAGGTCTATCGCAAGCGTTTCGAAACGTTGGGAGTACACGGGTGTCCTTAAAAGTCCAGCAGGTTTTTGGTTACTGGGCTTATATCTATTACAATCAACACAGTTCTTTACGTAGTCCGCAATGTATTTTCTCATTCTATGAAAGTAATAGCGGGTGGCAATCCTATAGTAAGTACCCTCAGCACCATAATGTCTGCTGGTCGGAGTATCGTGGTACTCCTGCAAGACTCTTTTGCGTTCTTGGATCGGAGCCACTAACTGGGCCTCTTCGGATTCAGTATCCGGGGAGTAACGCTACAGGATTCCTTGGGACATAAGATAACCACGGCTAGTCCAATTTACGAAATTTTCAGTTCTGTGGTCACCTTTAAAACAGTCAATAATTTTCTTTAAGTCATCATCTCTCAACTGCTCATCCCGGATATCACTCGCTTTCCTGGTCGGTAAGTCTATGGTGACAGTACAGATGTCGCAGGTGGGCCTCTCGTGTGTAGTACATGCAGGGCGGGAATCCCCATTCTGTTTTGGTATTAACACCACCGGGGCAGCATACGGAGAGTCACATTCTTCGGTTACGCCCGATTTGAGAAGGGTGGCGATCTGTTCTTTCAGAATTTCCTTTCTGCCAGGAAAGAGCCTATATGGAGTAGTGGCAACTGGGGAAGAATCACCCGTGTCGATCCGATGTTCCATATACGGCGTCGGCTCTCCCCCCGGACTAACGGTATCTTCACACTGGGTAAGCAACGCATTAAGTCTTCGGCGTTGGTCCTCCGTTAGGCATTCACCTTCGTGGGGTCGGAGTAGACAAGAATTTGCAGCCATCGTACCTTCCTTATTGTCACAGGACTGGACAGTAGGGTTTTCAACGAATGGAAAGTATTCATTTGGGTTATCACTGAAGAACCAGGTATGGTTTTGAAGATTCCACACGACTCCGGATTTCTTCAGAAAATCTGCTCCCAATAGGGTACGATTTCCTTTGGCTTCTGGTAGCACGAAAAGAGTTACTGGGAAAGAACGTCCCTCCAGACATACTGTCACACACGTGGTAAAATCGCCCCTCTCAGTTTGGTCACCATCAGCAAGCGTCATCGTAATAAATGTTTTCTCAAACTCAACTCCTTCATCTTCCAGCAAATGGTACAGGGTCTCACCCGCAATAGAGTGTCGAAAGCCCAGACCACCCGACTCGTCCGTAGACTTAGAGCAGCAATTTGGATGGCCGGGAAACCGCAATGTCGCTCCGCTATCCGCGTACGCTGTACCTGGCATACCATTTATTGTGACACTCACGACTGCAGCCCGCTCCAGTACCCCTGGACTATGGATTTGGATCTTCTCAAAACGAGCTGCTGCTCGCGTGGGAGGGTTACAAGTTGGGCATTTTGATTTAATAAATCCGGCTTTACCACAGCCATAACAGATTAACGTTGGTCGTTCCTGGTTGGATCCAACATTTGTTCGATTGGTTCTGCCTTCCTGAGAGCACCTCTTGGGCATAACAGGTTTCGTAACCTCATCTCTGACCGTATTAGTTCTCCTCGGAAACGGTGGAATCGTACTTTTCTTTTGATTAGTCCTTAAACAGTCCAACCTTTCCGCCAAGTCTAAGGGGTTGGTTAGCTCTGGCCAAATATCAATGAAATGGTCTTTGGTTTCCTGAGGTACTCGTTTCTTCATTTGGTCAGCCAGGACGAGTTCCTTTAATTGTTCAAATGTCTTGACATTCAGTTCAGTAAGCCAGTCGTCAAGATAACTGTTCAATTCAAAATAAAAATCACGCCAAGTACTGTTTTGGCTCTTACGATGCAGGGAAAACAATTGTTTGTATTTATCGGCAGTAAGCTTATTTCAACAGCATTGCCTTCACTTTATTTTAATCCTGACATTCCTCCTCTGGTTCTCTAGCCATAAGTTGTCCGACCTCAGATGGTAAAGATCCAATTAAATATGGGACCCAAGTCGCTTCTGGAATCTTTAAGAACTTAAGTTGTCGTTCAAATAACTTAAGAAATAATGCCATATCATCGTCCTTAGGGTCGTATTTAGGGAGAATTCTCCTCACGTCCCACTTGGGTTGCTCCGTCTCCAAAACCGGGGTTGCGGTTACGGATTGCGAGACCCTCTGAGATTCAAGTGGCAACTTCAAACGTTCCAATTCAAACATTCTTTCATTTTCCAATTTGACTTCCTGTTCCCTTGCTCTTCGATTTTCAATAATATTGTCCAACATATATTTTGTCAACTCTTCACTATAGCCTTCAGAACTCATGATCAAATCTTTTAACTCCATCACCTTAAGAGCGTCTGCTCCATCTAATCTCAACTCTTGAACAAGTAATCTTAGATCTTCTTTCCGTCCCTTACCAAGATAAGCCATTTCTATCGTAAAAACTCTAAATTCTTCAAATTGACACAGAACAGTCTTTTTTTCTTCTTTAAAACGTAATAAATAATTCTGATCAAAAGCGAGAAAAAGAAAGAAAACAGTTGCAGTACATCCGTTACTGCACTAGACCGATTGCAGACATTCCGTCGCGCGCCGGTCAAATGAAAATGAAAGTGACGCTCAGACGAGAACGGCAAGCACTTCGTTTTACAAAAGAATGTTTTTGTACGATTGGTTTCACTACTGCAATTGCCGGATGGCGGAAACAGAAGTACAACTACTTAAAATAGTTTAAACAGGTTGAACACTTATCTGTTAATCTGTTAACATCCTTGGCATGGAAGGGATATTCCAACACCGCATTCACACGAACACATCAGGATGGGGTTATCCCAAGAGTTCTTTTTGTCCGTCGTTTTGAGAACACACAAACACCGGCCCCACGTTGGGCGCCAAATTATATCCGCTAATTGTACAGGATTGACACGGATACACTTGTACACATTTTGAAGTTTAATGACAGTATTAAACTATTCTCAATTACAACACAAACATTACAAAGTTAATAAGTTTCACACAACAAAACTGGTGGGCTTCAGCCTTCAGCCGATGTCGTGAGTCCTCCGTCTCTCTCTCTCTCTCTCTTTCTTCTTTATTTTATTTTTCCCAGGTGTCGCTGCGCTGGCAGCTTACTCGTAACAGTAGGCTATTTAACTCCAAATGTTTTACGCATTTTTACATTCCCTACGATATATAACATATAATAGGAAAAGTGTTCCAACAGAGACGAATATTCGAAATCAAAGTTAGATTAACACATTTTGTGGATATTGGTACTATTAAACTATTTTCAAAGGTATTGCTGTTTACGTTTTTATGCGTGCGTAGTGCGCATATCCAGTTGAAATGTAATGTACGTATGTGTTCAAGAACTTATGCTCATACCATAGCACTACAATGACTAGAGGCGTAATGTTATTGGGTTGGTTGCGTGTTCCTCATTCTCTACAAACCTTTACACGTTTGTTGTCTAAATACAAGGCAAATCGCGACTTATCCATTAAAAGTACATTGAACCGTAGCCCATCTGTCGAATGTGGTATGAGTTCGAAAACATGTACAAACGGAAAAAGTAGTTAACCTGAATAGTGATCTCTCATATTTCACATGCTTGCAATTAGAGTGCACTTTAGCATTACATGCTATTTTCACGATACTGCATACCCTTAGGTGGCTTTTAGGCCATACAGAAATGACTATGCAAATGCAATTCGATGTAGTTGGTGTAAATTGGAAAATATTACGAAAATCAGGAAAGATTTTTGAGAACAGTTCTTGATAACCAAGAAGCAGTAAGTAGTGTTATTATTTGATTAAAAGGTAGAATTGTGAAACTATTAAATATTAAATGCATAGAAAAGTAGAGTAAAAACCTTAAACTACAAATAATTCTATTATTCTTATAATTTTTTCTATTTATAAACTCATTGATGCCAATCATAGAATTTCAATTGACAATCATTATTTATTTGGCAACACAAGCTTATCCTCACGCACTTTTTACTCTTGAATGTCTCTTTTATAGGTAATCCACACAGCCCCATCTATCATTAGAATAGGACGGAATTCTTAAAAAACGATTTCCGCTGATTTATTACCTCCCGCCAAAGATACAGTTTTTAAGAAATAAGTATATTTAATTAATTCTAAGTTTGTCTAAATTGGAAGAAAAATGAATTTTTAAAAACAGAGAGTTTTAAATGGTTACTTACTGCTTTCTCATACTGCCAATATAATTAGAAATATCGTGTCCTCAATTGTTTTTCTTCTTTTATTTTTAATGTATGATTCGTTCAAATGCTTCATTACACGTTCCTAGGATTCTTTCATCTCTCTGCCTTGCTGTTTCTCGCTTTCTCTCTTTTTCTGTTTATTCTTCTCAATCTTTCTTTTTCTTTTTCTCTCTATTGCTCTCTTGCATCCTCTGTTTCTCTGTATCTCTTTCATTCTTTATTTCTACTCTCTTTTTTTTCTCGATTTCTTTTTTCTTCTCACCCGTTTTCTTTCTCTTTCTCTCTCTCTCTTTCTTCCTTTCTCTCTTTCTTTCTCCCATTTCTTTTTCTTTAGCTCTACCCCTATCTCTTTTCGCTTTTTTCTTTTTTTCTCTCTTTACTTCATTATCTCTCTTCTCTATCCTTCTCACTCACTCTGCCTTCTGTCTATCTTTATTTCTCATTTTTTCTTTTAATCTTTCACTCTTTCTCTTTATCTTTCTCTTTATTTTATCTTCTCCGAGAATCGTGAAATAGATAAGTCAAGAACAATTGATCGCGTCTTCAATGCATTTCATATTACAAAAGACTTCATAGAGAATTAAAATTGATATTTTTGTAATTCACGTGATTAAAACTGTCTTGGTTTGTTATTTAACTTTTAATAGAATTATTGGGGAAAACAAGAACAGTGTGCAAAGATAAGGGAATATAACAGTAGAGTATGTAAAATAATAATTTATTCATACATATGATATAAAAGAATTCTTTTTTCTTTTGCAAGTCAGAAGCAATCGGTATGCGGGTTATTGACAGAAAAAAGAATTGTTTGAATTACTCATTATACATATCAAGCATATTAAAATAATATGTATCAAAACACACTTGAACTAACCTCTTGATTGACTAAATTGTAAATAAACATTGCTTGTAAATAATTGGAAATAATATAATTGTAAATAAATATTGCTTGGATATAAAGGTTAAATATGACGTATATAATGAATATTAATGCATGAGATAGGTGAATGGAAATTTTTAAACCTAAAAATATTGATATTTTTGATTATTTTCCCTTTATAAGTTCAATAACGTAACTTTTGTCTCATAATTCATTTCTGCAATTCTTCGTCGACAATACGGTGCTATCCATCCACACTTTATGCTTGTTACACATCACGAAAATTTCATTTATTGCCGATCCATACAACTCATCCATCATTTTGATGGAAGAGAACTCTTAAAAACTATGTACGCTGAGTAAGATTTACTCTTTCTTATTGGAACGTATTACTGAAAAAGAAATTAAATATATGTAAAGATTGGGCTAATTTCAAAGACATTTGAAAGCGACTATTCAGTACGTCTGATTTTACCTACTAAATTTAAAATATTAATATTTCATTATTCCTTGTGATAAATTATAATTTTAAGAATTTCAATTTGGATTCACGTTTTGTTGTATTCTACTATTGTATTAGAACATGAATCGTCAATATGTTCTTTTCTTCGATATGTTTTTATACATGGTTTCTTTTATTTCAGCCAATCCTTGATTGAGTGTTAAACTTGATGCTCATATATTCAAAGTATTTTTAATTACTAGATGGAGTTTTACTTTGACAGACGTGTGATTTTTATGCTGTGCGTGTTTAATACGTTTCGGTATTTTTGTAGTCTAAGCTACATTTTGAAGACATCTGAAACTGGTCAGATGCAGAGAGAGAATTTGTCGGTTTTCATAAAGATTTGCAAAATTGCGGTACATATCAAGTTAGTTTCCTTGCTGCCATTTGGGATATCGGTTGAGGATGGGACAGCCAATCGGTTATGACAAGGGATTTGCACTCAGAGAACCCGAGTTTGATTCATGGCTCTGCTCAAACTATCCCTGTATCTACGCAGAGTACAGACACGTTAAATCTTTGGGTCCGAATGTCCTTCCGAGAAGTTGGTGGCAGGAAAAGGAGGATATGGTCCATATAAATAAAGCCCCCACTGGGTTCAAGAATAAATTGGGTGGCACTGTCCCGGCCGTCCAAACAGATACCTTGCACCTTCGGGTAACCGGCCACTCAGACAGTTGCTGTAAACCCTATAGCCAGTCGAGTGGTCTGGATCTTCAACACCTTTGGGTAAGTCGGACGGTCTGGATCAACTGAAAGAAAGTTATTGCTTGTTCCAAGCTGACGAGCGTACAAACAAAATACGTTAGCAAGCAGAGATCCGAAGATTGGCGAGCGTCAGTGAGCAGGGGTCGAGCCCGCATAGTTAAACACAAAAATATTAAACATTTTAGAATTTCATTTTCTAAATGTATTTATTTGCTTGTTTTTTAGAAGCCTATATACTTATAATACAATAATGGCTTAGAACGACAGAACGGCAGACTTGGAACCACTACTTTGATTCTAAATAAGAAATTTTAGAATATAATTCCAAGAAAAGGTAAATTGGAGCGTATTACTGTTTTTGATATTTCAGTTTTTAAATTTATTAATTTCCTTGTTTATTAGAAGCCTAAATACGTATAATACAATAATGGTTTTAAACGACAGTACGGCAGACTTGGAACTTACATAATATTCAAATACCACTACTTTGATTCTAAATAAGAAATTTTAGAACATAATTCAAAGAAAAGGTAAATTGGAGCGTATTACTACTTCTGATATTTCAGTTTTTAAATGTTTTAAATTTCCTTGTTTATTAGAAGCCTAAATACTTATAATACAATAATGGTTTGGAACGACAGATTTGGGACTTGCATAAACATGCAAATACCACTACTTTGATTCTAAATGAGAAATTAAATGAAGAAAAGAAGGTAAATTGGAGCGTATTACTATTTCTGATATTTCAAGATATTTTTTTCTTTTATAAATTTATCGAACCAAATAACGAAATTTTAAAATTTTCATTAGTTTAATGCTTTACCGGCAGCGCACTCTTATCAAACCACACACACTTTCTGCTTCAAGTTCATCTGTAGAATGTCATTCATCGGTGATCCACACTGCCATCATCCATCATTTCGGTAGAAGAGAATTCTTAAAAACAATGTCTGCTGCTCATGATTTATTACTTCCCGTCAAAGATATCATTTGAAAAGAAATAAATATATTTAATTAATTCTGTATAAGTTGGAAGCAAGAATAAAATTTTATAGATAATTCTGGTTGATTTCTTTCAAAGGTGATCGATGAATTTGCAAAAGTTTCAGAAACTTTTAACATATTTCGGATGTCAGTGCCGTTCTTTTGACGCGTACAATTTCAATTATGGAGTTTAATTAAAATGTTTTATTCTGTGCTAATTTATCGTAAACGATATTTCCTTTTTTACTTTCCATACCCTACATAATACATATAAATGCGGAAATTATTTTAATAAGATAGAAAATTTGAATTCAAATTCAGGTGGATGCATACATTTTAATCATCCAAGAATAAATATATCGTCTCAGAACGCAATTGAAAAAGTAGCGCACGTCGCCCTATGCAACGAGTCGTGCCACTGACGCCACTTTGGCGTATCACTAACGCCAGACCTTGCGCCTTACGTAAGCTGCATCATTCAAATCAATGCATTGCTGAGACGCAGCGTGAACTTGCCGTCACAGGATGCGACTGCAAAAGTGACTCACGTCGCTTGTGTGCACCTTCCATGAGACATCAAAGCCCAATAAACGTCCTGTGAAGCAAACAAAGAACGCAGGAGACGCCAAGAACAAAAAACTCCCTCAACTCCATTGATAACACTGGGGAACAGCCAAATTGTCTCTGGGACGAAAGTAACCATTTTTACTACAATGACTTAACTTACAAAACTTCCTTGAAAAAACAAGGCATATATACCAAGGACATATACTTGCTTTCTTTAAAGAAGTTTTGTAAGCTATTTTCTTATAAGCAGCAGTTTTATTTATTATAATTATCTTTCACTAATTTAAACATGCTGATCACGAATATATACTTAAATTGTAGATTAGATTTAGTTTTCAAAACACGAAGTGGGGAGCGTTCATTAATTACCAGGGGTTTGTAAAGACTTTTGTAAAGCTGCGAGAAACTAGAGCTGGATATGTGATTGAAAATGCAGCTTCTACGCTATCATCTGGGGTTCTTCCAGGCTAACTGCGGTGCTGTCAATTGCGAGTACAGAGTATAGTTTCACCAATATATTACTAACTTCGAAAAAGGGTACCCGGGAATGTGGAATGCAACAATGCTAGCAGACCATCGTCGTAACCTTGTGAGAGATACTCCAGAAACTTTACAAGTGACAGGCGAAATTCCGAGAAATATACAAATGGTAAAAACTTGTTTTAAAGATATTTCAAAAACTAAAATTTATATGGTGTTTTAACAGCTGTTATCATATTTAGCGCATCAAATAAAATAAAAGTAACTCTATTTAATCTCAGGCAGACAAAAAGTCAAAATTTGTTGTCCAGTGTAAGAGAAAGCAAAACTGAAACTGTCCCCAATTATTGTAAACTTTCAGCAGTAAGAAAATAATTTTGACCCGAATATTAGATGTTACTGTGCTAGTAATAGCTTTCATAAACTTTGCAACAGCTTTCCTGATAGTCTTGATATTTCTAAATCGTCTGCTGCTACTTTTAAAAATCATTTGTTGTAAATATTTTGTATTTTATCTTGTAAGCTATTATTGATACTTTATCATATAATTTGTGGTATTTTAAATAAATGAATAAATATAGGAAACATGAACGAATAAGAGAGTCGAGTGGAGGCACGCAGTTAGGATACTTTACGCTAGAATTTAAAAAAAGGAAAAAGTTGACGAACACAATTTTTCACCAGAGTCCGAACAGATAACGATTTTTTACAATGTTATCAGAAAAAATATATGCCCAGAGTATACAGGAAGTAACGATATTTTTCTTTTCCACATCCGTTTAACAAAAATTGTTTGTTATTACAGATTAATAGTTTGAAAGCTGTATTTGACCAACGCTAATGACAATATAAGCATGAAAATTGAATTGCCTCTATATATCACAAGAACTACCACATCTCGCTGAAACGTATGACAAAGTGCTTTCACTTCGACGACTGTTTTTGTCATTGGGAGTTATTAAAGTGAGTAATACTAGCTGTAATACGATCAGATAAAAATTAAGGAGGTATGTCATTGGAAGACGGAAAGAAATATTTTACCAAATGTCATACAACCTGCGAAATTTGATACCGCATAAAAATATGTATAATATAAAGAAAACAAATCTGTTTCGACCAATATATCAATTTTCCTCCTACAGTTTGTTTTCCTCTAGTAACAACTGAGATTAATTAAATCTATTTGTTTATAAAATTTTATTATAACATAAATACATATACATGGTGTCAGTAGTGAAGTTCACACTGCCAATAGCTGCTACTGAAGAACTATTCAGGGTAACGGCTTCATGTTTAACTTGATGATGTCTGAAATGATGGAATTTTATATAACGAAAAACACACAGTAGTTCCGAAAGTTTCCGCCAGGTAATATTTGGCACTGGAATACCGTAGGGGATAATTCAAAAATTCCCAAAACGTACAATACCCAAACCACGGTTAGAGGTTATTAAAAGCATGTGTGATATGTTCGTCGAAGTGATCAACCACGATGCATATTATATAATTAGACATTACAAAACAAAATGTATTATATGATGTTTCCAATCATCGACAACATTTTAAACTATCAAAATCGCTTGATCAACCAGAGAACGTCGAGATCCACTCAAAATGTGGAGAATATGACGTGTAATGCTGGACTCACTGCTTTACTAAGTTGACTATGTATTCACTATGGACACGGTCTTCGAGAGGTACCCACAAACAAAAATTACGGAAGTTCAGAATCGACGAGCGCGCAGACCACGTTGCACGCAAATGGCAGTTAAAGATTCCTTCATCGGTAAAAAATGTCCTAAGAAACCTCTGAACATGGCTATGAGAGGTGGGTGGGATGCCTCCCCACATAAAAATTATTGAATCCCAGTACTGATGCTTTCTAAGTATTGGAAGCACTTAATTGAAGCTAAAAGATGTGAATATTGCTGGAAATTAACAGCGTAGGTAACGAAACCCGCAGGACACAGCAAATGATAAAAGAAAGGTACGGGAATGAAAGCCACAGAAAACCACACAAAATATTACCCTCTTTGGGGAATGAAGTAGAATCTCTTTCAATGTGTGAGTTTGTGATTGCCAAAATTCTACAGTTGTGCGTATTTAGTAATTGTAAGTGTTCTTTCTCAGTCCACAAATGTTCCATGACCAATCATTGTTTAATTTAGTCAGAGAAAAAAGTGCAAGAAAAAATGCTTCTCGTGCACTACAATCAGAATTACTCAATTGCTGAACGCGGTAAATCTTATACAAATATAACAACACAGGATTTGTCTTAAAACTTACCGTGCTTTTAGGTTTTCTGTACAGCCGTGCATTACTTCATGGGCTGCTGCTTCCTACATCGTTTGTCATGTTTTCTTCCTTTAATACTATGTCTGCTTATTCCACCTTCTGCTTTTTAACGCACTTCCGTTCTGTACCATATTTAAAAATGTGAAATATGGTATAAATGATTGTCAGCAAGAAACCGATGCACTATGTATCTGCTTGCATTCACAGCATCTTCTTTTGAAACATGTGTCCTTGCAGGCATTTGCCATTTGCATAAGTGCCACACATTCGCTGATTTCCTTAAATACCCACAATATCGCAAGCAATTTACTTGTTACTGAAATCGACGACAACATAGATGCCATACGTAACCACATCGTGCTTTACCCATAGTACGCTTTGTAGCGTTATAGATTATACAAAACTATCCACAACTTTCGAAAGTATTATTTATTTATGTTCCAAATAAACCCATTGCTGTAGACATCATATAAGGTTTATATAACATTTGGTTATTAATTCCCTCAGTTATGCTATAATTTATGTTTGACTTTATATTAACGACTTCTGAGTGTCTCGGTTATATAGACCAATCGCAGAGTAAAGTAACGTTCTGCGGTCCTGCACAGTGACAGGATAAGTTTCGAATCATGGGTGTGAGATTTAGTTGTTGTTGTTGAGACCCAGACCGTCCGATCTATCAGAAAGGTGTTGAAGACCCAGACCGTCCGACTCATCCGAACACATAGAGCATCTATTTGGACGGCCGGCACCAAAAAGGTGTAAGGTAACTTTTTAGACGGCCGGGAAGTGCCACCCAATTTACACCGGAACCCAGTGGGGGGAGGTATCCACAGAGACAGTAACCTCCTTCCCCTACCACCAACCTCTCGGAAGGACTAACGGACCCACATGTTTAACGTGATCGTACTCCGCATGAACATGGACGCAGTTTTTGGCAGTGGCGGGAATCGAAAGAAAGTTAGTTGTGAAAGAGTCTTGTTGAATTCTTACGCTTATTGTATGTCAAGTTCCTTGCCGGTGAATATAAAAGAAAAAATTCTCAATTGTACCAAACTCTAATCCGCACCAAGGTAACTAACTCATAAATGATTTAGCTATCAATTTTCATAAAATTTGGTTGGATAGTTTATGAGCCAGAGTAAATGCATTGCACAGACTGGCTGTTAAACATACGTGACGTCTGTGTATTTGTCTAAATATGCTGCTAAAAATATTCTAAAATGATCAAAATCAATCAAAAGCAATAACTCCAACGTTCGATCCAATTGCCCTATATATTACTAAGAATAGTAGTGAGAATAAAAATGGTTACATATCGAGTGGGTAAAAATAATTTTGTTTTGATATTTCTTTAAAACTACTGGGCATGTCCCATGGAGATCATTTTTTTAAGAACCCAAATTAATAAACATTTAAGATTAACTAAAGTTTTCTTAAAGTAACACCTCATTAAAGATTGTGTTCTCAATGTTGTTCCCTTTCTTGATGCAAATCTAGTTTTTTTTTTCAGAAACACATCTCAACATACGTGGTCTCAAATGCAAACAAATCAAATGGCTATGAATTAAACAGACAATTAACATGCTGAAATAACAAAGAATCGTGATCACGAACAATTCCTTTCCGCAATTACTTTATTTAATTGTTTGAAAAAATTAACAATAAAACATATAATCGTTATCTAAATTAATAATTACATTTTAATCGCAATTGCTCGTAGAAATAACAGTTATGAAACACAATTACAAATAATTATTTTTAATGTGTTCAGTTCTACAACTTTACTGGAATTCCATCATCGGCCATCTTTGTGACATTTCTGCTAGCAACCAATCACAGAGAAGTTGAAGTCGGCTCTACCTATTACATCTTTGCTGGCAGTGCTAAACCTATTTAATTAATCTTATGTATAGATATTTGAGAACGTTTGTCTTTCTATATATTTATGTGTCTGTATTTGTGTAGTCTGTAGTGGAAAATATAAGCTTTAGATAACCTCGAAATTCAATACTAGACTAGCTGAACTCCTGGTATGACAGACCTCATCGAGTTTAGTTTTTTAATTCGATTTAGTCTTTAATTATTTTATGTTAATGCTCAATTTCAAGTGATATTTTACATAAATCGGTTCCTTAGCGACCAAATATTTTTTCAAAGTTTTTATCCCGACATCATCAGAAAGATCAAAGAACGTTCTTTCTAACAATCTTCAACCGAATCTGTAGAATGTTTTTTCATATTTATTTATTTATTTTTATATATATTGAAATATGCATGTTTTGGATTTCTGATTCCTATGTCGTCACATCCGAAAATAATGATTAGCAGAATTCAGTTTGTCAAAAATATGGGTGCATATCTTTGCATTCTAATAAAATAAATTTTTAATTGTTCTATTTTCTGTGAATTTTAAAACAAAAGTATAAAATTGAAATTTTTTATTCCGCTTTCGGAGGGATTCATTCTTCGGATGCCAGTTGCTATGCACAAGTCGTTGTACCTGAATTCACAATCTGTCCGTTGATAAGACTATCGGTAACATATTTATCGTATAAGAGTTGTTGAGTTTTCAAAAATATTAGCAGACGATAAAGATAATGTAGTAAATATTTGTCAAATTTTTATTGAGACGGATAAACATATGTTTAACTAATAAATTGGATTTTAGAGGTTTTCTAACTTTTCGTATTTAAAATATATCATTCTAATTATTTTAATATGATATTTCGCTGAAATAACCTTTATTCTTTTTTAATTACTATTTTCCCATGTACAATTGGTACCGTGATTCTAAATTTATTCCATGATTCTAAAAAGCGGACGGGTGTGCGACTTCGCCTTTTGAAATATTAAATGAATAAATTCAATTAATATCCCAGCCTTAAATACTGGACAACGTCTGGTACATTTTCTAATATTTTACAAACTAAAATTATTAATTATATTTTATACTATTATTACTACTTCATAAATTAATCACTAATTTAAATTACAATTTCTATCTCCTCTTGCACATCTACTGCTTCATATTAGTCAATATTTAAATTTCAGACCGGTTCTATGCATTTCGTCTATTAGCTGGCAGTGCAAAAATTTCCATGTTTTTATTTTCTCACCCAATTACTGTAAATAACATTTTTTTTTATTTTTGCAAAAAAGTAAAATCCACTGATGTAAATGGACAGAAATTAGCTCTCGAATATGGCGCACACTGTTTTAAACACTTTTCATTTTATAAGCTTTTTATCATTATGTTTAAATCATCTCAAAATATACATAAACCTCGTTGAAAAGCCTTTATCGCAATTTTCATTTCATTAATCTCATTACGTAAAGAGAAAAATAAATAACATTAAAGTAAATAAAACTCGTTAACAGCCATACTTGGAATTCGGATATTGTTTAACACCAAAACATATTTTGCTTTTCTACTTAATGCTCCGCGATGTGTTTAGGGGGAAATAATTTACTTCTCGTTTCATTAATGAAATGAAAAGTAAAAACACAGAACAAAAATTATCATAATGGAAGGTATTAAGATGTATTTTAAATATGTAATTAACATTTAACAGCCAAAAATAACTTTAAAATTGCTTGAAATTATACAGCTAAAAGGGAATAAGTGCAAAATATGATAAATGCTTCTGATATTATAAGTACAGTAAAAAGATTGTGAAAGGCAAGAGCATTTTAAGAGTTTTATCAAATTGCTCCATTTGTTTAATTTAATTTATATTTGAATTATATATAGTTAGTTATAAAAATATATCAAATCTTCAAATGTATTAAGATGAATTTTAAATATGTAATTAATATTTAACAACCAAAAATAACTTTAAAATTGCTTGAAATTATACAACTAAAAGGGAATAAGTGTAAAATATGATAAATGCCTCTATTATTATAAGTACAGTAACAATAGTGTGAAAGACAAGAGCATTTCTAGAGTTTTTGCAAATTGCTCCATTTGTTTAATTTCATTTATATTTGAATTATATATGTCAGTTATAAAAATATATCAAATCTTCAAATGTATTAAGATGTATTACTTTCCTTATATAAAATAATGTATAAGGAAAGTATTGTGACGAGGTCGAAAATTCGAATTCGAGTTTTCGACGGGAGAGCACGTTTCAAGCATCCCTGATCACGAATCGAACATTTTTAAACTGATATCTGTGTGTGAGTTTGTGTGTGTGTGTGTGTCTGTGCAGACGATAACTGACGAACGAATGAACCGTTTCGAGCGAAATTTGGTACAAAAATTACAATCCGTAAACACTGGAAGCTTATTGTTTTTATAAGCAATCGAATGTTCAGAACTCCTCTAAATTTTCGAGTGAAATTTTGAAAAAATCGTCAAAAAAGCAAAACGTCTAATAAAGTTACGCAAATAGACATTTCTTATGTAAATTTTCATTAGAAAACGATTGGCATAAATTTTAGAACGCTAACATGAACCGTTCTCAAGATATTACACATTTTTCAAAAAAATTATCAATAAAATCATATAAAATTAAAAAAAATATATTTTCCTATTGAGAAACATACTTTTCATATGTAATACCAAATGATAAATTTGGTGGCATCATTTTCGTGGATCTAGCTCGTTATATTTATGAAAAAGGTACTTTGAGTAATACTCTTGTATTTGAACGCCAATAGTCATTTATCTCCTATAAGAATAACTTATTTTTCCGTCCATAACGCTTGGCGAGATTTTGACGACGAATTTGATGGAATGTCGCCAACTTGGCAACTTTTTTAAATGTTGCTAAATTAACGAAAAACTCGTCAAAAAGATAAAAATGACGCTAAATCAATGAAAATGACGACTCATTGACGAAAATTCAATATCTTGGAAGGAATATAAGTATCTACTATAAGAATAACATTTTTTTAACTGTAAAAGTAGTAAATTCATTTTATTATATAAGGAAAGTCATATGCTGCCCACATCAGATTTTTTTAAATATGTAATTAACATTTAAGAGCCAAAAATAACTTTACAATTGCTTGAAATTATAACAGCTAAAAGGAAATAAGTGTAAAATATGATAAATGCTTCTAATATTATAAGTGCAGCAAAAATATTGTGAAAGACAAGAGCATTTTTAGAGTTTTATCAAATTGCTCCATTTGTTTAATTTAATTTATATTTGAATTATATATAGTCAGTTATAAAAATATATCAAATCTTCAAATGTATTTGCTTGAAAAAATTCCTCCTGTGCGCTCTTCAAAATCAAAGGGTTTCCGAACCAACATTTATACCCTGAATAAATGTTGACTTCTAATTTTTAATCTTAATTCTTTTCTATTCTTCTTTTATTAGGAACTACTTCTAAAAAATTCAACTAGTCGAATACTCAGTTAATTGGGTACCGATTAACTCTGAATTAATCTGAGATTTAACTCTAAATAAACCGCTTAATTATGTTGTTAACGATATATTTTTCGATCCATCTCGTCGATTTGTACAGATGTAAAATACAGTCTTAGGGTACTGCTCGCCATGCATATTCAAGCTCTTGAAGAAGATTTTTTAATGCTGCGGTGCGTCTGTCAAATCCTGTAAACAACGTTGCATACTGACTCTGAAATTTTCAATTGTGAATAAATTTCGGGATCTGGCAAGCCATGCCAAGTAGCATGTAGATGTCTCACAGATATTCCCGTTTGATGTAGACAGGCATTATAGTACCGAATTAAGGCGTTATTAACGTCAACTACACTGTAAAACATTCTGAGACCTTTGCTCATTTCTTCAGCTACTTTGTTGATAATTTCGACAAACTGGTAAGAAAAGCCACAGTTACAAGCATTCATGAATATTCCAACTTTATTTCTGAAATATTCAGCTAATTATTATCTGCCAAAGCGTTATATATATATATATATATATATGTGTGTGTGTGTGTGTGTGTGTGTGTGTGTGTGTGTGATTCTAATATTTCAGCAACAATCATTGAGTTGTTTCATTTCTCTCAGTATATACTAGAATGTAACAGATACTATACCTGATAGATCTCTAGACCATAAAGCCCTGGGTTCGGGCTTCATACTGTTCGACACAGTTGGCTGGATTGTCACATTCACTCCGTTGTCTCCATATGGATTTCCGGCTATTGTTAAACACTAAATAAAAGCAGCACTATAGCACACATGTAGCCCTAATTTCATTAGGAGATTGAAAATTATTCGACCTCTGATGTGTTGACTAATAACAGGTATCGCCTCTCATCTGACTGCAAGAGTCGGCTAGAACTTGTCCACGAATTAGATGATTATGCCACTAGTCACTATCACAGTCAACCATCACATTAGTCTAATGGTTGAAAGAAAATACCCCCAGTTCTTAAGTCCCAACTGGTAATACTTTCCCTCAACCATTTCTGAGCATATTGTTGAACTATGGTGTTTTCCTGGCCGATAGGGAGCCCTATACATCAAGTTTATCATCCAGTCCTATGAAGGCCTATTATCTATCCTGTCTTAAGTATCCCTTGCAAACACGAGTTAAAACATTCTAAACAACATTTTTTCAGTAACAAGTTTCATTTAAGTTATTTATCAAGAAGTATTTGCTTGATAGAAATGCATGAAATATCTAAACCACAATTCGTCAGATTTTGCTACGATTCCTCTGCCTCTATACTAATAAAGATTTGCTTTATGCCTCCAAAACCGGCTTATATTTTTATCAACTTTTTACGCTGTTACTAATAATGAATTTTAATTTCAGATAAATATTTTAAATAGATGTAATTAAGAATGCGAAGCAAACACATTTAACGAAAAATATCCAGCTTTGATAGAAAATGAAATGTCACGCCCAAATCCAATTAAATTTTCTGAACAAAAACTACTTTTCCTACATAAATGTCATAAATAGAAGAAATACATTTCAAGTTTATGTTTGTAAGAACAATCCGCAAAATTCTAAAATAAATACGAGGGATGAATAGAATTTCATAAAACAAATGACAGTGTGTTGCTTTGACTTTTAAACCTGTTGTGCATGCTCTGAATTTTGAAAGACTGTTTATCGACTATATGCACTGGTTTGAAGGAATTTAAATTCTATATGCATTTCAACTCTAGTTTTTATAGATTCACATAAAATATTTTATTTTAAAATTACTAGACTTATAAAATTTTACTATATCATAAATTTAATGATTTATTTTCCTTAATTATATATTATTATTTTTATTACTCAACAATTTTCATTTATAAGCAAAAATTCGTACTACCATACAACGTAAGATACCCAACAGCAATGCGTCCAATCAATCAATTACCTGAAATTGACCCCAAATAGGCAAACAAAGAAATAGTTTTGTTGTTTGAGCCCAAACTTTGAATACAAATGTATATATTTAATTTTAGATATAAAACTCTTAGATAATAAACGAAAAATAAAAAAATCTGATGTGGGCAGCATATGACTTTCCTTATATAATGCAATGAACTTACTACTGTTACAGTAAAAAAAAGGTCATTCTTATAGTAGATACTTATATCCTTTCCAAGACATTGAATTTTCATCAATTAGTCGTCATTTTCATTGATTTAGCGTCATTTTATCCATTTGGCGAGATTTTTGTTAATTTGGCAACATTTAAAAAAGTTGTCAAGTTGGCGACATTCCGCCAAATTCGTCGCCAAAATCTCGCCAAGCATAATGGATGGCGAAATAAGTTATTCTTATAGAAGAAAAATGACTATTGGCGTTCAAATACTAAAATATTACTCAAGGTATCTTTATTCATGAATGGAACGAGCTAGATCCACGAGAGTGGTGTCACCAAATTTATCGCATGATATTACATATGAAAAGTGAACATGTTTCTCAACAGTTAATATTTTTTTTTAATTTATGGGATTTTTTGATAAATGTATTTGAAAAATGTGCAATATCTCGAGAACAGTTTATGCTAGCGTTCTAAAATTTATGTCAATCGTTTTCTAATGAAAAATTACATAAGAAATGACTATTTACGTAACTTTAGTAAGGGTTTTAATTTTTTTTATAATTTTTTCAAAATTTCACTCGAAAATTTAGGGGATTCTGAAAATCCGATTGCGTATAAAAACAACAGACTTCCAGTATTCATGGATTGTAATTTTTGTGCCCCATTTTGTTCGAATCGCTCCATTCGTTCCTCAGTTATCGTCTCCACAGACTCACTGACACACACACACATACATTCACACACTCAAACACACACATACACACACAAACATAATCTCAGAAGCGCCTAATTCGTGTTTAGAGATGCTTGAAACATGCTCTCCCGTCGAAAACTCGAATTGGAAATTTTCGACCCCGTCACAATACTTTCCTTATACATTATTGTATATAAGGAAAGTAATAGCAAAACAGTTACAATGTGTAAAGTTGAACCAATTACAAAAGTAAACTTCGACAACAAATTAGTAAATAAAAAAATAGGCATTAGATATAGAAAGAGAAGAATGCTGCAATATTGTTGATGTAGGCAATCAGTTAAAAAAAGGGGGGGGGGCAATTCATTGATGAGAATATTCAATTGACATAGCAACTCGGTAATAGGATTCTTCGATCACCGATGAGTGGGTAGGAAAATAATTTTGAAAAATTTGCCTGGATTATGTTCTCGTGATCCATGGGTGGTCAAACATCAAACGCACGAAAACCACTTTTAGGGGTGGGAGGAATCTTGACTTTTTTGACGTCACAACGGGACAAGCAGAGAGAAAGATATGAAGATTCTATGGAAATTGTAGGCTTTATTTTATCAAATAATTATCTTCTTTTTTTTAGTATTGCCTTGGTCTAAGAGCTTTTATCGAATATACAGCAATAATCTATATTAATATCTTGGAAAAATTAATTGAGCTGCAATTATTTTCAAGTAATTGATTAGTTTTTATAACTGTTACAATATTGATGGAGCTATGATGAATTATGCGGTACTACTGTTATAGCCATACGAAGGAAAACAAAGTAGTGGATGTAAGCTTGAATAAGTTTTTAAATCTCCAAAGTTACAAAATGAATGGCTAATTAAAAGTTGAAAGGAAAAATTACTTTTAATCGTACTACAATATGCTCAAGGCATTTTCCATTCCATGATTAATTCAGTTTTAAAAAATGAAATTCTGATAGGAAAAAAAAAACGGTGATGTAGTCATCACTTTCCCTATATACATAGTATAATGCATTTGGAAATATTGTGACGGGGTTGAAAATTCGAATTCGAATTTTTGACGAAAAAGCATGTTTCAATTATTCCGAACTCGAATCGGAAGTTTTTGAGGTGATGTTTGCATGTGTGTGTCCGTGATTCTGTGCGATATCTCCCGAAAGAACGATGCGTTTCGAACGAAATTCGGTGCAAATATTAAAATTAGCGAATACTGGAACCCTATTGATTTAAAACGCAATTGTATGTTTAGAACACCCACAAATTTTGGAATGAAATTTTGAAAGAATCATATAAAAATTAGAACTTTTAATAATGTTGCACAAAGGATCATTTCCTATATAATTTTTCATTAGAAAACGAATGACATAAACTTTAAAACTCTAGCAGGAATCGTTCTCAAGATATCGCAAATGTTTCAAATAAATTTATCAAAAAAAATCCAATAAAATTAAAAAGTATAAATTATTGTAAAATTGTTCAATTTACATATGTAAAAATATGCGATAAATTTGTTATCATCATTCTCGGGGATCTAGTTCGTTCCATTCTAAATACCTTGCAATTCTTCCTTTCTAAATACCTTGCTCGTGATCAATATAGGGTAAAAAGCTTTTCAAACGCCTCCCCCCTCTTCCATTGTATTCACTCCCGAGTAGAAATTGAGCAAGGTCACGTGACGTCACACGGCCAATTTTACCCTTAAGTTTTCAAAACAAAGTACTCGCTTGCTTAGCAGTATGGAAATTTTCATTATTGCTGTATTAAAAACAGTTACTTTAGAAACTTGCAATCGTTTAATCTCTGATTTTAGTAGGATATATCTAAATTTATCTTCTTTGATGGATATTTTTAATTAACCGGAAAATAAAATATTCACTTTCATTAAAATATATACACGTGTTTTTAAAGAAAAATCGTTATGTAACTTTGCCTTCTCGCCCGCATATACATTACAGAATTTGCTAGTAAATCTATACATCTTTAGAACGCTAGTTAGTGACTAAGGTAAAAATGAGTAGTAGAGCACTTTCACTTAAAATCACTTAAAGTGCACTTTAGCAAATGAAATCTTTAAATATATGTTATTATTCAAGTATTCTAAATAATTTATTTTCATCACAAAGATATATTTCGATGTTTAATGAGTTTAGTTTCAATTTTTATTTGCCATCATCGTCCATTTACCATTACACGCTATGGTAAAAATAATGCCTTTTTGCCCTTACGTTTCTGCGCATTCTACGACGCAAGTTGTTTATTTACGTTCGTGTCCATGCTCTATAGAAAATTCTACACCATTAGGCTTTGCATCTCGGTCGATACTATAAGTGTGCAAAACTCACCATGGGGCTTCTGCGGGTCTTGAAAGACAAAATCCCGCTAGATAATTATTACGTAAGTGGTAACATGTATTGTTATTATTATTATTATTAATTACATTATAATAATAATAATAATATTTAATAACAATAATAATGATGAAAAAATATATGGATCACATCGAATCTAATATGAAAAATATCATAGTCGTCTCAGTATGACAAACGTCTAAATTAACATGTTAAATGCATAATTTTAATTATTAATAATTACATTTTCAAGTTATAAATAAATCGCAGCATTATATATTAGCAGCATTGTCTCTACCCGTGTTAATTCATTTTGCCTGTTTGGGCTACAGGGGTCCTTCCTTTTCCCATCTTATTATATAATGAGTTTCTTAAATAACGCCATGAATAAATTTTCTGTAAAAGAAGAAATGTCCAAATTATCACAAAAAGATAAACCAAGAATGAGAAATATCTATAAATCATCATGTGGGGAGGGGGGGCTCACTACATCGTAACGAAGTAAAAATACTCTTCTACCAGATAAGTTCCGGGTGAGAAAATTCTAGCTTCAACATTCAGAAGAACGATGAATCAAAAAATTAAATTTTTCGCGGTCATTTGTAATTTTACGTTTCGTTCGAAAATCCGTGACTGGATTCCTTCACTGAATTAAAAGGAAAATGAAATAAAAGAAGTAAAATAAGAAAAGAAAAGGTGAAACGATAGAATTGCAATGCAATTTTTTGTAATAGATGTGGAATGATCCAGAAATAAAAAATATAAGTTTGATTCGAGATCAGATTTGATGAAGTTTCTATGATGGAGGTAAAAATTTGATTACGATTCAATTCTATGCTTCTGTTTAAAAAGAGCAAACGGATGGATAATAGTGTTGTTTGTAATAGATTTGCTTTCCTTGGAACGATAGTTAATTTTAAGGAAGCCCAATTTTTCGATTATTATTTGGTAACTAATATTTAGATCTGCCAGAAGCATGGAATCCAACACTCTTGAATTCCAACATTCAAAATAAACTTCAAACATTTTTTAGGTTCCTTCAATTGCTACTTTAAATTTTCTTATGGTTATACAATTCAATAACTTTCATAGCAAATAATTATACAATGAAATAACAGAACTGTAAAAATTTTGAGTAGCAACTTTTTTATTTTATTTAACAATGTACAGTGCTTAGCGTCGAAAGTAGCTATCATAATTAAAAATTGGCTCAGTTAGTTTATGTCAAGTGAGTGATAATATATGCATAGAAAATTCTGACTTTTAGGTCACCAGGATATTTCTGAAAGCTCTAAAAAGACTTTTAAATCACCCCCCCCCCCCCTGCCCTTTTGTCTGCCTCTAGAGCACAAGAAATCAAAAGTGGGTTCCGTCAGGTTCCATCACTCCCGCGATCTCTATTTTTTGTCAACAGGGGTATAGGGGGGAGAGGGGTATTCGGGTTCTTTTATCCCGAATCGAGCCAAAAGCTAATCATCACCAGGGATCACCTGCAAGTGACTTACCTACTAAATTTTAGGAAATTTGGTCCATTAACTTTTGAGTTAAAGTGGATACATACATTGCACAGACAGACAGGCAGACTGACTGACAGACTAACTAATTAACAGACAGACTGATTGACTAACAGACACACACACAGAGACGTCACGCTAAAAATACTTTTTTCGTATTCTAGAGGTGAGATTCCAAAACGTGTAGATCTGTTGAAAACTTGAGTTGCGATTTTCTACACGATTACAATACTTTCCCTATACATTACCATGTATTGCAGGGAAACTTAAAAATTCGTTTGACTAACTCCCTGTTGCGAAATTTCTGCAACGAGTTCAGCTATTAATGTTAATAATATTTAAGGCTCACTTCAAATCCAGAAATAAATATAATCATCTGAGTTGCGCAATGCATGGAGCATCAGCTGTACGGGTTACATAGGCTGCGCCTACAGAAGATTCGAACAAGTTAACCCTGCAGGTTTAAACGCAGGATATCTAAATAACATGGAATGATTTACCATTATTACTCCAAAAGCGAATAAATACATATTTCAGAAACAGTTATTTTAAGGAAAGATGGATGAATCGTGAATTTAGGGAGTGTCTCATTCCAACGTCGAGAAGCGTTCTTCCATGCTTTTAACCAGATAAACTCCAGGTGAGAAAATTGGGGCTTTTCGCGGTTCGGGAAAATGATGGATCGAAGAATTACATTTTTCACGGGCGTTTTGCGATTTCCTCGGCAAATTCACGACTGGATATCTTTATTGAATTACGAGGAATCTCGAACTTCGAAAATGAAATAAAAGAACAAAATATAAATCGACTGCATTACAATGTTATTCGCTAGTAATGGAAGTGATATGTTTGAAAAAGTATAAAAATATCTTGAAAATTAACTCGAGGCTGAAGAAAGATTTGGATAAACAATCTTTCGTTCAAACCGGTCGTTCTTTAATTCCGTTCGTACTTGTTCTTTCATTCCGTTCGTCCTTGTTCTTTCATTCCGTTCGTCTTCATTCATTCATTCCGTTCGCCTTCGTTAATTCATCCCGTTCGTTTTCGTTCTTTCATTCCGTTAGTCTTCATTCTTTCATACCGTTCGTCTTCGTTCTTTCATCCCGTTCGTCTTGGTTCTTTCATGCCGTTCGTCTTCATTCTTTCGTTCCGATCGTCTTTGACCTTTTATTCCGTTCGTCTTCGTTCTTTCATTCCGTTCGTCTTCTTTCTTATTCCATTTATTTATCTAAATTTGTTTGGAATTTGCTTATTTATTTCGCTATTTTATTTCAAGAAGGTAGCTCATATTACCTCCTAAACAGGATGGTTCCTTCATATTTGAATTTCACATTTTCTGGTATGTTCAAATTGGTTTCCCGTTGTTTCCAATCATTTCGTTTTTCTTACAGCTGGTTAAAATGTCTCAGATTTCTTTATTTGCAGTTTAAGTAGGTTTTCTCACTACACCTCTGTTTCTATTAGTTCTGCTATCCGTTCTCTTACCGCCCTAGTTTCCTTCTCTTTTTCCTTCAAGGTTTTTGCGTGTTCGTAGTTTTCTGCTAGTCGTTTTCGAATTTTCTTTCCTTTCGTTTCTTCTTGCCGCTTTGGCAGCATATATTTCTGCTACCTTCAGCTACATGTGATATCCTTAGTTGTCATCTTGACTTGATTAAACGAGGTCAAGCATGCAGAGTTCACTTTGAAGATAAGAGTTTGCAATTCCATCCCTATAGTTCAAAGGTAGAGTGTCAGCTTGCCAGAACGAAGCTCCGTGGCTCGTTTCCCGGTTAAGGAATCAAGGCTCTTTACACTAGAGCCCAAGAAAATCAACTCTACAGATTAGTGAAATGACGTCAGTGGTCTGAAATTTACCCCAGTACTACTAGCATAGATTCGGTAGACTCAGGTACATTAAGCGCCGATTTTAAAACTGGAGATCAAAGACCACGCTAACCTGGAGAATAAAAGTAACAGCAAGAGGCTAACCTGGGGCAAAAATTGCAGGAGGCAAGTAGCAAAAATAGCAGTCAATCAGATTGATGAGCTTTTATCAGATTATTAAGTTGCACGTTAATCTGACATTAGAGGGAGAAGAATGCAGAGTTTACTTTGACGACAACAGCTTGCAATTCCGTCCAAGTAGCTCAACTGTAAAGCATCGGCTAGCCAGTACGACAATCCGTGATTTGACTCCTGGTTGGGGCAACAAAGTTCTTTACACGCTTCCTGTCCCTTCCCGGTCGTCCAAATAGTTACTCAAGTCCTCTGGATGAGTCGGACGGCCTGGGGTTTCCACACGCTTCCTGTCAACCCTGAAAATGGCTGCTTTTTTACCTTCGAAACCGATTGACAAATTATCTTTTGTATATATGGTGTATTTTTGCGAAATTTTATTTTTCCATGTTTTGATGGTTAGAAAATATTTTGATGGTTCAATAATTCATCTTCTGATGGTTCGGAATTTATATTTTCTTGTAGATCTTTAATAAGTCTTCTAATTACTTCTTATAGTTTATAACTTGCCATTTTAGTTTTCCAAATATAAGCATTGTAAATTTTCAATCTCTTTGAACTTCAGAAAACGATTTCTTGAAAGCTATACGAGTTTTGTTAAAACAAATTATTGATCTAGAAACAGTGTATTTCCCAATGAACATTTTTATTGTTTACTATATCTGTCTATCTTTTACAGTTTGAAAGATATTTCGAGTGGAAGTAAATAAAGTAATGAAAAAAGTCACTCGAATAATAACTTCTCCTCAATTTTTTTTAAATATCCCAAATACTAAAATATAGAAATTATTTTTATATATTCATAAATTCTACCGTATTTTCGATAAAAACCAGAAAATCTTGCTTACATTTTTACCAATTAGGTTCAGGGGTATAACCATTCAAAGTATTTACATTTTTCGTAAAGTTCCGATTTCAAGAACCGATAACAAAAGAATTACCCCGACCATAGATGTTATTTCCATCGAAAGCGAGTTATGCTAAAGAAAAATTGTGTGAATGACAAAATCGATAAACCGTGAATATATAGTATTTCCCACTGTATCTTGAAGAAATGTTATTCCAGTGAAATACGTTTCACCAGATAACTTCTGGGTGAGAAAATTGGGGCTTTTCGTTATTCATAAAAATGATGGATGAAAGAATGAAATTTTTCACTGGCAGTCCGATTCCCATAGAAAATCCGTACTTGGATCTCTATTGAATTATGAGGAATCTAACATTCCAAAAATGTAATAAAAGAACAAATTTGAATAGAGTAGTTTACAATGTAATTCTCTAGTAATGAAAGTGGAATGATCAATAAAACCAAAAAAATATATATTCTATGAGGGGGACCAAAAATATTTTTGATGAGCTTCAAAATGTTATTGTGATTCCATTCTTCAAGTTTAGGGAAAGGAAGTATTAAAAAGATAAGTAAAGATTCTAAAAGTGAAAACTTTGTTTTTATCCGCGTTATTCATTAGATTAGAAATTACAAAGACTTTTACGCAATTTCTTAGTTACATGTCAACTCGTTGACAATATATCGTACTTCTTGATATATATTGTGCTATCTTGATATGTTATCACTAAAAGTTGATAACATATCGTACTCACTATATTTTGTTCTAATACTTTTTTTCACTAAATTACTAACACTTTTACATAATTTTTCAGTTACGTGTCGACTTGTTGACAACATATCGTACTCACTATACAGGGTGAGTCGGAATTGTTTTTACAAAAGCAGAGGGGTGATAGTACCCCACCAGACGAGCAATAATTACAATGGAACATGGGGTCGCATTGCACTCAAAGAGGCAGAAACGAGTAAAATTAGAATACGAACCTGCACGTACACCAGTGTTGGGAAAGCGAATGAACGATACCAAACGTTGCACAAACAGATTTATTGTGCAGCGACAAACTCACAGCAAGTGCTCAAAGTGGCGACCACGCGTGTCGTTGCACCGTTCACACAAGCGAAGGAATGATTGACGCAGCCTCTCGAAGGTCCCGGGTGTTGTGTTAATGTTGATTAAAGGTAGGATGACTGGGAATACGGCGCGTTGGAAACCGCTGCTCGTACAATCTTCGTGTTGCTCGTCCATTCCCTTTGGCTTCACCGTATGTGGGCTGCATGTCGGCCAATTCCTCGTAGGTGTACTCCGCCATAGCATTCACGCAACGTGTCGGACGATGTTATCACGTGAATAACTTGCAGCGTTGAAGTTGTCCCTGTTTTTAAAGGGCAACGTGTGCTCTGGTTGGCTATCGCCGTAACCTACTAGGAGCCAGTTATGCTGATTATGCTCCCTGGACATTTGCATACGGTAACTGCGTTCGTGTCTGGCGTAGGAGATACTGTGTAGACAAGTACACAATGACGTCCGAGGCGCTGACTGAATCATGCTCGACGCGGTTCGACATGCCACTTTTCTGCCTCTCAGAGTGCAATGCGACCCTATGTTCCACGGTAATTATTGCTCATCTGGTGGGGTACTATCACCCCTCTGCTTTCGTAAAATCAATTCCGACTCACCCTGTATATCGTTTCCAATACTCCTTTTCACAAATCTCCTGTAAATAAATTGTTCTTTATCGATATGAAGATCAAAAACTACATCCTCTCCCAAAGACAATTTAATAATAACAGTAGGATGCCACAATGTATACAAGTTTAATGTACCGCTTATAATTTTGCCACTCTTCTAACTGAAGTGGTCCATGCGAAAATATAACCCCAGCAACTGGATGTCTCTAGAAAGTGGCATGTTAATTGCCCATATGTCGTATCGACGGCAACAATAAATTACAATTTGATTGCAGCTACGTAAGCAGCTACCTAAGTGCAAATCGTCACAGGCTGACCTACCTAAAAACTGAAAACGGCATTCTGTCTAGCTAGTCAGTGCTTAGGGTACGGGCCAAAGCTGTACCCTGTAGCATTGTGAGCGGAAAAAGAAATTCTGACCTACTCAGCCAAATATCCATAGTGAAAGATGAACACTAGCATATAGAAGGAAACAATAGTGAACAAGCGATAAACATCTAACGACAAAGTGAGTGAAAAAGTCATTCACGTGATTCTAAGCGGTATTTGCAATGATGAAATGGCGATATTACATCCCTGATTGTGCGAATGTGCCAAATCAACAAAGCGGTAAAGTACCTAGAAAATAGTTGCATTATTATCGTGAGGTGTTATATTAAAATAACAACATTTATTGAAGCAATAATGGCATCACAAAACTTCCCACAAATTTACTAAATTGATTAATGTCATTAATATATTAATTTATCATAATGTATTTAGTTTGTCATAATGTCTTTAATATATTTATCATTGTCATTAATATATAAATGACAATAATAAATGAATTTAGTTGAATTAAAAGTAGTTACTGGACGTCCTTATTAATAAAATTATTTTGCAGAAGTGGTAAATTATGAAATGGTAAATTATGAAATGCGTAAAATGTAACAAAATGTGGGTTATTAGCGTAATGTCACTTATAATTTATATATGATCACAAATAATGTAATACAATTTAATATCAGAAATAGTAATAATAATAATAACAGCAACATTTATTACTATTATTATTGTTGCTGTTGTAATAATAATAATGATGATAACAATAATAATAATAATAATAATATGTCGAGCTCATTTCAACTATACGAGAAAATATGTAATCGCTTCTCAGTACCTCTATGGTTCGATATTCCACTGAGTCAAAAGTACTTCACAATAAGCCGTAATAGTCTAAACCTGTATATTAGATGCAGTAAATGAAGAAAGTCTCAAAACATTTAAAAATTTGAATTTTCTTAGAGCCCTTAAATGTATGTCAGCGATTCTATTCACAGAGAGTTGCAAGGAATGCAGCGTTCTTTTGTATTAAGAAAATCAAAGCAATAAAGAGGTCGCACTGATAGTAAATATAATTATTATTATCTCAATTTGAAATAAGGATAATGTAAGGTTCGCCTCAAATATAGTAATAACCAAAATCGTGTCTTTAGTTCATTGCCGCCCTGAGATCGGCAGTTCAATTAATTTCCGTCTGAGAAATTAGTAATATTTCTCAATCGATAGTTACTATTTCTTCTCTTTATAAGTAATAATAATAATAATGATAATAATAATAATAATAATAATGATAATAATAATAATAATTCTTACTATTATTTTAATTATAATCATTATAATTATCTGTAGGGTTCAATTCAAATATAGAAATAAGTTTAATTGTCTCAGTTCAATACGTTGAGTTCCACGCCATCTGAGCGGCAATTAAGCTACATATCTCTGCAGGTTTAATGCATGAAATTTAAATAACAGCAAATAACGAGAACTTTTTTACATTAAAAACGAATAATTCTCTTAAAAACAGTTACTTTAAAAAAAATCTGATGTGGGCAGCACATGACTGTCCCTGCAGGCTGAAATTCATCGTCTCCTTATTTCATTAATAATTCATAAAATTTAGTTTAATTGCACTAAATAACACACATAAATAATGCACTTAAGATCGACATAGCAAAAATGTGACAAAACTAAAATATCTCGAGAACGGCGTGCGGAACGGTTTAATTGCACAAAATAAAGCCCACAATTATTTAAAATGACATTGAATTGACACTTTTCATTCAATTTTCGTTCTCAGTTGGTAACGACGTGTTTTCAACGGTAGCGCAGCGTAAATGTGAAAAAACTAAAATATCTCAAGAACGGCTAGCCCTAGTGTAATGGGGTTGGTCGTATTCTTTTCATTGTTAAAAATTATGAATAAAACAAGTATTTAATGGATATATTTGAGCATACGTAGTTTTTATTTTAGATTTTCACGATTTTTGTGGGCCCTTTCGCAAAAACAGGCCGGTTATTTTTTTCCGAATCATACCAAAATCTAGTCAGCACCAGGGTGACCCAGAAAGGACTTATCTATCGAATTTTGTGAAATTCGGTTCATTGGTTTCTGAGCTAGAGTGGATACAGGCGATTTTTACGGGCCGTTTCGCAAAAAGAGGCGGGTTCTTTTATCCCGAATCGTATTCAAAACTAATCAGCACCAGATTCGCCCACAGGTAACTTACCTATCAAACTTTATGAAATTCGATCAATTAGTTTTTTAGTTAGAGTGGATACAAAATCTGCACAGGCAGACAGACACACAGACGTCACGCTAAAAATGGTTTTATCGTATTCTAGAGATCCCGAAACGTGTGTATCCGTCGAAAACTCGAATTGCGATTTTCGGTATGATTCCGATACTTCCCCTATACATTACCATGTATTGCAGGGAAAGTAAAAAGCGCTTGAATGAGAAAAATCAATAAATAGTGAATTGGCTCGCAGCAAAGTTCTCTCTCCGTAGCAAAGTGTTGTTCCAGTGAAATACCTTTCATCAAATAAATTCCATGAGAGAAAATTGTGGCTTTTCCCCAATTCGGGAAAAATGATGGATCGAAGAATTAAATTTTTCACGAGCGCTATCGTTTTACGGATTCTCACAGAAAATTTGCTATTGGATCGCTACATTGAATTACGAGGAATATCAAGCTTCAGAAATGTAATAAATATAATAATAATAATAATAATAATAATAATAATAATAATAATATTTGTATGTAGAGTTCAATTCAAATGTAGAATGAAGTACAGTCAACCTTCCTATAGTGCGATTAATTAGTACCGCGTTATAAGAAACTCAGTGTGAGACCAGAAATAAATCTCACACAAATTATTATGAGACAGTTTTATGTACATTATTTATTGTGTCTGAAACATCAGACAATACCTTATGTCTCAATGACGCCAGTGTTTACGCAAAGCCAAGGGGAAGTGTCAGACCTGAGGCAAAAGAGCCACAACAAAAGGGGATACAGAAAGAAATATAGCGAAAAAAAGACTTACAGCACGACACTTACGAAAAAACGACTAGATATGTAGACGAAGAGAATGATATAAGTACAATAGATATAGAGAACGATTTCGACAGAGAGAGTGCAGCATGATTTCTACCAGAGGTGATATCGAAATTCACGATGACTTCTTCACGGCAATTGCAGAATGTAAGCGTCCTGAGTACAGTTAGTCCAGAAGTGTTCGATATTAAGTTCAAGACAACCTTGAAGGTATGAGTTCCTCAAATAATACCAGGTCTTAAATACATTTTAGGTATTTTTAATAATGGTCTCACATTGTCTCTCTCTGCCGAAATAATATGAATAATTGTGTAATGAATTTAATACGTACGTTATGTTGTTAATAAATATTTTATTATTAAAGTTAAAATGGTGCAATCAATTTAGTATTATATTAATTAATATTTTTTTACAGAACTCACGCGAAAGGTAAATAATTGGAGGGTTATCAGCAGCAAACAACGTAATGTATAAAATAATAATGAGTTCCACAATGTACGATTTGACGGCCGTGTTATTATATGTTAATACTAATAATCTAAAATATCCAACTTTAAACCAATTTTTAATAGGTTCACCACACTTAGATTAGTTAGATCACCGAAGTCAAGCAGCATCGGGCGCGGTTAGTACTTGGGTGGGTGACCACCTGGGAACACCGCGTGCTGTTGGCACATTTTGGGCGCGGTAGCCCGGTGGTTTGCGCGCTGGATTTGCACACTGCCACAACTGCCGCCGTGTTCATGCGGAGAACGATCACGTTAAACATGTGGGTCCGTATGTCCTTCCGAGAGGTTGGTGGTAGGGAAGGAGGGTACGGTCCCTGTGGATACCTCCCCCACTGGGTTCCGGTCTAAATTGGGTGGCACTTCCCAGCCGTCCAAACAGTTACCTTACACCTTTCTGGTAGGTCGGACGGTCTGGGTCTCAACAACAACACTCAGATTAGTGCAAATTAGATTAATTCGTGCAGAGATACTATATAGAAATCGCATACCGTGTTATATGGAAACCGCGTTATAAGAAACTCAGAATTAGTACAAAGCAGAACAATTCGTACCGCGTTCTATGGAAACTAATAATCACTAACTAATAATCATTGTCTCAGTAACACTGTATATTTCTGCATTTACAGGGGATTTCCCTAATAACTGAAATTGAAAAATGGTGCAGGACGAGGACGAAAAAACAGGGAAATTCCCAATTAATTTCAAGCACAAAAGTGTAATAGAAAAATGCATAAACAACTTAAGCTAATTAAATTGTATTAGAGAGAAACCGCGTTATAAGACTAACGTGTTATATGGAAACCGAATTTTATGAATACGGCGTTATGGGAGGGCTGTCGCAATTTTTGCTCCGCGCTATATGGGAGCCGCGTTATGTGAATACTGCGTTATAGGAGGGTTGGGTGTATTATAACCGTCTTAGCTAAATGCCTAGAATCGTTATTTTTAACTTGGGATACATGTCCCCTAAGAGACAATTAGAAAATAGTACGATAAGAAAATCTCTTTCATTTAGCTGTGAATAGAGATAAACGTTTCATTACTCAAAATTGAGTCATCTGACACAATTTCTTTGTTATTCAGTCACAGTGATTGCAAGATTTGGATCAATTTGATATTGACATTTTAAGGTATAAAAACGTTAAGTTACGGATTTTGTTATTTAAGGAAAAAATGTATCTTCGCTAACTCAACAGTTGCTCGTAAACGTATCTGAAATGGACATGAAGTACCAAGAACTGGTAGAAACGCAAAAAGACGAGTTTGTGTAAATTATATTCAAAGTAAAAAACACCATGGCTCAATGATGAGACAGTTGTGCAATGTGATTCAAGAACTGCTATGTGATTCAAGAACTGTGATTCAAGAAAGTCACTTATTGCAGAAAAAAGAAGCCAACTAGACATGACAAAACGAAGGTACTGAATTGGTATCCGAATCAAAGTTACGTATAATAAATAAGATGATGGATCTTACTGACTTGAGTTAATCGAATTTACAGATTTTTCTTCAGTTTGAAAAGCTAGATCTGTTATGCCTGCCAAGACTAATTTAAATTTGACGCATTTTTATCTCATAATGAAAATTTAAAATGTTGTTAAAAATTAAATTGCTATTTTTTGTTAATTTGTAAATTTGTAAAAACCTTGCAGCACCGTATTTGTTTTTAATAAGGGTCAAAATCATTGTTCTGCGGATTTTGTATAATATTATTTCAATATGAAAAGAGTAAAGTCATTGGATTATGTAAGTCATATGCTGTCCACATCATCATTTTTCTTTCTCAATAATCTCACTTTTATTACTAGAAAATTATATTGGAATCTATTTTATTCAATTTTTGTTCTTTTATAACATTTCTGGAATTTGAAATTATTGCTAATTTTTTTAAGTTTCAAAGTGGGGCATGGCGCAAAAAAAATGTTAAGAATCACTGGCTTGAATATTTCCTGTCCAGTTGGAGATCCGTCCCCCCCCCCGCCCTTCCTCGTTCTTTCCTCCCTTCCTGCAGCTACCCTTATACTTCATGAATAAATAGAGCACCAAATTGAAATATACAGACGTTGTGGTGTTATGGAGCAACAAGTTACAGACCTCCAGCATAGAACGTCGTTTGATCCACAACCGAAATCGATGGCTCCACTGAGTCAAGAATTCTTTGGAATGGGTCTGAACAACTTAATCATGCAGATTATATGCAAGATATCTGAATAGCAACAAACATTTGGAATTTTCCACATTGAAATTGAATATTTTCCTTTTAAAACCAGAGCTATTTAAAGGGGGGAAAATCCTGATTTGGAAAGACAAATAAATTGAGAATTTGAAAAGCTTTTCTTACTCTATCATCATAATCAAGTGCTCCTCCTGTGAAACACTTTTCGCCAGATAAATTCTGGGTGGAAAAAGTTGGGGATCTTCACGATTCGTGGAAAATGATGGATCTCAGAATTAATGTATTTCATTTTACGGGAGCTGACGCTCTCGCGCTGACCCTCGATACCTTCGTGACTGAATCTCTTCATTGAATTACGAAGAATTTAGAATTCCAGAAATGTAATAAAAGAGCAAAAATTGGATAAAATGGATTGCAATATAGTTTTTTCTAGTAATAAAAGTGAGATGATTGCGAAAACAAAAAAAAATATCTAATGTGGATGGCACATGACTTTCTCTACATAATCCAATGACTTTTCTTCTTTTACAGCGAAATAATGGTATACAAAATCCACAGAATAATTTTAGTACTGAATTAAACAGAATGAGGTTATACAGCAAACGATTTTTATTAAATACTTTTTAAATAATTAAGAAATGTATATAAAAGTAAATTTTATCGAAATTAGATTCTTGACTGAATTCAATTTCGACTGTCGGGAATTATTGATATTTTCAATTTCTTAAGTCATCTGTTTTATTTTAACAAAGATTAATTTAGCCAACTCTTGAGAAATAATAAAAATAGTACTGCCATATCTTCTAATAGCATTTTAATGTTTTCATTTTGGCATATGTTGATCCAATTTCATAGCGCTTTCATTTTGGCATAGATTGATCCAACTTCTTATTTGTGGTAAATTTGTTTACAAAGGGGACCAGGGTGTTTTATTCCTGAAATCTACCTGTGAAGACAATTTAGTATAATGAGAGCAGGGGTTCTTATACTTCATTGTAGGAGAATTAAATTAAATATTTTACTAGAATGTTTTGAATAACAATGTGAATTTGAATACTATAGATTATTTATAATATATATACAGTACAAAGAACGGTTAAACTATACTGGTAGTGCTAAAATATAATACTTTTATTTACCATAATACTTAAAATAATTGTTAAAGGAAATCCGTGTTCCCTGAAACATAATCTCTTAATTCAAAAAGAATTATAAAAAATAAATCACTTAAATTGAAAACATCAACAATAACTATAATATTCACAGAACTAAAAAGAGCGTTTATAGAGCTAGAATCGTACTCAAAATGTAGACACCAGAATCCAGGAACCTGTTTTGAACTTTCTAGTTCTGTTCAGCACTAAATAACCGATGTCTGGATTAGCAGTGAGAAAACTTTAAAAGAAAATCATAATATGTACAGCAATTTTGCAAACTTCTATGATTACTGACAAATTCGGTTGCCATGTGCATTAATTTAATGTCAGCTACGTCATAAGACCGAATTTGTCAGTCTCCATAGAAGTTCGTAAAACTGTGTAACATAGCAAGTTTTTGAAAGACACTCTTTTTTCAAGTAACAGCATCCGTAGACCGGTTTCGCACTTATTATGCACTCGTTATCATGGAATATCCTTTATCACCAATGGCAGGACTGTAACTTGCTATATATTGCTATTGCAGATAACGGATATTCCATCCTGATGAGCATATAAAAACGCAAAGGCGGTTGAAGAATGCTGTTAGTTGGGGTGCCTGCCAAAACTTTGGAAACGTCCCTTACATACGGTTTCTGTGATTTTGATCAATTGTTACTATCAATGTGATCAATTGTACTATCTGTGATCAATTGTACTATATGATATATCGACATTAAAATCAGGATCAAAATTCGATTTTCCATGCAATGCATGGTAATGTATAGGAAAAGTATTGGAATCATACCGAAAATCGCAACTCGAGTTTTCAACGAATCTACAAGTTTCGGGACCTCTAGAATACGATAAAACCATTTTTTTAGCGTGACATCTGTGTGTGTGTCTGTCTGTGCAATGTATGTATCCACTCTAACTAAGAAACTAATGGACCGAACTTCATAACATTTCGTAGGTAAGTCCCTTGTGGGCGAATCTGGTGCTGATTATTTTTAGACACGATTCGGGATAAAAGAGCCCGCCTTTTTTGCGAAATGGCCAGTAAAAATTGCCTGTATCCACTTTAGCTGAAAATCTAATGGACCTAATTTCACAAAACTCGGTAGATAAGTCGCTTGTGGGTCACCCTGGTGCTGATTAGATTTTGGTTCAATTCGGAAAAAAATAACCTGCCTTTTCTTGGGAAATGGCCCACAAAAATCTTGAAAATCTAAAATAAAAATTACGTATTCTCAAATATATCCATTGAATGCTTGTTTTATACGTAATTTTTAACGATGAAAAGAATAAGACCAACCCCAGTACACTAGGACTAGCCGTTCTAGAGATATTTCAAGTTTTCGTATTTTCTCTACGCCACCTTTGAAAATAAGTCCAGTTACCAAATGAGAACGAAAATTTAATTAAACGTGAATTAAAATTAATTAAAATAAAGAGAACCCGAATATAAGTCTTCAAGGAAAGTCATATACTGTCCACATCACATTTTTTGTTCAAGGTTTGTTCTTCATCGGTTGCTTTGCATATATAATGAAATGATTATTTAAAATACTGGCATCTGTTTCCTGATATTTTCCGATCTTATATATAGCTAAAACAAATATTAAATTTCTAGTAAACAAATTTTCTCATTTGGGTATAGTTTGATGCTCTCGGTATGCTCATCTATCATTGCTCCATGTCATTTCGTGGTGTATTGAGCGAACTATAGAAAATTATGAAGCAAAAATTCTGCGGGACAATTTTCATCTCCTCGTCAACGCCAATTTTGCAAAGTTTTTCCCCGTCTTTATCTCTAGGCCTATACGCTCCAATAAAAGTAAATGTTTAATAACTAATCAAAAATCTGGACTTTGAATGGACTCCCACATATGAAGTATGCAAGCTGTGAAATATTTTAAACTAAAACTTAATTTGACAAATTATTAAATTAGAAGTATAACAAATTAATTTCAATATTTGAAAATCGTAATACAAAAGAGCCTATAAGTTTCTAAAATGTGAATATTAAAATTAAGAAAATTAGAATACATGAAAACAATGAAAAGGACATATTTAAATCGCAAAAACGTATGAAATACACAGGAGTACGTTTAAATCATAATGCATGCAAGTGCGCATGCTTGATTGGCTGTTTAAAACTTGTTGTTTACTTGTTATTTGTTCGAAGAGTATTAAGCATGCGTGGTTCAAAAATAGACGCTTCACCCTGTTATCGTTCATATTAAATACTGAAATTAGAATTTTAAACATCTGAACACTTATGTGTGCAAATTTTTATCTTCCTTCTTATAGTAATTTTCGAGTAAAAGGGATCACAAAATTCTGGCAAATGTTGATTTCGCTTCTCTCGTCCATAATAAAATAAAACTGATTAATTAAGTACAAAATATTATTTTTTCATAAAAATATTTTTTTACTCCCTTTGCTACTTTATTTTAATATAGGTTAAGATTGCTTAAAGTGCGCTTTTTCTAAAGATATGAACAGCTATCTCGATTTGATTAACATATTGTAAGCTAGTATAAAATTTAAAATTTAGACTTTATTCTTATTCACCAACAGCGGTAACTTTGAACTGCTCTAGTTTCGTACCTGGTGAGGAAATTCGAAAGTGTCGGGTTATGCCATCATACTGTCATTTTTGTGGTTTCTCTATGATAGGTTACTGGCTGAAACGTCACAAAGATTACCGAGGACGGATTTATAGAAACACTGGAAACATAAAAATTATATCTATTTGTTTATAGACTAGAATGCAGTACTAATTAGTACATTCGATACTAATTGCCGAAATAAAAGTGATAGAGCTTATAACAACGTTACAAGAACAGCGTTCCTTCAGCGAAAATAACACCAACAACACTACATTGAAAGCGATTTTAAAATGTAAACAATATTTATTGTTATCGATTATTCCGACAGTTAAGGAGTAAAAGGTTACAAAGTCCACTTCGACGATAAGCGTGCACTCCCGTCCTAGTAAAACAACAGTAGAGCGTCGGCTGGCCAGTATGACTGTATCTGGTTCGATTTCCGATAGGGACAACAAGGTGTTTTACAATGGACCCCAAAAATATCAACCCTGTAGGTTAGTGCAGAGACGTTGGAAGTCTGTTAGTGACCTTAGTACGATTAGCATGGATTCAGTGAACTATGGCATATTTAGCGCCGATTTCAAATCGAAAACTTAAAGATCACACAAGGAGCTAAACTGGGGGATAAAAATCGCAGCGGCAGGCTAACCTGAGTTAAAAATATCAGGATGTGTTCAGTCAAGTTGTCAGCTGCACGTCAATTCAAATCTCCGACATCATTGCACTAATTGGCAAAGTTGATTTGTTCGAACGGCATTGTAAAGAACCTTGCTGTCCAAGATGGAGTTTGAACTGCGGATCTTCCTACTGCCCAGACTACGCTCTCCCAATTGAGCAACTACTAGAATGAAATTGAAAGCTCTTATCGTTTAAGTAGGCTCTACATAGGTACAATAAAAGTGAAGCGTGTAGAGAGCAGGGAGGGAGCATCTAGTTTTATAAAAGAATCCAAACACATATTCATTGATCTCTTTTCACTGTCAATAATAGTATATATTGATATCAATAATGGTAATAGAACTCTGCTAATAAGATCAAATGTTAAATTAATAGCATTAATGAACTAAATGACATTTTTGTGGGTTATAAAATACGAATGAAACTATAGAATTAAAGTTATCCCTTTGAAACCCCTCAGGTCACTTATTACCCAACAGTCATTTAAGCCTCTTCTCAAAATGTAGTCTCCTCACATCTATTCAGAAGCATTAAAGGTCATTTTAGCATTCCTAGAATACCTAAGAACACCTATTACGTTGGCTCTCTCAGGAGAAGGTGTTTTCAGATATGCCATTAGCACTTTCCGGCGCTGTATGTATGAATTGTCTGAAATGCCAGAACAATTTTCCTTCAACAACATAGCTTTAGTGTGCTTATGTATACAATTCTTAATTCAAATTTCTTACTAAAGATATTATTTAAACCAAAATATAAAATTAAGATTTTATATAAAAATTCCCACCCACCCACATAAATGTATATATATATATATATATGTATGTGTGTGTGTGTGTGTGTGTGTATATATATATATATATATAACATAGATTATATATATATATATATATATATATAACATAGATTATATATATAACATAGATTATACATAGATTATACAACATTATATGATAAACGGGAATTATATAGAATCAAGCTCAATCATCTCATCGATTGGACAACGTGTCTTGCAAAAAACAATTTCAGAAACATTATACTCGGACACTTCAGGAGAAACCGGGATAACAACACGTTTAAGAGGGGTTGCAATGTTAGCAACTATAAAATCTTATCAGAGGCATTAAAAAAACATCATCCTTTATATTTCTTAAAGGATTGTTATGATACTTTTTTCAAAGATCACCAGGATTTTGATTGTTTACTTCTTAATTCTGTATGTATATAAAGTTTCTGCGTTCCTATAGTGTATGCGCGCATGCGTACAAAATGCTCATATAAAAGACAGTGAGTAGGGATGCTTTATCATTTGGTCTTATGTCCTTCTGTTCTGAGGTTCATGATCCTCTGTCTCTGGGTGCCTTCGTATTTGCACGTTTGGGAGACCAACCTTTGCTTTGTATTGGTACCGTGAGTGTTGCCTAGGCTGTAAAGCTGCTTTAAACGGGAGGGGGAGTCGCAATCCTCCCCAACCATTATATGCAAAGCATTTGGTTATCCCTTTTTCCTCGTATTTCTTTGCTCATATATATATACACATATATATATATATATATATATATATATATATATATATATATATATATATATATATATATATATATATATATATATATATATTAGAAGGATGGATTAATAACTAAAACTTATTAATCCAAGTTAATGGCAAAACATTAAATTAATGAAATAAGTAAAACAGTCAAAACTCGGTCTCCATGCAGAATATGTTCAAGTATATATATGTATATATATATAGTACATGTATGTGTGTGTGGAAAATCAGTTGTGTATTGAAAGTGTGTGTATTTCAAATTGCGAATATTTCAATGGAGTTAATACTAATTATCTACACAAAAAGTATTTTCATATTTGTCGTTGTTGACATTTAAATAAATATTACTTACCCACCTTGCCAAATGTGACATAAATATTACTTGCCCACACATAATTTAAGGGAGTAAAAATTGCTAAACCACACACACCTTACATTTAAACTTCATTCAAATCCTGACATACTTTTCATATTACAAGCAAATAATATGTTTTAATATTTAAATAAAAATTTTTATTTTTATAGCATATACCTAAGAACAATTTTCTGATATCGTTTTATACATCAAAAAATGTCCATTTTTCTTACATATCTTATCTCTCTGAAATAAAAAGATCCTTCATATGTCATTCCGTTCGAAATTTCTATCATAAATAATTTTTCTGTGACTTTGACGAGTGTTCCAAAGTTTTTTTTTGTCCTTTTCATTCCTCATGGGCTATGGCGATAAATTATACTCGATGACAGTGGCAGAAACTACTGTGGACATTTTATCTCTGATAGCCGTAAAAACGCATACCAAAGATGCAAATGCGTTTTGAAATTATATATAATAAACGAAATTGAATATTTTGTAGGATTTTCATTTTGATAGGTTAGCATTATTTTGTATGAAATATAAGTAAATTATATATATATATATATATATATATATATATATAAATGGCGAAGGTGCGATGTCGTAGCTTAATCGTTACAGATGCTATCATAAAAAGATAAGTTTATTTACAGGAACATAACGCAAGCTATTTACAAGTATATGCATAGTATAGCGCTACATCATAACACGTGTGAACGCAGTCATCCATATACGAATGTCCGTATCACTGATGAGAATGTTCTGGACCTGGCTTTTATGAGCCAGTGCAGAGGCGTTGCGCATGCGTTCCATGCAAAGCCGAGAGTCTCTGGAGATCAAGAAACTGTGCAGAGTTTTATGCTAATCACTTGATATGGAGGCTTAATGCAAATCACTGGAGGAGTGCCGCCATAGTACACCCCTCATCGTGAAAGAACTGAGTCCATACCTGGTCATGTCTTTCATACCTGGTTACTATAGAAGTAGAAGTGAAAGGCGTCGATTGTTCAGAAAAGGTGTAGATGTTCCTGTTTCGTGCTCTAAGGGTTTTAATAGAAATGCTGGTTTTAAACGATCATTGCAGATATTGCTTTATCGTCCGCGGATATCCACTGTGTAAAGTTTGTCTATGCGTGGACATACTGGGCAAGGTCCATCGTATGAGAGTCTGCAACGATCGACGTACAAAGCAGTTTCGTACAAAAACATGAGTTAATTTAGGATGTTGCATGTGGATAAAAACAGTTTTGAAAGACGTGAAGAGGGAACTGGTTTTAGTCGTTGCATTTGTCGTCTTAATTGTAAAACGAATTCATGTGCGTATTTTGGGATGCCCTTTAGTGATGTGTCATGTAGGAATTCACATGGCAATCGTAAGCATGTGCCGTACGTAAATTCTGCACTGGAAGCTTTTAGATCTTCTTTAATTGAGGATCGAATTCCTAAAAGTAAGCTTGGTAGTACATCTATCCAGTGCTCTGTGTCTTGACAGCTTATTGCCGATTTCAATTAGCTGTGAAAATGTGTCACCATGGAATTGGAGGCAGCATGATATGCTGTCGTTCTGGTGTTTTTCTTTTTTTCTTTTGTCTTCCTAAAAATCTCATTAGATGATGAAATAAATCCCTTTCGAATTGTCGACCTGGTCAGCACTTATGACCTCGGGTACAGAAATGCAGAAATCAAATACAGAAATCCAACAAGAATAAAATACCTTTGATACTGTGGCTGCAATTTTTTCCTCTAATGGTATGGCTTCTGGCCAATCGGTCGACACAAGTGGGTAGCTATCGAAATCCCTTCGATAGCGGTAAAGGTTCGACGATGTCGATGTGGACATGTTGAAATCTGCCATTAGGTGTATTAAAATTTCCTGAAGGTGATTTTGTGTGTCGGTGTATCTTTGATTTTTGGCATGCGATACACGTTCGATTCCATTCGGCACAGTCCTTTTGGAGTGAATGAATCGTTTTCGAACCATGTTAACGGTTCCTCAAACTCCTGGATGAGCGAGGACGAGGATGTTGTGAAACTCTTGCTTTCGAAAACTCTGCGGTATGTGCGGCCGAATTTCGCCTGTTGAGGTATCACATTGAAGTTTCACACCTGATAGATCAATAGCAATAGCTTTTAGTCGTAACAAAGGATAAGCTTTTTTGGCATCGTTTAGTTCGTTTGTGCTTTCGCTATTTCTTCGTAATCCAGCACATTTGGTGTATGCATCTCTTCTATGCTAGAAAATGCATCAGCTACTACATTTGTTGAACCGGGTATGTATTGGATATTAGTTGTAAATTGACTAATATATTCCAGGTGTCTTAATTGACATGGAGTCATATTTTCAGTTTTCGTTGAAACGCAAATGTAAGAGGTTTGTGATCGGTATATGAGATAAAATCTCTTCCTTCTAGCATGTGCCGAAAAAGTTTTACGGCAGAATATGCTGAGAGAAGTTCACGGTCGTAAACACTGTACTTGCGTTCTGCGGCATTTAGTTTGCGTGAAAAGCATGCTAGTGGCCATAATTTTCTATTTTGTTTCTGTTGCAATGCCGATCCGATCGCTACTAAAAATGAGTCTACCAAAAGTGAAAATTCACCATTTGTTGTAGAATAAGTTAATAGTGCTGCACTTGAAAGTAAGTTTATACGTGCTTGAAAAGCAATTTTTATGCTTTTGGTCTACTGTACTTGCGAACTGTCGCGTTTTCTGTTTCCTGGAACAAGATCGTAAAGAACTGCTTGTGTATTTGCAGCTTGTGGTAAAAACCTTCGATAAAAATTTAAAATCGCTAAAAATCTTCTTGCATCCTGCACAGATTTTAGTGGAAAATTTCGAATGGTAGATATTCTGTCTGATAAAGGAGAAATGCCTTCTGCCGTAACCATGTGTCTAGGAATTTTACTTGAGATTGGCCAAAAACGCATTTCGAAGTATTTATTACTACTCCATACACGCTCAAATACTATGCGTAAGTGCTCTTGGTGTTTGGCTTCTTTTTCTGAAGCGATTAAGCAATCGTCGATATATACAAAACAAAAATCTAAATCATATAAGACTTCGTGCATGAATCTTTGAAAGGATTGGGCTGTGTTGCATAAAGCAAATGGCATGAACAGGAATTCAAATAGTCCGAACGTCGTTATCACCGCTGTTTTCGGGACATCATCATGTTCAACTGGAATCTGGTAGTATGCCGGTATTTAATCGAGCGTAGAAAATATCTTTTTATTTTCAAGGTTCTGGACAAAATTGTGTATGTGAGCTGTGGGATATCTATCTGGAATTGTTACTGCATTTAGCTTTTTGTAGTCTCCGCATACTCGAAATCTACCGTCTTTTTTTGTTACTACGTGAATGGCGCTTACCCATGGACTTTTAGGTCGTCTACAAATTCCTTGTTGTTGTAGAAATTCAAGGTTAGTTTTCAAGGCTTGTATGCATCGTCGCTGAAATGATAGAGCCACGTTGTTTTCCGTTTGAAATTTGCACGGTTTTGCACACTTGCGAGTTTGTTTTTGAAATTTTGTGTGATACCAACAAGCATCTTTTGTTTCTGAATTGCGACCGATATCTTGTTTGCTGTTGATATCTTGATTTGGGTCGAGTTCTTGACCGAGATTGAATTTGTTGTCTTGATTGCCCAGTAGTTTGCAGGGGTTTTTTTAAACGGTTTTCGTCAGGTTTGCAACTTGAGCTTCTAAGCGCGAAATATGACTATTCTTTGCTACCTCTGTTACTGTGAATGATGTAAAAACATCGCAAATTTTGTGCACCATTTCTGAAATGTTTTTCAGTGGTTCTGAACTAATCTATGAAATTTGTTGCGTATGTACAGGTAGTCGTTGAAAGAACAATGTGCGAAGTACGCCTTCGTGCATTTTTGTTCAGGCAAGATCTTGCGTTTCGCGGAGTGAATGACTGGTTTTCTATCTCCTAACTGCAATTATTGCAAAAGGGTGCGGGGTTATGCAACTTCAGAATCTTCAAAGTACGAAATGATCCGTTTTTTCAACACTAAGTAAGGTTCATTTTCAGGAGGCGTGCGAATCTGATCTGCGACACGAGTCAAGATATCACAATCTAGTGCTGCAATTACGAAATGAATTTTTTTTTCATTTTCGATTACAGAAACCAGGACTTGAGAGTCCATGTGCAAAAACCATAAATTTGAGCTTGTTTTCCAGAACGGAGATTCTTTGAAAGCCAATTTTGAGTGTTCAGAAAAACTGTAATCTTCCTTTGAAGCTGAAACATTTTTTGCAGCGTTGACTACTGTCAAAAGAGTTTCCGTTGTCTCAGTTGTAGATATATTCCGTTAAGAACTGAACAGGTACTGTTTTTTATAGAACTCGCTTAAATTGAAGTAGATACTCACATAATTTGAAACATCACTTCTCCGGTGAATTGGAGCCATCACGTCTGAAGAAAGTCATCACGTCTCAAGGAAGGTGGAGCAATCACGTCTCAGAGCCATCACTCTATGGCGAAGGTGCGATATCGTATCTTAATCGTTACAGAGGCCATCATAAAAATAGAAGTTTATTGACAGAAACATAACTTAAGCTATTTACAAGTATATACATAGAATGGCGCTACATCATAAAACGCGTGAAAGTAGTCATCCAAATACGAATGTCCGTATCGCTGATGAGAATGTTCTAAGGCTGGCTTTTATCAGCCAGTGCAGAGGCGTTGCGCATGCGTCACATGCAAGGCAGAGAGTCTCTGGAGATCAAGAAGCTGTGGAGAATTTTATGCTAATTACTTGATCTGGAGACTTTATGCAAATCGCTGGAGGAATGCCGCCATTTATATATACCTAATCTGGAGTTCTCAATTTTAAATGATAAGTTAACTATTTAAACACCGCGAGCACCTATAAATAATCAGAGGGATGTCTCGAATAAAAAGCCATAGAGTACTGTGAACCCAAAAAGTTTGCACATCACAGGCCTAGAGACTCGTATAGATTCGTTTGGCATATAAATGTTGCCAAAAATAATTTTTAAGAGGTATTTTTCTCGTTTGGAATGCACTTTTCCGAAGAAGGGATTATTAATTATTACATTATATATGTAGTAATATTATAAATCCTTTTCGTATATTTTTGCAAAAACTATAATAATTATATTCATGAATGATAATAAAAATTGTCTGCAGACGTTTTCTGCTTTCTGGAGTACCAGCTGCTTCACTTATACTGAAAAAGGCTAGTTTGAACTCTAAAACCAGTTGATATCCTTATATATAAGAATATAAGATAGCACAAATAGGAAGCTTCACTTTAACCTGCAATCTCTAACTGAATAATTTATGGTCCATTTCAATTATAAAAGGAAAAATAAATACTATTGTCCCAGTAGAATCGGATAGAGCGCAGATTTGCGACAAGGATAAAGCGTTGACCATGCAGGCAGAGATCCATATAGTTAAAATTCCAGTTGCGGCAGGAGTTTTATACAGTACAAACTAGAAATTTTAATAACCGAAATTTTCTAAACACTTGCCCTAATTCTCGAAGTATTGCCAAGAAAGAAAACAAAAGTAGTACTAGGAACTGCTTATGGCCACTCTGTTTCCAGGCATTGCCAAAAGTTATCTCTGTATCCATTATGAAAACCCCTAGAGATATAACTCGGAGCATTTTCTGAGAGACTCTAATGAGGAATGCTGTCATCAGAGAGCAATCTCAGTGTTACTTGGTGATTTAGTCGATAATGTAGTGAATATATTCCTATCTTATTGTTTAAGATTGAAATTGAAAGGCATTTATTATTTAACCAGTATTTAAGCCTGCCAAATACAAGTAATTTAACACTCTTGCTAATATAAATTACAACTTATTTTTAATAAATTAATTTTGTTTAATAATATATGGCACTTAACGTAGGTAGATTAAAATCAACTTAATAGAAAATTGGCTCAGTCAGGTTCTATTTCATAGTCGATATGTATGAAATCTTCACCATTTTAAGTCCTTGGGGACTACTGTGGTGTTTAGAAATACTTTTTGGCACCCCTTCCCCTTATTTTGTCCGCCCCTTTAGAGAAATCGAAAAGCTCAGTTAGGTTCTGCCCCGTGGTTGATATTATGAGTATGCAAAGATGCAGCATTCCAAAATACCGGGGAGGGGGAAGTTTCTGGAAGGTCTAGGAAGACTTAATGATACGTCCAGTCGCCAAATGGACAACGAAAATTGCCGCCCAGGTGGTGAAGTGGATAGCGTCACCGGCTGCTGTCTAGAGGGCTTGGGTTCGAATCCCGAGTAAGACATGGTTGTTTTCCTGAGGATGAAGACAGTCTTCCGCCTTCTGGGTCCTCGGTAAATGAGAAGCTGCACCCTTCAGATCTTAGTCAGTGATGCTTGCATGTATTAATAAACTTTGTATTCTTGTCTTGTGTGTCATTCTCTCTGTCCTTCTTCTGGTGTCACTGGACCTGTATTCGTGCTAATGCAGAAACAGGGGTCATAAACAACAACAACAACAACAACGAAAATTGAAATAAAATCGTAAACTCAGTGTGATTTCAAATAATTAATGGTGTTATTTTGTCCGATTAAACTCAATTTAAAGGATTGTGAAAGAAACAAAGGAGATAATTAATGTATGTCTGTAGTAAAAGTCATGTGCCGCCCGATCAAATAATTACTCTATTTATGAATTATTTATGAATTTAAAGTGGGTATATAAAAGTTGTATTTTTCAATATCAAGAAAAATGAACAAATTCGATCGGAGAAAATGAGAAGGAAACAAATTCTGGCTCATTGACGTCACAGCTGGGGAGCGTATCAGCTGCTACTGGTTTTAAGTAAAAGAGTGATATGTTCTCAAACTTTATCACTTCACAACAACTTTTCTTCTTCCTTCTAAATTGGTGTATTATTTAAGCGTTCGCCGGTTGCCAACAGTCCTTTGTGAGTTCCCATACAATTTGAATCAAAAGTTTGAATCTTAAATCCCGGATGTTAGCTCTATACTGAAAAATTTTATTTTTCTTTTCCTACCGTACATAGTGCAAGTATCTGGAAAATGTTAAAATAGAATCAAAATTTGAATTCTTTTTAATGAATTTATACGTTTTATATGCTCTAGAACACAAATCAACCATTCTTAGTGTGAGACCAGGAGGCAATTATGCAGTTTTAATATTTACGAATATTTACAATAAAACAAAGCGCAGACTTGTAGGCGCCATTCTGTGACATTCTTGGCCTGGAAGGTTATGATCCCAATAAATTCACTTCACACAAATTGCAGGTGTTGTTAGGGAAAAGATCCCCTAGGGGTCAAAGCTTAAACCAAGCATCATTGGAAACTAATGTAGCCAATGATGCAATGTTGCTATATCACACTGAGGAGCAACCAATGAGAGATACAGAGGGCGTATCTGGATCTCAGGCAAAATGATGTGGCAACAAGGAGATAACATAATGAATATTCGACAATTGGAATTAAAGGAGCGAGAGATCGCAGTCCACAAGAATGACTGTCCAGTAGCTTTGATATTCAGGCAATGAATATCCAAGAGTGCGTTTCATGAGCAATGAGGAAGTAAAATTGTTGAGATATTCAACAATAATAATTATTCAAAAGTTCAGAGTCATGTTTGCAAGCAGTGTAGTGGTTGTGTTGAAATTTGAAAATATGTTGGAAAAGAGGAAGCTGACCTCAAAATGTCAGAAAAAAAGACCAATATTCCAAGCATGATGAGCAACAGACCCTACAAACAGAGGTATGTGCGAATCTGCATATATATTAGGTCAATTATTGATGTTGGAATAATATAAAGACCTGATCTTACATATGCCTTTTCTCCTTCGTAAGCGTTTATTAAAATTAATGTATTTTTAATATTAACAATAATATGTGTAAATAAAAAATATTTATTTTAAAAGTTAAAAATAAAGAATTTAATGTGTAGTGTTTTAATTAATGATTATATTTTAGGAACTTGTGCTAAGAGGTAACGGTGGGTTATTGTGGCCACGATAGTAATGTACGAACTATTGATTCACGATCACTTCAATTAATAATAATAATTCAAAGAGTTATTTATTTTAAAATGTAACTCCAACTTTTTGTTTTGTTTTTCTTTCACCACACTTAGAATGGCATCTCTCTATGGGTGTGTCTGTTTCTCTGTGCGATATAAGTATGGACTGTGTATTAAAATCTAGCTGACCACTTTCATGAAATTTGGCATAAAAATAAGTCGTGGGTTATCTTTGGACTTATTAGAAATTGTAAAAAATTGGGAAAAAATGGATTTCAAAATAACTCGCAAAAATCAAACATACCAACTTAAAATATTCAATATACTCAAACATAATGAGTTGTTGTAAAATGTAATATTTGGTAAAATCTGATGCGGGCAGTATAGGACTTTCTCTAGATAGTGCAATGACATTACTTCTATCACAGGAAAATAATGGTGTACAGAATCCACAGCATTATAAATTTGGTGATGAATTGGCATCCCGTAAATTGAAAGTTGGCGCTTTTGGCAGCTTATGAGATCAAGCAGGGTGACTTATTCATATTAAATTTCTGAATGACTCATATTCAAAAGCCTAATCAGAATGCAGTTAACTACTAATAAATAGCTTGTGCAATAAATGACTATTGGCGTCATATAAAAACTAGAACATAAAGTATTTTATCTCGTGAATTTAATTAGCCAGATCTAGAAGAATAATGTAATATTGCGCAACAGATTTATTGCGCAATATTGCTTATAGAAAGGGGACATTTTTAATAATACTTACTACTTTTTAATTTTATGTAAGTTTTTGCGAAAAAAATGATTTGGAGAATGCTTAATATCTCGAGCACAGTTTGGTCTAGCGTTCTAAAGTTTATGTCATTCATTTTCGAATAAAAAATTACGTATATAATGATTATTTATTTAACAATATTAAAGGTCTTAATTTTTAAATGATTTTTCAAAAATTCATTACAATATCATGCAATATCATGAAAACGATTCATACTAGCTAGCATTCTAAAATTTATAGCATTCTCTTTCTAATGAAACATTATGTCTCAAACCATAAATTTTATCATTATTGAGAGTGCTGATCTTTTGATAATTTTTTCCTTAAAAATCCAATCGAAAATTGGGAGAGGGAGAGTTTTCCAAACAGTCAGTTTTGTTTTTAATCAATAAGATTCCAGTATTCACTTATTGTAATAATCGTACTAAATTACATTTTAAATGTTTCATTTGTTCATGAGACATCGCGTTCACACACACACACACCCCCTATTTTTCACAAGCACAATCATACAAAATAACATACAGACACAGACATCACTTCAGAAATTTTCTAATCGAGTTCAAGGACGTTTGAAATGTGCTGCTCTGTCGAATACTCGCAATCGAATTTTCGACATCGTCACAATTATTTTCCTATTCATTATGCTATGTATGTAAGGAAAGCAAAATCTAATAATACTCTAGAAAAAATCGTTCTTCAACTTTTTCAGTTTTCCTGGCACATTGGCACCCATTTGCCAAAATAAATGCCACAAATCGACAAATATAAAATATTTTTAACTGTAAATTCATTACAATTTTTCAAATAGAAATTACTCTAATATATCAATTTGAACGATCAGACAAAATTGACAAATATCGATAAGACAATAAATGGTAAAATAATTTGAGTCTTAGGAACATTCATGTTTTTCTCGTATCAGAATGTTAACTTTCTTATACTATGTATACTTATACAGTAATTCTTATATAGTATAGAGAAAGTATTGTTTTGACAAAAATTTTCGGATTCGAAATTTTGATGCTGGTATATATCTTTTAAGCCTTCCTGAACTCGTTTTGACTATTTATGACGTGAAGTCCGTCTGTCTGTCTGATTTGTGTTCGATTTCTTATGTGCACGATAACAACCACAAATATTAATGGATTTTCATGAAACTTTGTATCCAGCTTTGTTATCCAAAAATCTAAATCTATGATTCTTTTTATATATTCGAGCGAAAAATAAAAATTTTAATTTTTTAACATGACAGCATAGGACAAAATTTGACATAATCATACATAAACGGGTTCTTAAGGAGCATAAGGGTTCATGCTGATTTATTTATGGCTCAAAGATTACGAGACTTAATAGTTTCAATCGCTGTTGTGAAAGATAGCCATGATAATTTTTTGTTTGTACGTGACGTCATTAGCCACCCTTGGGGGAACAAGTTATCCCCCCCTCTTGGAGGTACATTGCCAAGTATGGTATCAATCGAAAACATTTACCACGAGTTTTAAAGTGAAAAATTACACGCTATAGTTGTAATCATTTGGACCCACAATACCGGTTTTTCAAAATTTTTCTTGTAAAATTTATAAAGAAATGGATCCTGGTATAAGAAAGTACCACACTCCAATTAATTGAAACATTAAAGCCGTAAATCATATTGCCTCATCATGTTCCAAAATTTAAAAAGAGTAACGATATTATTTTACGCGAATCGCAGATCAAATAATTGCTGCTAAAATGTTCATTATTATGCGCTTAAATCCCATTAGAAAATTCTTCGTCCCGTACTTCTCTCACTAACATCGCAAATCAATACTTAACAGGAGAGAAGTTTTCGTCCGGGGTGAATTGGCACTTCAAGTTTTACAGTTGTCGTTTGAGAATGGTAATTAACATGAAAGCACCGTAAAGATATACGCTTGCCGGTATTGCGATAGAGTTTGAACTTAATCAGATATATCATCAAATGGGAATATGTGATTCCTTTTTAGCTTATCTAATCACTGATCAAAGACGCTTACTGTTGTTTAATCTTCTGGAAACACTTCTGATATATCGAATTTTGAGTACTTTGCCATTTATTCCGTTCCAATGATGCTTCTGTGGGTAAAATACAGCCCTAAAGCGAAGTTATTAAGGATACTTTGAAGATATATGTGCTACGTGTATACAAAGTAAGATTTAAAAGTTTGAAATTGCAGAAAATGAAATAAAATATATTGAAAAAGAAGGATATTTTATACTTTTTTGCAACCTTTTATTTCACTTGATCTGGTGTTTATCACTGTGATTCAAATCTTTAAAGACCAAACTAATCAAGTTCCATTAATCACAGTAGCATGAAATTTGATATGTCGTTGTATTTTGCGGTACATTTTAATTCTTAGGGTTTTGGGCCTTATCCGTCTACTGTCTTGGACTCGCCTTAGGAACGCATTGGTGTTTAGAAAATTACTCAAGAACTGATGCAGCTAAAAAGTCCAAATTTAGTACGTTCTTGTCCTTTGTTGTATATTTTAATTTTTTGGATTTCAAAATTTTAGACGGCCTAACCCATCTTGGGTCCGCTGTGGGAGTGTATTCGCTTTTTGTTAATAACTCAGAACTAGAGCAACTATACAGTCCAGATTTAGAATGTCGTCTTTTGTGATATATTTTATTCTTTGGATTTGAACCTTATTATTCTACCGCTCACCGTAGAAATGCACTTGTATTTGGAGAATAACTCAAGAACCAAAGCAGCTGCAAATTCTAGATTTTTTATCGTTGTCTTTCATACAGTTGGGTAACATAACTTTATAAACTAGGGGACTCTGATCCCTGCTCGCTCCGCTCGCGCAATTCCCTTCGGGAGACTTCGTCTCCTACTCGCTGCGCTCGCAGAGCTCACTTCATATCTATCTTTCCTAAAAATCCTACTTTCAAAAATATCTTTTCTATCCCTGCCTATTTTCCGCAGGAGGGAAAAGCAGGGATTTTTCTTAGCCCAGGAAATCCAAAAACTGAATTCCTTGATCGCTATTTTATGCCTAACTAGAGTTTAAATCTATAAACAGTTTATTTCAACGTGTTACCCCATTATTTCCCTATAAATGTATCAAATTTCATATTTTTGTATGCTATACTTTTTACTGTACGAGACAAAGAAATCGCTAGACATGCCAATACAAAAAAAAAAGTTCACTTCAGAAGGGATTTTTATATGCAATATTTTTTGCAGTACGAAGCAAAGAATCTCGAGAAACGAGAAATTTGTCAAACAGCGGCGGCGTCTGCGGCATCAGCTACTTTTTTTTTAATATTTTTAATACATTTTTCATACATTTAAATTGAATACAAATTACATAAAATGAGGCACTTTAAAAACTATTTTTATTCACTTTTACTTATTTTTTAATCACATATCTCTCTATATTAAAAGAAAGTAGCTGATGCCGCCGCTGACGCCTACGCCGACGCTGTTTGGTAAATTTCTCGTTTTTCGGGATTCTTTGCTTCGTACCGCAAAAACTGTTGCATATAAAAATATAAAGTTTGGTACACTTGTAGAAAAAGCTTTGGTGAATACGCTGAAATAAACCTTTATATATATATATATATATATATATATATATATATAAATATATATATATATATAATAAAAATTGATAAAACACTATAAGATTAAAAGGTTCGAGATAAAAATCATGTAAATGAAATGCGCAATGCAGCATTTTCCTCATTATACGAAATATAATAAAATAAGATAGAAATAGGATACAAATAGAATAAAAAATGGATGGGAAGGCTAACGGGCAATATGCTAAAGAAAGCCTAAGGGGGAATTGTGACCCCTTAAATCCCCGGTTACAGCATGCTGCTAGGCCGCGGCACACTCCCGGTATGGCCACAATTCCCGTAGCACTTCTCCAATGTATGTACCTCGAATGAATAGACCTTGATTTTTTTTTTTAAAGGAGTAAAGAAGAAATGATACCTAATTCCTATAGAACGTTATTAGAATCCAAAGACAATATAAGAAGAATTCATCCTCCCCCTCATTATTAAAAACAGTCATAAACCATACCATGTGTCGCTTTCCCATATCAAATCATTAGAACATTCTCTTGTTTCTTCTTTCGTCATGAGTGAAAGTAGTTGTCATAAAATCGTGATCCAAATCTCTATTTCTTTTTGTTGCCATTTCGTCATTACAAACTTCCATGATGTTATGTACTTGTGAATATTTATTTTTGTAATGATCACTTAGTTGACGCCTTAAAAAGGCCTTAGGAAAGGCCTTAGAAAAAGCCTCGCTTGAGCGAGTGCAGTTTCGATGACAGATCTCCCAGATTCTCGGGGAAGTAGTCTAAGTGAGAGTTGAGAGAGTGCAGTATTGATGACAGATCTCCAGGATTCTCGGGAAAGTAGTCTAAATGAGAGTTGAAAGAGTGCAGTATCGATGACAGATTTCCCAGATTCTCAGGAAAGTATTCTAAGTGAGAGTTGGACAAGTGCAGTTTAAAACTCATGGAGCCTTCCAAATTCTTCTGTAGCATGTCTTACCCAATCATTTTATAGCGATTTCCTAAAAAGTGAGAGTTTAGTCTAAGTGAGAGTTGAGCGAGTGCAGTTTCAATGACAGATCTCCCAGATTCTCGGGAAGTAGTCTAAGTGAGAGTTGATTGAGTGCAGTTTCGATGACAGATCTCTCAGATTCTCGGGAAAGTAGTCTAAGTGGGAGTTGAGCGAGTGCAGTATCGATGACAGATCTCCCAGATTCTCGGGAAAGTAGTCTAAATGAGAGTTGAGTCAGTGCAGTTTCAATGACAGATCTCCCAGATTCTAGGGAAAGTAATCTAAGCAAGAGTTGAGCTAGTGCAGTTTCTATGACAGATTTCCCAGATTCTCGGGAAAGTATTCTAAGTGAGAGTTGAACAAGTGCGGTTTAAAACTCATGGAGCCTTCTAAATTCTTCTGTAGCATGCCTTACCCAATCATTTTATAGCGATTTCCTAAAAAATGGGTCACCATCCCTTTGAAAGCTTTCCACGCTTCTTCTTCAACAGTTTCCATTTTCTTTTCAAAGAGTTTATCCTTCATAAGTTTTATGATATCTGAACCGACTAAAGTACCTATTTTCAATTTTGCTGTAGATAATCCCGGAAATGTTGCAGAAATGTATTTAAAACGTTTTCATTCTTTAGACAAAGCTTTGAAAAATTGCTTCATCAATCCCAGCTATATGTAAAGCGGGGGTAAAAGGATTTTTTTCCGAGAACCTAAAGCTTCGTGAAACATATTTTTATTTCCAAGTTCTAATATGACTCTTATTGGCCATTAATTCGTGATCCAGTGTGATCGTTGATCTCGGGAGTCTCGCTCGCACAAAAAACAAAGGTATTTGGGAACCCACTTTGTTGTCCCAAAATCATAGATATGACTTTAAGATCACTTCAAACTGTCCATCCATGATCACTGTACTTAAGTTTAATGAGAATGAAGACTAAATTTTCGTATCATTCTTTCAAATACACAGAAGGTACTACTGGTATTACAGTGTACTTATTGTTAGTATAGAGAACACAACTTTGAGGACTCTTTTTGAAGAATCGATCAAAAGCTTCAATAGGTGAGTTTGTGGGTGACTGCTGATCCCCGTTGGTGGGTTTGAACTCGGAACCTTTAGGTTGCTGATCCCGCGTTATGCCATCAGGCCCAAAAGAATTCTTCGAGGCCGAGAGAATAATCTGGAATATCTTTCGTAGCAGTGAGTGACGCAATGCTGTAGCCTCATCACAAGTTCATATTTTACGTTGAATGTGCGTATTAGTCCGGGATATCGCTACAGTAAACTAAATAACTTTCCTCTGAAAAGTAAGGAAAATAATCTCTTTCTCTATATCTAAACCAAAAGTGACAGGGACTCATAAATTCGTTTCATTCAGTCTCGAGCCCAGAAGTTTTGTAGATTTCTCACATACCTTAAGAATGAAAAGTTTCGTTAAAATTTCTTTATTTACCATAAAAATGCACTTCATTAAAGCACTCATACAACTAATTAGCTGTAAATGAAGGAGAATTAAAATAAATATGTCTATTTATCATTATTAAAATAAAACACATTGGTAACCAAAGCGCTTAAATGTAATTCAAATATTAATAAAAATTGAAAATTGAGTAAAATTTGTGGATGATGAAATTTCTTTACTACTTTTTTCTGAACTGAACACCTAAATATCTCTAAGAATCAATTATTACTTCTCAGACAACTTTTCCATCGCAGGTCTGTGTAATTAATTCATCGATGTGACATCATTTCCAACAAGTTGTCATTTTTACAATTTTAAAGATATATTTTCGTAAATCTGGGGCGCAATATGGCCAAGCTGCACAATATTTAGCTAAATAAGTCGCCCAGTTCGCCAAATTTTTAGTCAAACGTTCAAATAAACACGGAGAAGGACATTTATTATATATAAGTGACTGTTGGCGAATTGCTGGGCATCAAAATACAAAACTGTTACAAAAAGTATCTTCTCCCATGTATGGAACGAATTATATCCACGATAATGATGTAAAAAATCTGATGTGGGCAGCACATGACTTTCCTTATATAATGCAATGAATTTACTACTTTTACAGTTAAAAAAATGTTATTCTTATAGTAGATGCTTATATTCTTTCCCAGATATTGAATTTTCCTCAATAAGTCGTCATTTTCATTGATATAGTGTCATTTTTATCCATTTGGCGAGATTTTCGTTAATTTGGCAACATTTAAAAAAGTCGCCAAATAGGCGGCATTCCGCCAAATTCGTCGCCGAAAACTCACTAATCGTCATGGACGGAGAAATATATCATTCTTACAGCAGATAAATGACTATTGGCGTTCAAATACAAAAGTATTACTCAAAGTATCTTTTCCCGTGAATGGAACGAGTTAGATCCACGAGAATGATGTCACGGCATTTTTCGCATGATATTACATATGAAAAGTGAACATCTTTCATAACAGTTAATATTTTTATCTAATTTATGGGATTTTTTGATAAATTTATTTCAAAAATTTTATCAATATTTCGAGACCCGTTCATGCTAGCGTTCTAAAGTTTATGTCAATCGTTTTCTAAGGAAAAATTACATAAGAAATGTCTATTTGAATAACTTTATTAAAGATTTTGAGTTTTTGATGATTTTTTTCAAAATTTCACTTGAAAATTTAGAGGGGTTCGACTGTGTTTTAAAACAATAGGCTTCCAGTATTTATGGATTGTGATTTTTGTACCAAATTTCATTCAAATCGGTCCATTTGTTCGTGAGATATCGTCTCCACAGACTCACTGACACACACCCACACACATAAACACACACAGACATCACTTCAAAAATGTTCGATTAAATGTGTGATTCGTGATCAGGGAGACTTGAAACGCGGTCTCCCATCGAAAACTCGAATTCGAATTTTCGACTCCGTTACAATACTTTCCTTATATATTATGTATATAAGGAAAGTAAAAAGTATTAACTATTTTGAATAATTTTTTCACGTATAATAGTATTCCCTAAATTTGTTACTTTCCTTATATACATAATGTATAAGGAAAGTATTCTGACGGGGTCGAAAATTTAAATTCGAGTTTTCGATGGGAGAGCACGTTTCAAGCATCCCTGATCACGAATCGAACATTTTTGAAGTGATGTCTGTGTGTGTGTGTGTGTGTGTGTGTCAATGAGTCTGTGGAGAATCTCACGAACAAATGGAGCGGTTCGAATGAAATTTGGTACAAAAATCACAATCCATAAATACTGGAAGCCTATTGTTTTAAAACACAATTGAATGTTCAGAACTCTCCTAAATTTTCAAGTGAAATTTTGAAAAAATCATCAAAAAATCAAAACCTTTATTAAAGTTGCGAAAATAGACATTTCCTATGTAATTTTTCCTTAGAAAACGATTGACATAAATTTTAGAACGCTAGAATGAACCGTTCTCGAGATATTGCACATTTTTCAAATAAATTTATCAGAAAATCCCATCAATTAAAAAAATATTAACTGTTAAGAAACATGTTCACTTTTCATATGTAATACCATGCGATATATTTGGTGACATCAATCTCGTGGATCTAACTCGTTCCATTCACGAGAAAAGAGACTTTGAGTAATACTTTTGTATTTGAACGCCAATAGTCATTTATCTGCTGTAAGAATAACTTATTTCTCCGTCTATAATGCTTGGCGAGATTTTGGCGACAAATTTAGTGGAATGTCGCCAACTTGGCGACATTTTAAAATGTTGTTAAATGAACTAATATCTCGCCAAATGGATAAAAATGACGCTAAATCAATGAAAATGACGACTAATTCAGGAAAATTCAATATTTTTTAAATATATTTATATTATTATATATATATATATTATTATATATATATTATATATATATATATATATATATATATATATAATATATATATATATATATATATATATATATATATATATTATATATATATTATATATATATATATATATATATATATATAATATATATATATATATATATATATATATATAATATATATATATATATATATATATATTATATATATATATATATATATATATATATATATATATATTATATATATATATATATATATAATATATATATATATATATATATATATATATATATATATTATATATATATTATATATATATATATATATATATATATATATAATATATATATATATATATATATATATATATATAATATATATATATATATATTATAAGTATTTACTATAAGAATACCTTTTTTTTAACTGTAAAAGTAGTAAATTCATTGCATTGTATAAGGAAAGTCATGTGTTGCCCACTTCAGATTGTTTATTATTTTATCTGATACCTTTATGTGACTTTTGATAAATTTAGTTGATGAAAGTGCAATATCTCGCGAATAGTTCATTTTACTCTTCTAAAATTTATATCAATTGTTTTCTAATGAAAAATTTCAAAAGAAAAGACTATTTAAGTAGCATTATTGGGAGTTCCGTTTTTTTATAACTTTTTTCAAAATTTCACTCCAAAATTTGGTTGTTTTCTGAACATTCGATTGCATTTAAAATCAACAGGCTTCCAGTATCCATCGATTCTAATTTGTGTACCAAATTTCATTCGAAACGATCTATTAGTTCGTGAGCTATCGTCTGCACGAACTCACGGGGACACACACACACACACACGATCATCACTTCAAAAATGTTCGATTCAAGTTCAGGGATGTATAAAACGGGCTGTTACTTCAAAAATTCGAATTTGAATTTTCGACCCCATCGCAATACGAAAATCGAACACTTTTGAGGTATAAAGTATCCAGATATGTACAACAATACACACACACATACCCAAATACGTACACATAGGCATTTTTCTAATACTATACGACGCGTGACTTCTGGTCGTAAAGTATTCAAGTTTATGAAAGTTTTCTATTTTAAATTTTAGACCCGTCACAACACATTCGTAATATACGATACATGTAAAGAAAAAGAAAACTAATTTACTGAATGAAATAAATAGTTTAATTGTTTTTTTATTATGGAAAAAAAATAAAACCAAATTCCATGAAATTGCTTTTTAATACCTTCAGTGTAACTTTTTACTTTCCCTGCAATATATAGCAACGAATGAAGAATATATTGGAATCACAACTCGAGTTTTCGATATTTCGGTCTACACTGTCATGTCGCATTTCTGCGCCATGAGCCCTTTCTTATTTTCGAGGAGAGAAATATCTTTTTCCCTCCGTGCCTGTGCTGTGTTTTTTTTGCTAAGACTTGTTTCTATTGAAATCGCATTGAAAAGCGAGTTTGGTTGAGAATTCGTGAGAATGTCTAGGATTTGCGTCTGGCCGAGATGCGTGACGTTTGCTCGCATGTTGCTAGGAGAAGCGCGCCTGTCCAATCAGGAAGAGGCGCAAGGAGAAATTCTTTGGCGTGGGCTCGTGCGACTCACGGCAGTTTGGAGCTGGAAATTCCGACTGAAAGGTCGCATCGAAATTTTTGTCTAAAAGTTTAGACAAAGGAGTTTTGGCCGAAATGGCTAAGCTGGCGGAGTTGGGCACTTGTTTCTAAAGAAACCGCCCTGCCTCTTCTGGAGCTGAATGGAGGAGAATGTGAAGATCCTGGAAAGTTTCGGCTACTTATTTTCATCATTTCTAAAATTATTTTTTTTATTCCAGGAGTCCTGTTTTCGTTGGCTGGTGATGAGTCTCGGTCGCGAAGGTTCGGCTTACTTGCCATATTCGAATGCTGTCATGTCATCTAAATTTTGGATCATTTTCTCGACCATCCACCTTTGGGAACTCTTTTATTCAACTGCAGATCGTGTTATCCTGAATAGGACATTCTTCGTATTGTAAAATTACTCTCCCGCTCAGGTAAAATTTCTTTCTTCGGAACAAGAAGTTCCGCTGCATCGCAGGCACAGGTGAATACAATTTAATTGATATTAAATGGCTCAGATTAAAATAACTTTATGTTGAGTTGATTTTCATGATTAAAGAAATCATATATTTGTCGAATAAAATTAAGGATTGTTGCTATATATTTTGAACAGAGCATAAAGGTAAAAATGTTCAATTGATTAGAGAAGCTCTGAGAAATTTGATTGATAATTTGAAAGATTAATGCTTATAATTACTTTTGAAAATCTAAAAATAAAATATTATTTGTGTGATAAATGAGCCTGTTTATTTGTGTATGCCTTCATGTTTTACTCACTGTACATCATTTAGGATCTAATTCTCCTAAACTGGGAACTCCTTTGAAATTTGAACCTGGTGTTTATTCTGATAATTATGGTAAAATTAAATATGTTAATTATAGTTCTCTTTGGCATTTTGGGTTTACGATCACGTCCTTGTGTGTAGTGGAGTCAGTGCTACCACAACACGTTTTGGAACCTCTAAAATACAAAAAAACTATTTTTTGCGTGACGCCTGTGTGTGTATGTATGTCTGTGCGTGTGTCTGTCTGTGCAATGTATATACCCATGTTAACTCAAAAACTAATAGTCCAAATTTCATAAAATTTTATAAGTCACTTGTGGAATACTCTGAAGATGATTAGATTTTAGTACTACACGGGACGAAACAACAAATACTTCCACTTACCAAATGAAAATTATAATTGAATTAAAAATGCAAATTCAATGTTATTTAAAATAACTATGAGCGTTACTTTATGCAATTAAAAAACTCAATTTAATTAATTATTAATAAAATAAAGAGACAATAAATTCAAATCTGTGGTGAAAGTCATGTGTTGTCAGCATCAAACTTTTTCCTTCATCATTTCTTTAAATACCATGTAATACAATCTGTGTAATTAACAGAAACTAGCAATGAAAAATTAGAATTTCGAGAAACGAACCGTTATTATGTCTTTTTAATCCAAAATAATATATTATAGTTGCTGTACTTATTTATGGAAAACATTATCCTCGTCAAGAAGTATATGTGGAAAAAATAAATGTATCTGATAGGAGGAGATTAATCAGGTTAATCTAGGGATTCTGTAGGGGAAATAAATATATTTTAATGCCAACTGACGTGAAGCATTATATTTTCTGAAAAGATGATTTATTTTTATATTCCTTTTAGTATTCGAAATGTAGAATATTCGAACAAATATCAATCTGTTTTCTTATATAGATGGACGAATGACATTCCTCTTGAATTTGAATATCGAACACAAATATTAACTAGACCTCAAGTATTCGAATAGTTCAATACTCGAATACCCAGAATAGCTATTTCAAATTGATGAAAAAAAACTTATTACATTTATAAAGTACTATTAATTATTAGTAAATTAATTTACCCATTAAAACAAAAAATCTAATGTGGCCAGCACATGAATTACCCTACAGACTCAACTTCGTTTTCTCTTTATTTCTTTAATACTTCAGTAAGTTAAGTTTAATTGCACAAAATAACCCGCATCATTCGGGATTTCGTCTGCAGTAAATTGAATAAATAAATAAATTATTATTTTAAATAACACTGAATTCGCACTTTTATTTGAATTTGCACAAAATATCTTTTTGCGCTATTTAATATTTATTTATCTTCCGCTTTTTTATTATTTTTACTTTCCTTATATACATAATGTATAAAGAAAATATTGTGACGGGACTGAAAATTCGAATTCGAGTTTTCGACGGGAGAGCACGCTTCAAGCATCCCTGATCACGAATCGAACATTTTGAGGTGATGTCTGTGTGTGTGTGTGTGAAAGTATGTGCGTATGTGAAAATATGTGTGTGTGTATGTGTGCGTGTCAGTGAGTCTGTGCAGACGATATCTCACGAACGAATGGAGCGATTCGAATGAAATTTGGTACAAAAATCACAATCCGTGAATACTGGAATCCTGTTGTTTTTAAACACAATCGAATGCTCAGAACCCCCTAAATTTTCGTGTGAAATTTTGAAAAAATCGTCAAAAAATCAAAACCTTTAAAAAAGTTACGCAAATAGACATTTCTTATGTAATTTTTCTTTAGAAAACGATTGACACAAACTGTAGGACGCTAGCATTAACCGTTCTCGAGATATTGCACATTTTTCAAATAAATTTATCAAAAAATCAAGTAAAATAAAGAAAATATTAACTCTTAAGAAACATGTTCACTTTTCATATGTAATATCATGCGATAAATTTGATGATATCATTCTTGGGGATCTAACTCGTTCCATTCACGAGAAAAGATACTTTGAGTAATACTTTTGTATTTGAACCCCAATAGTCCTTTATCTGCTGTAAGACTAACTTATTTCTCCATCCATAACGCTTGGTGAGCTTTTGGCGACGAATTTGGCGGAATGTCGCTAACTTGGCGACTTTTTTAAATGTTGCCAAATTAGCGAAAATCTCGCCAAATGGATAAAAATAACGCTACATCAATGAAAATAACGACTAATTGAAGAAAATTCAATACCTTGGAAGGAATATAAATATCTACTATGAGAATAACATTTTTTTAATTGTAAAAGTAGTAAATTCATTGCATTATATAAGGAAAGTCATGTGCTGCCCACATCAGATTTGTTTTTGTTTTCACTTGGTAGTTGGACGTATTTTCATAGGGTGCGTAGTAAAAATGCGAATAAACTAAATATCTCGAGAACGACTATAGTACTAGAATTTACCTTCTCATGCGTAGTATTGTGAAATTATTGTTTTCACGAAAATTTTTCGGTTTCGAGATGTTGATGCCAATATATATTAAGACCTCCTGAACACGTTTTGACTATTTTAAGAGTGATGTTTGTCTGTCCGTCTGTGTGTCTGTGGTCGATTTCTTGTGTAGCAGATAGCGACCAGAAATAGTAATGGATTTTCACGAAACTATATTTCCGGCTATGTTATTAAAAAATCTAATACTAGATATAATTTTTTTTTAAATTCGAGGAGAATTTCAAAATTTTATGCTTTGTTAACTTGGCAGAATAGGACAAAATGTTGACATAATCACCCGCAAAAGGGTTTGTTTATGTCTGAATGATGATGAGAATTAATAGTTTTAATCATTGTCGTGAAAGATAGTCGCGATACAATTTGCTCGTGGCGTCATTAGCCCTCTCGGGGAGCAAGTTACCCTCCTGGGGAGGAGGGGGGTACATTATCAAGTATGATATCAATCAAAAGATTTTTCCAGCCCTTTAAAGTGAAGGTTAACACGCTATAATTGCAATCATTTGGACAATACCAATTTTTCAAAAGTTTTCTTGTAAAATTTGTAAAACAAAACTATTAAAATTGATTCTAGTATGAGAAAGTCGAGTTGAATTACACTCAATTTAATTTTTTCTCGAAAAGAAAATTTATCGTCTGAGTGAGTTTCTGCTTCACTCTGCTTACTTTCACTCAAAATATCTTCTAAACTATAATAAACAGTAAGCGACAAAAATGTTCAGTAGCTAATTTGATTTCTGGATCAACACTTGTTTTTTAGAAATAGATTTTTAGTTTTGAGACAATCGTCTTGTTGAGTTATTTTCCGTTTTCAAAGTTTGCAATGATTTTAAATAGAAACTTAAAACTGCTAGTTAAGTGCAATAAAATCACATTTTGCAGCCCTTTGAAATATTTATAAGGATATATAAAGTAATGTTTAATGTGATTTTTAGTTTTTGAAATATGGTAGTTATAACAATGAAAAATGTTAGTGTACAGCGAAGGTGCGATGTTGTAGAGTATTCATCACAAGGCAATCATAAAATATAACTTATTTACATGAACATAAATTAAAAGTGAGCTATATTACAACGCCGGAGTACATCGTAGTCATCCGAAAAACGGATGACGAGTGAATGGATACTGAAAATGTTCTGTGCTGGCTTTTTATGAGCCTGGGCAGAGGTGTGCGTCACATGTAAATATCAGAGAGTCTCTGTGGATATCAAGAAGGAAAGTTTTTATGCTAACCGGTTGTTCTGTAAGAGTGCCGCCATAAGTGAACTGAATATGCCATTGAAATTAGTTGGAAGTTTTAGCTTAGTTATCAAGAAATCATACAATGTAAAGTTACTACACTTTGTGCAGGCAATTTTCAACTTTCAACTTCAATCAAAAAAGTAAAATCTACCACTACACGTGGTCACATTTGTTTGAACTCGATAATGCCCATAACATAGTCGCCCATAGTTGCCCATAACATAGAAAAATTAAATTATTTCTGTTATGTATCTTGCGTTAGTTAAAATAAGCCCATATTATTTAGATCGAACAAATATAACTTGACTCTACGAATAAACTTGTTAAACTTTATTTCAGTTTTAATTTACAACACGGTATTCACGCAAAACCATTTTAGCTCCATCGAAATAGAGCAACTGCCGATTCTTTTCATTTTAATTTCATTTGCACATAAATTTATGTTGTGATAGATTTATTGTTAATTTACAATTCACATTGATGAAAGAATTTCTTTACACAACAAACACGAGATTAAGAGAAAATTGAAAGTAATGTTACTAAGCCTGTCTAAATTTGTGCTCCACAATAAGTTACTTTTATCATTTCCATTTCAACGCCTTACATGCATTTAAAGCATTGAAAACATAGCGCTGAAATTTTCCTTTCGGCATTTTGAGTAGCTGCAAGCGGAAATATCCCATTTACTTTCAAAACACGCAAATGTCAAACAGGAAATCAATACTCGATAGATATTTCGTTATTTCCGAAAATCCAACTTCCATTAGCGGAGTGAACAGTCCTGGCCCCGGGGCAGAAAACAAGTTTGCACATTGATAACATCCCAAGCGTCGGAACAGAAAATATATTCCAAACTATCTGAGTTTATTCTGTAAAGTACATTGTCGCGGCATTATTAGTTTTTCTTTCCGGGTCCGTACATTTATTATGTGTAAGCTATTTAATATTGGAATACATACAACGCAATATGTGTTTGGAAAAGCAAGCTTCTTATAAATATGTAATGAAGTTATATATTGATTATACAATGTTTTGTTCTTCGTTGCCCTACCTCTTTGTTAAAAAAAAATGCGTTTCGAAAAGTGTTTAATGATAAATTGCATTCTCCTGACATTACTAGTTTCTCTCTCCAGTTGTTATACATTTATTAGATTGAAACTACTTAAGGGGACGGTGGACGTTGAAATGAGCAAAATTGACTAAAATTTTTTTTTAATATATAACATTGTTTTACACATTTAACCTTTTGCTTACGGGTGAGACAGCGTCCATCCCAAGTGAAGAACCTCCTGAAACGACAGGTATTTGACATACCCTATCCCAAACAGTTCGACCCCCCTTTGCAAACATTGGCGTCCATGGAAATAGTCGGCAAAATTGGCGGCATGGAAATCGTCAGCATGGAAATCGTCGTACGATTTCCATGGACGCCAATGTTTGCAAAGGGGGGGGGGCGAACTGTTTGGGATAGGATATGTCAAATACCTGTCGTTTTAGGAGGTTCTTCGCTTGGGATGGACGCTGTACCACCCGTAAGCAAAAGGTTAAATGCATTTTTTTTTCGAAACGAAATTTTCAAAGGTTTTACATTTTTAAAATGCTCCGTGCGTCTTAATTTTTGTTTGAGATGCATTAAATTTGGTAAGAAGACACCTTTCATACTTTTTAATGAAACTGGGTATGCATTTTATAATTGATCTTTATTAAGGTAATTAAAAGTTAATAGGAACCTAATTAAATGATGAAAATTAAGTTTAAAACTTAACTTTCTAAGGGATTTAAAAATGAATACCCAAATTTGTTCATAATGTGTTTTTGAGTGATCATAATGTAAAATGAATCAAAAATGTCAACAAATAGCACGCAAGGAGCATTTTCAAATTTTCGTTAAAAAATGAAATTTAAAAAAAAAAATAACAAAATTGAAAAAAATTGAATGGTATTTTATATAGTGATGTTAAGAAGAATATTTATACAAATTTTCATGTTTCTAAGTCAATAAATAAATAAATAAATTTCAACGCCCACCGTCCCCTTAATATTTGTATAAACACAAAACAATATGGGTTTAAAATATAAAAGCAAGTTTCATATAAATATTTAATATGGAAACTTGCATATTGGAAATACTTTGTCATTCGTTGCTCAACGCCCTTCTTAAAAAGTAAACATTATAAATAAGCATAAACACTTTGCGCAGAGGATAAGAAGAGACTAAGTTATCTAATTATGCAAAAATTATTACAACTTATTATACAACACAGCATCAGAGCTAGATTAATCATTAAAAATTAAGCACTTGCTTCGGGTATCAAAGGAAAAAGGGCACCTCTCAACCCAATATATAAGTATATGGAAGGGGAGCATCTCGGCGACAAGGCGACATCAGCCACAAACTAGTCAATGCCTAATTTTATAATGGGTGGACAATTTATTCAATTTATTTGCGAGCAATAAATGAAGCATGACAGCTTGAGTGATACAACGATGGATGCAAGCGAGGTCATGGGCATCATGGAATAACCAATGAAAGCCAATGTAGACCACGCCCAGATGACTGAATCAAATTGGCAAACAGGTACGGTCGAACCAATGAGAGCCAAGGGGGAAATCAAAATTACCCCTATGCAACAAGTGAAGGTTAAAAAACACTCTCGACATAGTTCCTGTGATATAAGCACGTAAAAAGTGCTCCTACACTTTCGACATAGTTCTGTGATATAAGAACGCAAAAGTGTGCTCCTAACACTCTCGAAAAATTTGTTGTGGAATAAGCATCTAAAAATGTGCTCAGAATTTGCTATGATAGTTCCTGTAATATAAGCACATAAAAATGTGTTCCCGACCCTCGATATATTTGCTGCGGGATAAGCACACAAAAATGTGCTCATAATTGACTATGATTTTGCTGTGAAATAAGCATGTAAAAATATGCTCCAAAAAAGTACTTTTAGTGAAGGATGTCCAAAGATGAACTACTATACTCCAAGAGCAAAAAAGTAAACTTTTCATGTTAACTATGAGAAATTGAGTAACCCGGCGAGAAGTCGATGAGAGAATGCAAACTGTATCATAACCGAATCAGTTAAGTCAAAGAAACTATAATTTCGTACAAGATAGTAAATTGTACAAATATAACTACTGATTTAAAATTAAGCTATTCTAAAATTTAATATTAAATAAAATAATTAATAAAGTTTTGTTTGAGCAATTTAATGTCTGATTATTGGATAAGTGCGTTAAGTTATTAATCAAATTGCTTTCAGAACAAACACCGGACAACATAGTACATTAATATGGTGGGTTTCACGTTCACAATTGTAGATAAATTTAATTCTAATTTGTTTCCCCCACACTTACCGTCTCTTTACCGTTGAGGTCCAAATCCGGCCCTGTTGTTTCCAAGTACATACAACTGTTTTTAAGACAGTTTGGATCCCTCTTCATCAGTTTCAAACTAACCAAAAACCTGAAGTCATAAAAACAAAATTGGCCCAGTTAAGACGGGTCATTACGGAACTCTTGGTAAGCAAGATACTTCATCTCCACCTTAAAAGAACGGTGCAATTTTCGTGAAGTTTGCCATGTTCAGTGACAACAATAAGCCTATTGGTTTTTAGCGAGATTAGGTTCGGTAAAAACCGCAATTAGAGGTATTGGCCTTCCCACAATATCAAAATTTGTATGCAGATGTACTGGACACAAATGCTTAAGCAGCGACGATTTGAGGTAATAACCTCCATCCTTCGCCATTGGCTAATCAGATACATTTGCTGTCCACTGAGCAATATCGGAGCATGGTTAGATTACGCCTACAATTTTTTTTAATCGGTATTGTTGGTCCAAATAAGTACAAATATAGAGTGTTACCATTCAGTGTAAAAGGCTTAAAAATTTTTTAATTGATACCATACTTGATCATGTATGTACTGCCGGGAGGGGGTAATTTGTCCCCCCGTTGGAGCTAATGACGTCACGAACACAAATATTGTATCAATATTGTTACTATTTTTCACAGCAATGGTTGAAAAAGTCTCATGATCACTGAGCCATAAATAGTCCCTTTTATGCATGATTATGTCAAATTCTGTCCTTATTGCCATGTTAAAAAATATAAAATTTCGAACTTTTTGCTCGAATTTAAAAATATTCTATCTAAATCTAGATTTTTTGACGGCAAAGTCGGATATAAAATTTCCTGAAAATCTATTAATATTTGTGACAGCATAATATTTGTGACAAAAAATCCACCACAGATATGCAGACAGATAGACAGACGTACAGACATCACTCCAGAAATAGTTAAAGCGTATTCAGGAGGTCTTAGAACATATATTTGTATCAAAATCTCAAATTTAAAGATTTTCGTAAAAATAGTACTTTCTCATACTATAATGCATAGTATGAGAAGGTAAATATACAACAACCTCGAAAATACCTCGAAGACTTTGCCTAATCCATGACTTTTCTTGACACCCTGTATATTTTGTTCTATAACTTCAGATATTTTATTTTACTCAGAAGCAAAACTCCTTGATTTCGAGATGTTTAATTTAATTCGTCAAAACGAAAAAAATAATAAAATAATAAATCGAAACGACACTATCCTAAAGAAAGAAATTGAATATATATAGGCGATAAATTTTTGTACTGTTTACGCAGTCACTGTTAGTCTGTGTGAGATATTTGAAAATTCGAATCTGAAATACCATTGCCTTTCAAAAACATCCGGTTCGTTTCAAGAAATACAGGTTCGTTTTATGAAATACCGTTGCAATCAAAAAGAAAGTTTCTTCTTGTTCATATATTTGACATTTTTACAAAGTTTGAAATCCAGAAACGCAATACGGCGACTTGAGTTTAAATTTTATACAGGTAATCCTTTCCAAAATAGAAAGATTCTTGTAGAATTCGAATATATTTGCCTATCTGGAGAGTTTTATAAATATATTTACAAGTATAAACAGTAAAAACTAAGAGAAAACAAAAGGATTTTTTTATATGACACCATTTAAGACGTTTTACAATTAAGCCAAAGCGCTTTTGAACAGCATAGTCCATCATCAGGGCCAGTACAATAAAAGAGGAAAAACATGGACTTTTACATACAGTCAGAAACAGCGAAAGAAAAATTTGCATATAAATAGTCTGATTATCGGAAACAAAATAAAATCGTTAAATTATCATATAAATATATAACACATACTTTAACTGCAATCGGGAAATACGTAAGTCAAATATTTTAAAATAGCATTAAAAGAAAAAACATATTAAAAATAGGTTTCATATTAAAAAAGACTTTTTACTCTTAAAAGTGTAGTCTTTACTGTTTGTAATTTAATATTTTTAGAAGTTTTTCTAAACAGCTTTTATTATATTTTAAAGTTTTATTTTTTTTTCTTATCAAATTGTTTTATTTTAGTAGTATATAATGGGACTAGTAATTAAAACTGTCAAATACAGGGAAATTAAGACTTAAGATTTCAGTTCTATCTTTTTAATAATTTGTATTTTGTTGAACAGTGCATGCCGTTTAGCTTTCAACATTGAGCGCCTTGGTCGTAATGGGGCTGAGTTAGTTTATGTCCCATTGTTGATATTATAAATGTGTAATGTGTGGATGATCTCAAAAAATGAAAACACGTTAGACAAGTATTATAAAGATACTAAATATATTTCTCTAATATGAGATACTAAGAAATAAGTGTCATCAAAAAAGTTTAAAAGTTTAAATTTTTAACATTTTTTAACAATGTAGATAGGTAGGAGAGACCGAGAATAACTGTAACAGTTTGATAAAAATGGTTTTTAACTAGTAAAAGAGAGTTTGTTAAGAAGGGTGTTTTCCAAGGGTCGGTCCTGGTTTCGGCCTTATTTCTTGTATTTTTAACGACCTATATTTGTTAAATTTTAATGGACTTATGACAGTTTTTGCTAATGGCATTGCTTTACTTATCATGGGCCAACAAGTTCTTATATTATGAGAAATATGGAAGGTGATCTGACTATTACACAATTCTGACAGTGACTTTGTGCTAATAATTTGGTTCTTTATGTCAAAATATATAGACATATTTGTTTTGCCTTATGAAAAAAACCTTATTTCGCTTTGTTTTAAAATATCATACTTCTTATTATCTAGGTAATACTTGCAATTGTGAAGCTATTGAAACAGTTTTAAATACCTTGATATCACCATGGATGATTTGCTAACTTGAAAGTCTCATATTACTATCCTTATTAAACAATTAAGGTTAAATATCGGACATTTTTATTTTCTTGTGCTATCTTTGTCCTCCTGATGTGCTTCAATTTCTTTATTATTCCTTAATTAACTCTCAGATTCAGTATGGAATAACATGTTTTGGTGGCACTTATCTGAATACCCTGAAGCCTGTTAGTTTGCTTCAAAAATTATTCATTAGGATTGTTTTTTGTGAACCGTCTTTTGCCTACGTTTTCTCGATTCCAAGATTCTGTCATTCAGACATCTTTCTATTTACAAAACTCTTAATATATTTAATATTGGAAGTAATAATGCAGGTGGTAATCACTGTAACTTCGGGATGAGGTGGTGTACTATTAGACCTCCTCGAGCTTATTGAACTAGATTTGAGAAATTTTATCTCTTTTTATCTCGTAGATTATATAATTTTCTTCCTCAATCTTTTAAAATTATTTCTGCTTTTTGTTCTTTTTCCTGGGCTATTAAAGACTGGTTAAAATTCTGTTGAAATTGAGATTTTTATTTTTCATGTTGACAGCTAATTATTTACCTGCTTTAATTGTCATCTTTAACTCCTTTATTATTATCCATGTTTGTCTTTTTAAATTTTATGCTGTAATGATCTGTTTTAATTGTTCCATTTGTAACTGTATTTATGTCCTTTGATACTCTAATTGCAATGTTTACCCCTCTACTTTCATATGATTAATCTTTTTGGAATAGTTCTTCATGGATTCTGTAATCTCTTTTCTTTGAATTATTATTAAAGATATTAAAGATGTTTATTATAATTATTTTTTCTTCAAATAGACATGAAAATTGCACATATAAAAGACATTGTACTATATATATCTCAAATATCTAAAGTCAAATATCTCTATATTCAAACGTATATTGGTGGTAGTACTGTGGTCTACCTTGTTCTACAAACGTTTCCGTTTGATGGTCAATTGTAACATGGCGTGTGGCAATTGTAATATGTACAGTTTTAAATGCTAACAATATAATTGCATATAATTATTGAATTGTAGTTTTACTTCATACATACTGAAACAGTATTGTTTTCACGAAAATTTTCGATATCAAAATTTTGATGCCAATATATGGTTTAAGACCTCCTGAACGCGTTTTGACTATTTTTGTAGTGATGTCCGTCTGTCTGTATGATGTATGTGGTCGATTTCTTGTGCACACTATAGCAGCCACAACTATTGATGAATTTTCACGAAACTTTATTTTCGGCTTTGTTATCAAAAACTCTAGAACTAGAAAGATTTTTCTTTTAATTCGAAAGAAAAAGTTTGAATTTTATTTGAAATTTTATATTTCTTTAACATGGTAGCATTGGAGAAAATTTGGCATAATCGTGCATGAAATGGTTTATTTATGGCTCAATGATATCACGACACTTAATAGTTTCATCATTGTTCTAAGAAATAGTAGCGACACAATTTTTTATTGTTCTTGGTGTAATTAGCCTCCTTAGGGCGCAAATTACCTCTCCCCCACCACCACCTTCACGGTGGATACATTGTCAAGTATAATATCAATCGAACGATTTTTGAAGCCCTTTAAGGTTGTTGAGACCCAGACCGTCCGACCTACCAGAAATGTGTAAGGTAACCGTTTGGACGGCCGGGAAGTGCCACCCAATTTAGACCGGAACCCGGTGGGGGAGGCATCCACAGGGACCGTACCCTCCTTCCCCTACCACCAACCTCTCGTAAGGACTTTCGGACCCACATGTTTAACGTGATCGTACTCCGCATGAACACTGCGGCAGTTGTGGCAGCGTGCAAATCCAGTGCGCCAACCACCGGGCTACCGCACCCGAAATGTGCCAACAGCACGCGGTGTTCCCAGGTGATCACCCACCCAAGTACTAACCGCGCCCGATGCTGCATGACTTCGGTGATCTAACGAGAACCGGGGTTTTCAGCACGGTAAGGCCGTTGGCCGTGAAGCCCTTTAAGGTGAAGGCCCTCTAGTTAGAGTCATTTAGACCCACAATACCAATTTTTCAAATAAATTTTTTCTTGTGAAATTTGAAAAAGAAAATGAATTCCAGTATGAAAAAGTCGAAATGAGCCATATTTCAGTTAATTTTACTTACAAATAAAAAATCTTAATAACGTCAACCGCGGTTTTAATCGAAACGTATTACAATTGTAATTGAATTGTATGAAATTTGAAGAATTATTTCCTCATACTGATGACGCTTGCGCTAAAGTAGAACTAAACACTATGGAGCATGAATGAATGAGAAAGCATGAATGAAAATGAAAACCGAAAGCTCAGACCCAAGATATTTTTAAAAAATTGTACAATTTATTTATTTGCTCAATTTAAGTGGATACTAAAGAAAAAATCCAATTACAGTAACTACAAAACCTAAAAAGTGTAGAACATAAAGCACCAGATTACTGAACAGTAAACATGTCAATTATATTAAAAGAGGTTTTTTTTAAAAATTGGTATTAGTCAAAATAAAAATATCAATATCAGCATAATATGTATTAAAGAGACAGACAAATTTATGTAATTTTGTTTAATAGTAGTATTGTGAAATATTTCTGTGTAGTATTGCAAATATGGTAAAATAAGAAATCAGACCATTTTATTTTTTAAGAGACATTAAATTAAATTTTTGCCTAACTTGACTCGTGTGCATATCATATGGAAAACAGAAATTCTGTAACTAATAGTACCTAAAATTTATTTTGAACAACTTCTGTTTATTGCGATTGCAAATGGTAAATGAGATCCCAGATCATAGAACATTATTCTATAATAGGTTTGACAAAAGTATTATAAAGGCGAATAATAATATCAGCCCTGAGAAAAACATGAGATCGTCATAATCGATTTAGTATGAATAAAATGAAAGAATTTTCGTCGGTTACAATTGCAACATGTTACAATCGCCCCAGTGCATTGTGTGCATTAAGTTAGTCCCCATTCAAGCATTTAAAAATCAAGAGCATGTGTTGTCAACATTGCATTTAACAAATATCGCAGTAAACACTCCAAAAGGAAATAAAAACAAATTATAATTCTCATTGAATAGGTAACTTCAACTTCAATAAGAACACACCAAATAAAGAAAGCCATGAGAAAAACTTGCTAACTTGCATTAAAATAACTTAGTAATGGTTAGCATAAACGTAGCAAAAGTGAAACATTCAATATTTTCAGCTAAACGAACAACACTTCAAACGGCTCTTAAAATTGACCAATGTTACATTTGTCCCCGGTCTCCAACACATAGGATAAAGAAATATTTTTAAAAAAGTTTGCATTGGTGTCTATATAATATCAATAAAAATATAATAAACTTATGATTATTGAAACGGCGAATGTTTGGATATTGGATTCTTCTGAGTCATTGTCAGGAAATTTCGGAATCAGGGTATACCACAAGGAGAAGTTTTATTTATAACAAAGACCTCATTCATCTCACACTTGGGTGGCTAAAAATTCAAAAATTGCACACCATTTCAACGTTCATGTCCACTAGATGAGTCGGACGGTCTGGGTTTTCAACACCATTTCAACGTCCGTTGATCATTTTTGTGTATCATGTGATGAACTAAATCTTGCATTTTTCTTGCAATCGCCACATCTACATTAAAATAACTGTAGTGTCTCAGCGCGACTTTCTCATTCATCCATAGTCCTTAGTGTTTAGATTCACGTGTATTCCAATCCTTATCGGAATGAAATAATATGTATATTTTTCAGATTTCATGTACACAAGCTTTTCCTTTAAAATATTTCGTAAACATTTTTGACATGTTCTTTTTTCAAGTTAGCACAGCTTAGCGAAAACAATTAATTCAATGCTTTAATCTTATAGTTGTTAATATAAATTACAGTGTAACCTGATTACAGTAACCATCCATGGGACTGAGAAAAGTGGTCACTTTATGAAAATGATATCGTCACTTTGGATAAAGCGGTCAGTTTAGCCAAGTGGTCAATATACCTAGGTGGTCACATTGGCAGGTTTCACTGTATTTTAATACCAAACCATCAACATCCATAATATGATTCGATTTATCAATTTTCCTAAAGATTATATCCTACCAACTTTTACCAGGTTATTATATCTAAAATGTTGCGCAGCTTTCGCTCTAGCCTAAAAGAACAAGCTCAAACACTACGTCACTGGACTCCAAATACAATCAACTGCGTCCTATGTTAAAGAGTGGAAGCGGAAGCAACTTTTAATAAATTTTTTATTAAAATTATAAATTATAATACTCAAAATAAAATTAATTTTACTTGTACATTACTTAAATATGTCGTACTGGAAGTTTTCGTTAGAGTAAATACGCAATAAACCTCAATTGTTATTTTTGAAAAATATAAACAAATGCCTCGTTTCGTTATAGACGTTCGAAACAAGGCGATTTTACTTTTGATGAATTTAGCTTTGAATAAGCGATTTTACGTAATACGTACTTTCTTACAGTTTTCTAAAAGAGCAATCAACATAGAATCTCTATTATGCACAAATAAACCACACCATATCCAATACTATTTAATAAAATTTTCAACTGTTACACTAGTAAGAAAACATTAGAAACATAATAACCTATTAAAATAAATAAACATTTTGACAGATATGATATATTTTTAAAAATCAAACTTTACGTCAAGATTCATGTTTGTAAAAATTGTTTACGCCCTTTCTTGCATATATATTCCTTGATCCGAACGTCTGTGTTGTCCCCGGGATTTGTGTAAAAGCCCTGGTTTTAAAATTCAAATCCTTTTACAAACGATGTATTTTATTTCAAAATACTTAATACATTTGTCGCTTTCTCCCGTCGAGGTGAAAGAATATTGAACAGATATCCGTATCTGTTTGTGACATGCATTTATATTTACGATTCTAAATCCTTAAAGATATAAATGAGGCGAATTTATCATTCAATATTTGTCACTTTCACTTGTGTATATTTTATAAACAAGCCGTTTTGTCCAGGCTTCGAGCATTCACAATGGCTTGTGGTCACTCATTGTGACACCTACACATTTATTCATTCATCATTCATCCGTTGACGATAAACAGCGTTGTTAATTGTTGACGTTAAACAGTGTTGTTTACACTAATATGGTGATGTACAAAATTGCAGCATTTTATCATAAAATGTACCAGAGATATGTTTAAACAAATTTGGTGAGGGATTAATCACAAATTAAAATGTAAATGTTTACAGCAAGAGCATAATAATATCTGCCTCTTTAATGGATCTTTGGCATGAATGGAAAACATTTTGAACAAGCTTTATAATCTTTGTGTAAAGTTATTATTTCTACACAGTGTAGATACTTTTATACCAATAAATAGCAAATTTATTATTTATTCATGTAATCATTGTTTTCTTTAGTAATTTGTGTATGACCCCTGAAACGCGATCTGCCGACATGATATTTCCCCTCTGAGAACCAATGTCGAAGCATCGAAAAGTGGTTTAAGTCAGCATTTTTGTCCTTTCATATCTCTAAGACTTTTTATGATAAAATGCCGTGAATTTTGTACATCACCTTATTAGCGTATGGGACACATTTTAATCATTGGAAATGTTTTTGCACGGGGGCCGTATTAAAATTTAATATTTGTATTTCTTAAAATTTAATTCCCTTGAAAACTTTAATCGATTTCATAAAATTCTGTACCTTTTTTACGCAACTTTTTAATTTGTTATATATGTCTAAGATCAATATTTAAGGAATAAAAGCCGAGGTCAATGTTTTTGGAAAACTCTGTATATGTACATTGTAATAATTGTATGCACAGAATATTTTACATAAATATTTGAAGTAAGAAATGTAGATCTTCATATTTTATATCCGTCATACATTGTATTATTTGAGTCATATTATTTGATATTTTATAAATATATATATGTTTACTTTCTTAGACGATTTGTATAAAAAAACATTGTTTCCATAAATTTTCTATTTCAAAAATCTAGCGGAAAAGCACTTTAAGATCTTTCTTCTGAAGACATTTCGAAGGCATTCGAAAAGAATACTTTGTTGTGTGTGTGGGGGGGGGGGGGGGGCAAGTTCAGATTTGAACATATTTCAAATATTTTCAGATACATGTATGTCTGTCTATGTGTGTGTATTAATCTCTGGCGGAACAAGAGTGTAAACTCCCAAAGTCGCTCACGCCAAAGAAGTTGATGCTGTATATATGTGTGATCAGGCGCCGACCTGAAATATTATTGGGGTTCCGGAAAATTTAAATCGAATGACCCTTGTATTTTTTAAGGGATTTAAGTCTAATTTAAATTTTATTCAGTCTGATTATGCATTTTTAAAGGATTTAAGTCTAATTTAAATTTCCTTCAGTCTGATTATGCATTTTTAAAGGATTTAAGTCTAATTTAAATTTTATTCAGTCGGATTACGCATTTTTAAAGGATTTAAGTCTAATTTAAACTTTATTCAGTCTGATTACGCATTTTTAAAGGATTTAAGTCTAATTTAAATTTTATTCAGTCGGATTACGTATTTTTAAAGGATTTAAGTCTAATTTAAATTTTATTCAGTCTGATTACGCATTTTTAAAGGATTTAAGTCTAATTTAAATTTTATTCAGTCGGATTACGCATTTTTAAAGGATTTAAGTCTAATTTAAATTTTATTCAGTCTGATTACGCATTTTTAAAGGATTTAAGTCTAATTTAAACTTTATTCAGTCTGATTACGCATTTTTAAAGGATTTAAGTCTAATTTAAATTTTATTCAGTCTGATTACGCATTTTTAAAGGATTTAAGTCTAATTTAAATTTTATTCAGTCGGATTATCTGGCACAATAAGACGTCTGAAATACTAAAATGAAACAAATCATAGTTAAGTACAGAAAAATATTTTTTATCTCTAGATAATTATTTATTTCATTTATTTTGCTTTAGTAGGCGCAACACAATTGTAATACAATATACAGATACTGCGTGAATTTCCAACTCAATTAGCTTTATAAAAATAACAAAAAAGTGTAGCTAAAACAACAAAACCATTACTTTTGAGTAAAAATAACAAAAAGTGTAGCTTAATAAAAAGTAACAAAGCCATTTACTTTTTTACTTTTAGGTATTTTTACCAATATTAAAAATCTCAACAAATTTCTCTTCAAATCATTTCTGAGTTAAAATCTTGTATTTAGAATAAAATTGTGAGACCAGAAATAGATCTCACATTTGATGAGACAGGTTTATATGTGTAATTTATTGTGACCAAGACGACAAACAATACTGTAAGTCTGGATGACGCCAGGTTTTACAACCCGTGAACCTAGAGATCACAAAATCATAAATTTAGGAGCGCTATGACAGAGGGGGCCAAGCTGGCCCTTACGAGGATGTAAACCACGCCATTAGATAAAGATTATCCAATGGAAAAGGATGCTCGTTACATCAAACTCAATGCGGCAAATGGAAGAAAAGTGGGAGTGACACCCCGAGGGAGGAATATGGCCACAACCGGTGACTTGAGAACGACACTGGGAACTGAAAATAAGATTTGAGATGCGACTAAAAGAAGGAGTTCGACTATTATGATGAGCAACAAGGTATTAGATGGTGATGTAACATTATGACTTAACAGACACGACTTGTATTATTAGCATGGTGACATTAGATGGTGACATGAAAGTATGACTTGTGCAGAAAATAAGAGAAAGCAATAAGTGCGGATGTGCGCGCCATGAGTAAAAGTTATCGTCGATATCACGAGTCTGTGAAAGAATACTGCGAGTTATTTCGGTAAGATGATCGGCAACTTACGTAGCTGTGACAAAACCCAAGACAGACTTGAAGGTATGTGCCCATCATTAATCAAAGGTCATAGATACATTTTAAGTCAATTTAATAGTACTGGTCTCATATAGCCCCTCCGCCCCAATAATTAATGAGAAGAATTGTTGTAAGGCATTTAAGTAATAATATAATAAATTGTTATAATTGAGTAGTTAAGATTTATGTTTTTTTAATAAATGTTATTGTTAATGTTAAATTGGTGTCATCCTTTAGGTAAAATATTAATTAATAATTCCTTTACAGGACTCACTCAGAGGTTAAATAATTGGAGGGTTTATAGCGACACAATAAAGCAATGTACGATTTAGTTAATAATGCCCCTATACAAGATTTTACGACCATGTTAAGAGATAAAGATATGATAGATTAATGATAATTAAGCTAAAACTTCAACTTTAAGTTATTTTATTTTGTATTTGTGTACCACAAAAATAAACAGTCTAAAGGAGGAATCCCTATACTTTATATTTAGTAAACAGGGAATGAATAATGAAAAACTTGAAGAATTAATAACGAAAACAAAATCCATTCATGTATGTATACATTTTCCGCACTAAATATGTACAAATACATTAGGGGTTCGAGCAACCCACAACAAAATTATTGGGAATTCAAAAAATGTCTGGAACCCACGAAGTCGGCGCCGCTGTGTGTGCGTGTATACTATTATATGTGTGTGTATAGTATAGTACAGCAAATTGACGAGTTTGGAATACCGAATACAACATTGCTATTTCTTAAATCTTAACGATAGCTCACATGCTACCTAATATCAGTAATTATTTACTCTCTACTATATTTTAGAGCCACAAATATTTAATAGTTTTCCGGATACAAAATATATATAAAAAGGATTTTTCTATATTTCTAGAAATCCTCCATTTACCCGCGGGAGATTCCAGTTACACGAAACTTTCCGCCATTTTTTTTATTTATCTTTTTAAAGTCAGTATAAAACACGAACAAATATTTTTAGAGTCTAAAGTGTTTTTGGTCAAATTACCAAGGCGATCAAAAGTTTTTCTATATTCCTCATGCGTCAGGAAAAAGACTCGGAACAGAAAAATAAGAGTACTTATCAGGAAAGTTTCGAAGAAATATTGAACTCCACAGCTTCTTAAATTTTGGATAAAAGAATTGGGTTAAAACGTAATATGAGTTCTTGAAGTATTGATAGAATGTGTGCTGGCGTTCGATTACTAGAATAAAGTTAAAGGAAACTTTAACCCTAACGTTGAAGATTGATTTTGTATCTTCTGAATAGTTTGATAAAAATGCAGTTTAGGTATCTGTGAAAAACTTTTATTCTGTATACAATTTTTATAATGATTTTAGTGTGCTTTGCTTAGTTATATTTTCAATCGATACTTCGCCTAAACTATTGTCATTAATTTTCTCCTAGCTTTTTTTTTCTATTTTGGTAATAAAATTGCAGACATAAATAAAGACATAGTTTAACATAAAGGTTTAGTTTTGTTTTTTAATATATATTATTTCATAGCTTACATTACATTTGAATTCAAATAAAATTATCGTATTGATGAATATGAAATATACATTATTTACGCTTTCAATATTATTTCACATTTTTATATATTTGCTCATATATTCGCTCAGGATTACAATGAAGATATTCTATCCAGAAGTTGCTTCAATGTAATCCTTAATGCTTAAGGATACGGTGGGAGGGGCTAAAACAATGTCCTACATCTTTAATGTTTTTTGGGGGTTTTTTTATAAAATGACCAGGCACTTGATTTACATCGTTAATGTATCAGTAGTAAAAAGTTCTACTAGAAAAATTATTAAATCCTTACATAAAGGAATTTGGGACTCAAGGACAGTGTAACCAGATTCTGTAGATTTTTGGAGAAATTTAAATGTTCAGTAGAAAATTGAGTAGATTGCGATTTTTAGTAGATTTTGGATAGAAACAAATGTTTTCAGTAGATTTTTTAGTAGATTTTTCAAGGAGCATGACTTCGAAGAAAAATTGAATGCAGCATCCTCTAATGACGTTGACGAACTTGGAGATTTGAAGCTGCGTTACCAAATTATCCTCAAAAACGTTGAAATCCTAGGATTTCACATTATTTCCCGAATTCTTCCACTTTTTTCCATTGAGAAGAATTTCTTTCGATTCGGTCGGTCCATTCCTTGAATCTGGCAACACGGGATTTTTCATGTTTTCACATCTCAAAAGAATATTGGGGATACGAGTCTCCTCTGGACCCCCCCCCCCCCACACACACACACACACACGGGAATGTGTCCGTCCTCCTTATGGACATCCCTGAGAACAAGGATGAATCTAGTGTCTTAAATATATACGATCTTACATAATACACTAGAACAAATTATCTACTTAAATAATGCATTTACAGAATTGCTTCTTCAAACCCCCTCAATTTTTTATGTGCTCCTTAAACGTGGAAAACAAAATAAATAAATAATTACAATAAAAATAACATAAACGATATTTTCAGCAGAAGTGGGTTGTGTATGTGCAGTTGAGGGAAGGGGGAAATGAAGCCCTTCTCTGCAAGCGGGATCAAAAATCCAAATATTTATGCATTTGTTTAAAAAATCACAGATAGTAAAATAATGTATTAATTTTAAAAAAAAATTCTTTTTCGTCAGAATGCGAAGACGCACAACTTTCTTCTTAACTACAGAATTGTGCTCATTTTACATTTTTGGATGCGCCGAAATACGTCAGAATCAGATAACAAAGAAAAATGTAAATTTCGACGTACTCGTATTTAAAAAAAACAAATATGAAGGAATTGTTGCTCTATGGATTCGATTCAAACATCATTGGAAAGAACATTTTTCGATCTTTCCCATGTTGTCAATAAGAAAACTCTGTGATAATATTTTCGGTCACTAAGGTATCAAATTTGTATGAAAATCGCTCAAAATCGTGCCTAAGCATATAATAAATTAAAAACTAATTCGAATTTTTAAAAAATCTCGCCGAGGGGCATTATCTCGCGTCCTAAAGTAACTGAGTACCTATTTTCACGGTGGTGTACAATGCTTCCAATTTCCGCTACAAACGATTCACAAAAATATTTTATTATGGTAAAGAAGATGTGTGTGTATGTGTTGTCTGTAACTAGAAATTTAACCGTCGTATAACGACCATATTTAGTATGGAAGGTACTTCAGAATCCGGAAAAATATTTCTTGGCCAGATTTTTTTTAAATTCAAATTATTTATTTTATGTTTTAGCACAATATGCAGACATATCGGCCCTTTAACTACCGAAAATAATATCACTGTATTTTCATCTTCAAAGATCGAAGAATTTTCTTTTCAACTATGTTTGGCCGTAATCCTTAAGACAAGGAATCCGTAAGACAATTCCATCATATTTGTTTATCTTTTAAATATATCGTAATTTGTATCTCTTAGGTTATTTGCTACTTATTTCACCGCACCCAAAAAAGGAAGATTAGCACAATTTTATAGCTTGGCAAAAAATTATGCGTATTTCTTCACATTCTAACAAAAGCATTTAATTTATTAAGTATTACACTTTTTTTGTGTGATATTTTAAGCAAATACAATAAAAGTAAGGAGGATGGTGATTTCTCGCTCTTGCCTAGAGAAAAGATCGTCTTTTTTTTTTTTTTTTTTGCTTGCCACATTTGCGGTGCATAAGCGTCGAGATTTGGTTTGAAACTGACATTTAGTTGTAATATGTAAATGGAGTGAGTGCTTATTGGACTTTAACATTGTTCGGCCCCGGTCTTTTCCGGAGTTGGAGAAAAGCAGCTGCGCTTGACGAGGCGATTCTGTAAATGTATAATTTAAATAGCTGGTACTTATTTTTAGGACCCGAGCAACGCCCGGTAATTCGTTCTCGTTTATGAATATTTGCATGAGAAATAATTTTGGTATTCTGGCGTTGCGCATATTTATTTCGACCAAATAACGATGAGAAAAGTGGCGATTGTCAGATTCTATATTGAATGTTAGTAATACATAACAGACCCTTTGATAAAATTTGATAATAATTTCCTTCTTTTATTTTCTTAACGCTTAAAACATGAAAAATGGAAGCTAAAAGCCAGAAAACAAAAGGAAGGAGCATACTGACACGTTTTAAGCCGGTAGCTTTTTGCCCAACTAGAACATAACTGCACTGGGAAATAAAATCTGGCGTATTTTATCCCTCCTCCCCATTTTTTCGGAACAGGAGTTACTTGCCTCGTTACTAGTCTCCTACAAATTAAAAAAAAATGACATTTAATACTTAATATAATATTTTAATAGAAATTTGTTGTATTTTCGTTAGTAGATTTTTGGTTGATTTGAATTGCAAATTCATTAGATATTTGGTAGATTTGAATTCCAAACTCAGTAGATTTTTGGTAGATTTGAATTCCAAATTCAGCAGATTTTAGTAGATATTTTACTTGTCAGTAAAAACGTCTGAATAAATCATGCCACACTGCTCACTGATCATATTATCCCCTACAACGCACTGACGGCCTATGACGCCCAAGAAACCATGACCTACAAGTGCTAATATACGAGCAAGATTAGTTGAGTACTTCGACAACAGGTTCAATTCAATTGAATATTTAGATGAAATAAATATAATGTTATACAATTTCTCTCTCTTTCTTGCTTTCTTCGTTTCACTCTCTACTTTCCTTTTTTCATTCCTCTTTTCTTTGTCTCACTCTCTTCTTTCTATTTTTATACTCTCTCCTTCATTCTTTCTTCCTCTCTTTCGCTCTCTAATTTTTCTAATCAATTATATTATGTATTCTTAGCTCTTCTTAATGCATCTCTGCATCATGAAAGATTAAAACTTTAGACTCGAAAGATTAAAACTTTGAACTCGAAAGATTAAAACTTAACGAAAAGGGTAACTTAATGATTGATTAATTTAAAGAATTGCAGCAGTACATCATAATCTTATTTATTTTGTAAATACGCAGTAATAGACTTTTAATTTTTAATATTTAATTGTAATATTAATCTGATTTATTTAGAAGACATTAATTTAAATCCTAATTGTAAAGCGTACTCTTTTCAGGTCGACATTTAGAACATTAATTGATTTCCGATCTTTCTAACCAACTCCAAGGCCTCTCCCAATGTATCTCCATTAACACTAATTACCCCCAATTAAGCGATTTTCTTTATCTTATTGGCACATTTTACCCCTTTTCAATCCATTAATCGTAATGTTCGTTGAATTGCACGATGTGAATGTATTTATGACCAAAGTGGTTATTTAACTCGGTTTGCTTCAACATTCAATGTGACAACATATTTCTAAATTAACATTTTCATTCAATCGTATTGAATGAGGAAGGCAATGTTTTCCGGAATATTTTCGTATTCAAATGTTGACTAGAAAATAAATTATTTCCATGTCTATGAAGGGGCTGGGGTGTGGATCTCTAAAATTTATATAGAAAACCATAATTTCCATAACAATGTTTGTGTTGTATACATGAAACTAATAGTTTGATCTGTGTGCCTATGTGTGTTTGTCTGTCTGTCTATCTGTGTGCTTGCCTGTGTATCTGTCTTTCAGTCTATCTATGTGCCTGTTTGTTTGTATGCCTATTTGTATGTCAGTCTGCGTATCTATCTGTGGAAAACATGTATCCACTTAATTTTTTTTTTAATTTGATATTTAAATTACTTGTTCGTGACCCTTGGTACTGCTTATATTACTTTCCTTATATACATAATGTATAAGGAAAGTATTGTGACGGGGTCGAAAATTCAAATTCGAGTTTTCGACGGGAGAGCACGTTTCAAGCATCCCTGATCACGAATCAAACATTTTTGAGGTGATGTCTGTGTGTGCGTGTGAAAGTATGTGTGTGTGTGAAAGTATGTGTGTGTGTATGTGTGTGTGTGTGTGTGAAGGCATGTGCGTGTGTCAGTGAGTCTGTGGAAACGATAACTGACGAACGAATGGACCGATCTGCACGAAATTTGGTACAAAAATCGCAATTCTTAAACACTGGAAGCCTATTGTTTTTATACGCAATCGAATGTTCAGAACCCCCCTAAATTTTCGAGTGAAATTTTGAAAAAATCGTCAAAAAATCAAAACCGCTAATAAAGTTACGCAAATAGACATTTCTTATGTAATTTTTCATTAGAAAACGATTTACATAAATTTTAGAAAGCTAACATGAACCGTTCTTGAGAAATTGCACATTTTTCAAAAAATTATCAAAAAGTCATATAAAATTTTAAAAAATATTTCCTATTGAGAAACATGGTCACTTTTTCTATGTAATACCATGCGATAAATTTGGTAACATCATTCTCGTGGAACTAGCTCGTTTCATTCAGGACAAAAGATACTTTGAGTAATACTTTTGTATTTGAACGCCAATAGTCATTTATCTGCTGTAAGAATAACTTATTTCTCCGTTCATAAATCTTGGCGAGATTTTGGCAACAAATTTGGCGGGATGTCGCCAACTTGGCGACATTTTTAATTGTTGCCAAAGTAACAAAAATCTCACCAAATGGATAAAATTGACTCTAAATCAATGAAAATGACGAATAATTGAAGAAAATTCAATTTCTTCGAAAGAATATAAGTATCTACTATAAGAATACCATTTTTTTAACTGTAAAAGTAGTAAAGTCATTGCATTATATAAAGAAAGTCATGTGTTGCCCACATCAGATTTTTTTGACATGGGTTGGGAAAACAATAAATAAGCCTTTTATTTGAAATTGCAAACAAAATTTAATAAAATATTAAATAAAACGAAATATTGCTGAAAAAGAACTGGTTTACAACGTAAAATGCAGTGCAAGTCGAGATAAATAAGCATACCTGTTTTTCGGATATCAAATGGAAATCCTTCTACAGTTCATTGTTTGCAAAGTCACGTGTTTTACTTAAATATGATTATACTCGATTATACATAATTTTATTACAAATTAAATAAGACTAACCTAGTGCAGCACTTTCTCTAGATATTTTAATTTTTCAGATTTTTGCTAATTTTGCGTCATTTTACAATGCTCCAAGATACTAATGAGAAGGAAATTGTTTGAATTTTTGTTAAAGTAATGTAATTTTGAATTAGTATTCATTCTGTCTGTTATTTTGTGCTATAAAACATAAATAAAAGAAGACAATCAAGAAAGGTAGAAATGAACACCAATGAAGAAAGAAAAGAACATTATTGAAGAATGAAAAAAAGGACAATAATGAAGAAAGAAAAAAAGAACTTTAATGAAGAAAGATAGAAATGAACATCAATGAAGAAAGAAAGAAAAGAACATTAATGAAGAAAAAAGAACAATAATGAAGAAAGAAAAAAAAACATTAATGAAGAAAGAAAGAAAAAAGAACATTAATGAAGAAAGAAAGAAAATATGAATTTGAACCTGTGAGGGAAGAGAGAGAGAGAGAGAGTCAAGTGCTGTCCGCATCAAATTCTTACATTGAGAACGCTACTACTTTGACGAGAACGACCAGAACAGATTTTAACATTTCTTCTGTAACTTGGTCGCAATCAAATAAGAAAATCGAATTGCAACAAAATTCAAAATCAGCACAGTGTCGTCCCATGAGATCTTAAGTTTTATTTCCAACTATTGACTTTTCAAAACACCACTTTCGGTAAAGAAGCGAGTTCGCAGAAGAAAATAAAATTGGAAAAGTGTGTTAAATGAAGGTTAAATAACTGATTGCTCTGCACCGTTCTCATTTTCCCAAAAGAATTTTTTGTATGGAGCTTTAACTTTATTTCGTATTTATTAGTAAGTACTTCCAATAAAAAACACATTTTAATGTTTCAGAATTGTTCTAGAAATTATCTTTATTTCAAATCTTATTGCTCTTGATTCTTATTAACCATTTTTGCTTTGTCATGTAAAATATAATTGCTTTCCCCAAAGTTTTCCAATTTAATATTTTGATAGAAAAATTCGTTTTGACCTTCGATGAGTCATTTTATGACTCAAAATTTTTCAGCATTTGCAGTATTACTTTCCTTATATACATAATGTATAAGGAAAGTATTGTGACGGGGTCGAAAATTCGAATTCGAGTTTTCGACAGGAGAACACGTTTCAAGCATCCCTTTTGGTGATGCTGTTAGGCACTATAGTGAAGAGTGCTATTAAAGGGTTTCAGCTCACCACTTTAGTATATATATATTTACATCTAACTCCTTTGTTGAAGAACATAACAGCTATAGATATAAATATTCACTAAAAACTTTTCTAATGCAAATTATTTAACTACTTTAACAATCAAAATAAGCATATCATCTTTAAAAGAAAATCGATTTCCTATGACTATCTGTCTTTCTAAAAACCTTATCAACAAATTTGCAACCATTTAGCGATGGATTTGGTACAATATTGCCAACTTGGTAGCTGTTGTAATATACTGTCAAGTTAACGATAATTATATATCTAGGAAAATAAAATGTATTTTCTTTGGTAATGCCTATCACTTTGTCGAAATTATTGATTTAATATTTTTGTTAGTTTTCACAGTTCGTGAGACAGATGAATTTTGTTAGGACGGTCTAGGGGACATGATTAGGAACATTTTGGTTTATAGAAATGGGTTTTCATTATTCTACAATCCGTACCAAAAATGGACTGATAAAATACATGTCTTTAAAAGTAATTATTTTTCTCGTTATATTTCCTTCGAAGGTGAACTTGGAACGTTTAAGTTGTAAATTCACCATGATGATGAGCAGTATTACTTTCCTTATATACATAATGTATAAGGAAAGTATTGTGACGGGGTCGAAAATTCGAATTCGAGTTTTCGACGGGAGAACACGTTTCAAGCATCCCTTTTGGTGATGCTGTTAGGCACTATAGTGAAGAGTGCTATTAAAGGGTTTCAGCTCACCACTTTAGTATATATATATTTACATCTAACTCCTTTGTTGAAGAACACATTTGTTGAAGGTTGCATTGGTTGAATGTTGCGTGAGTGAGTGGACTACAGCTAACGTATAAAAATACTCAACAAATCAGAAAACTTAACATTTAATAACTGAAACTTAACAATACAGGAACTTTTACTTGCTGAACTCGAAAGCATTACAGCGTCAAATTGCATCATTATATGCGTGCATAAGGTTAAGCTAGAAAGAATCTGCCACGTAGCCGATGTTACGCCAGGACTCCAGGATATGAGACGTCATGCTTCAAAAGTTCAGACTTCGAGTCTACGCGAGTACGAAACTGTCCGTATATATACAGCGAGTATACTAGACTGAATACGAAACTGAAGAACTAACTGCACGATACAACGTCTTAAATATGGAATCGTTGACATGCGCACAGTATGCACTCACAGACCGCAGAGTCTGTAACATCCCGCAGAGAGTCTGTGAAGTCCCTCAGTCGTGACGTCACCACACCCTGATCAAGAATCAAACATTCTTAAGTGATGTCTGTGTGTGTGTGTCATTGAGCCTGTGGAGACGATATCTCACGAACAAATAGAGCGATTCCAATGAAATTTGATACAAAAATCACAATCCGTGATTACTGGAAGCCTATTGTTTTTAAACGTAATCGAATGTGCAGAACCCCCCCCCCCCCCAAAAAAAAAATTTTCGATTGAAATTTTGAAAAAATCATCAAAAAATCAAAACCTTTAATAAAGTTACACAAATAGACATTTCTTATGCAATTTTTCCTTAGAAAACGATTGACATAAACTTTAGAACGCTAGCATGAACGCTAGCATTCAAGATATTGCACATTTTTTTAATAAATTTATCAAAAAATCCCATAAATTAAAAAAAATATATTAACTGTTGAAAAACATGTTCACTTTTCATATGTAATATTATGCGATAAATTGGGTAACATCATTCTCGTGGATCTAGCTCGTTCCAGTCATGAGAAAAGATACTTTGAGTAATATTTTTGAATTTGAACGCCAATAGTTATTTATCTGCTATAAGAATAACTTATTTCTCCATCCATAGCGCTTAGCGAGATTTTGGCGTCGAATTTGGCGGAATGTCGCCAACTTGGCTACTTTTTAAATGTTGCTAAATTAACGAAAATCCCGCCAAATGGATAAAAATGACACTAAATCAATGAAAATGATTACTCATTGACGAAAATTCAATATCTTGAAAAGAATATAAATAGCTACCGTAAGAAAAACCTATTACTTTCCTTATATACATAATGTATAAGGAAAGTATTGTGACGGGGTCGAAAATTCGAATTCGAGTTTTCGACGGGAGAGCACGTTTCAAGCATCCCTGATCACGAATCAAACATTTTTGAAGTGATATCTGGGTATGTGTGCGTGTGTGTGTGTGACAGTATGTGTGTGTGTGTGTGTGTGTGACAATATGTGTGTGCGTGTGTGTGTGTGTCAGTGAGCCTGTGGAGACGATAACTGATGAACGAATGGACCGATTCGAACAAAATTTAGTACAAAAATCACAATCCGTAAACACTGGAAACCTATTGTTTTTATACGCAATCGAATGTTCCGAAGGCCCCTAAATTTTCGAGTGAAATTTTGAAAAAATCATCAAAAAATAAAAACCGCTAATAAAGTTACGCACATAGACATTTCTTATGTAATTTTTCATTAGAAAACGATTGATATAAATTTTAGAACGCTAACATGAACCGTTTTGGAGATATTGCACATTTTTCAAAAAAATTATCAAAAAGTCATATAAAATAAAAAAAAATATTTCCTATTGAGAAACACGTTCACTTTTCATATGTAACACCATGCGATAAATTGGGTGACATCATTTTTGTGGATCTAGCTCGTTCCATTCATGAAAAAATATACTTTGAGTAATACTTTTGTATTTGAACGCCAATAGTCATTTATCTGCTGTAAGAATAACTTATTTCTTCGTCCATAACGCTTAGCGAAATTTTGGCGACGAATTTGGTGGAATGTCGCCAACTTGGCGACTTTTTTAAATGTTGCCAAATTAACGAAAATCTCGCCAAATGGATAAAAATGACGCTAAATCAATAAAAATGACGACTCATTGACGAAAATTCGTTATCTTGGAAAGAATATAAATATCTACTATAAAAGTAATCTTTGTTTTTTACTGTAAAAGTAGTAAATTCATTGTATTATATAAGGAAAGTCATGTGCTGCCCATATCAGATTTTTTTTACTTTTATTGCTGAAGTATTTTGTCGCAATTATATATCATTTTCAAGTATAAAACATTTTTGTGTATCATTAAAAGTCTTTAAAGCTAGCTATTGTTTCGAACGTATCCTCTGGAATCGTGGGTGTACACTCAGGATACAAGAACGAGTCCAAGCTTCTGAATAACATACGTTTATTCACAAGCACAAAGTAAACAGAAACATGATACAATCAAGCAGCACTTAAATGCTCCAATAATTTCACAGAATAAGCGATATTATTCTCAAAATACTGACGAAAGTAATTTCACAAATCAGCTGCTACTATTGACAAAAATCACAGTCGTAGCTCGTGTCACGTCCATTCGTCAACTTGTCAACTGAACTCTCAAATTCAGTAATAACTCCTATTTATGTCCCTCCATAGAAACGTCTGGTAATCTCTATATCTCAAACATTAATCGTTCTATCTAGAAGTTTTTGGAACATTCCGGAAGTCGCAAATATCGCCAATTTAGCGACAAAGCGACAAATCTGGCAACCCTTCTTCTATCTGGGAAATCCGGGAAACCCTAGATTCACGTCATCCTAGGATGTCATGGCCTGTGTTTTCTTCGCTTGACCTTCGAGACAGACGAAAGAGGAGGCGCCATAGGAAATACTGTGCGGTCGCAACACTATTGAGTTTCATTTTATATTGTAACATTGTAAGTAAATCGGTGCTTTTAAGAGTGGGGTCATCTACTGACCCCACATTATGTCTCAAAATTTCACCTGATCATCCGAAGGTAAAAACATCCTTAACACATTTCGAACATTTTTTGAGAGACTCCCTCTATCTAACTCTAACCCTCTTTATATTTATAATACTTTATATGTATTTCTTCTCTTTATCCCTATATCTGTATATCTCTATATGTATTTATCTTATTCCTATATATATATATAGATATAATTGAAAATCTGTCCGTCTGTCTGTCTGTTCATCCCGTCATCACGAGAAAATGGCTGAACCGAATTTGATGAAATTTTGTGGGTAGCTTGGAAATAGTCCCACTTAAAATTTAGTCTATGTTTGGAGTTTGTACGATCAGTGGTTCTTGAGATATTAGTAAAAAACGAAATTTTCGTTTGTCTCATCATCACGGAAGAACGGCTGAACCGAATTGGATGAAATTCTGTGGATAGCCTTGAAATAGCCCCCCATAAATTTAGCCAAAATTTCGAGTATCTAAGATCAGGGATTGTTCAGATATTAATGAAAAACGAACCTTTTTCCTAAGAGTTCTACTCTTTAACTCCGTTGTTTATCCAAACAAAAAGCTTGAAAATCGTTTGAAAATGAATTAAAATTTAAACTCTGAGTTTGATGGGAGATTTTTTGCGCTAATTAGTCACTTTCTGAACACATGAATTGTTTGAAACATGATTTAAATGGGAAATCTATCTCCATGATTTATATTAAACAAGCTTTTACTGAACAATGAACAGTATAAAGAAATCAAAATGGTTATTTAATTTCGCAGTTTATGAGGTAGATTCTATCTTATATCATGTTACTCCGAAACGCAATTAAATTAAATCTATCTGTTAATTTTAATTATTATTTTTTCGATTTGAATAATAAATAAATGGATATAAAAATATATTTCAGAAAAGAACGATTTGATTTTTCTTATAGCATTCTTGACTGGATAATATCAATTACGGTCTTCAGGTTTAAACGCTATTATTATTGATATTTTCGGGGATTATTGATTCAGGGATTATTGATATTTTCAAATTATTATGCAATTGTTTTATTACAACAAAAATTGTTTAAACTCATATATTGTACGTTGAACGAGTAATATTCTACAAATACACGGGTATATCTTCTAATCTACGAGAATATAAGTAGTATAGGTATATTGGCATATGTTTTGATATATATTGGCATATATTGGAATCAATTACGACCTTCTGGTATAGAGTACGGAGATAATTGATATTTTCAATTTATTAAGTCATCTCTTTTATTTTGGCAAATATTTTTGAGACTCATATTGTAATACGGGTAATCTTCTACTAACACACTGGCATATTTTCTAAACTGCAACAATATTAAGTAGTACGGGGTTGCATATATTGATTCAATTCCTTTTTTTTTTTAAATTTGCTTACAAAAGGGGCCAGGATGTTTTATTCTTCAGATCTGCCCGTGAAGATAATTTTGCATAGTGAGAACAGATATTCTTAAACTTCTCTTTAGGAGCAATAAATTCAATATTTTAACAGAATTTGCACATGACTGCGAATTATTAGTTTCTTTATATTATATACTCCGTACGAAGAACGGGTATGCTTCTAGTCTATATAAATACAATTGAATATCTGTCTGTCTGTCTGTCTGTCTGTTTGTCCCATCATCACGGGAGAACGGCTGAACTGAATTTGATGAAATTTTGTGGGAAGCCTATAAATAGCCCCACTTAAAATTTAGTCTGTGTTTTGGTTTCTACGAGCAGTAGTTCTCGAGATATTAGTAAAAAACGAAATTTTTGTTTGTCTCATCATCACGGAAAAACAGCTGAACCGAATTTAATGAAATTTTGTGGATAGCTTTGAAATAGACCCCCATAAATTTAGTCTATGTTTCGAGTTTATAAGACCTGGGGTTGTCGAGATATTAATGAAAAACGGAACTTTTTCCTAAGAGTTCTACTCTGCAACTCCGTGGTTTATCCAAACGGAAAGGATAAAAATCGTATGTCTAAAACGTCAAAATGAAATAAAACTTTATTTCCGAGTTTGGTGCAGGATTTTTGCATTAATTAGTCACTATCGGAAAACATGAATTGTTTAAAACATGAATTTAAATGGAAAAATCTACCTCCATGGGTTATCTTTCACAAGCTTTTACTCAACGATGAAAAGTATAAAGAAATCAAAATGGCTATTTAATTTCGCATTTTATGAGGAAGATTCTATCTTATATCATGTTGCTCGGCAACGGAATGAAATTAAATGTGTTGTTAATATTTATTATTTTTTTTTCTATTTGAATAATAAATAAACGGATGTAAAAATATATTTTATAAATGAACGGTTTGATTATTCTTTTAATTATATAAATTGCGGACTGCGTACATCACTTTCATTTATTTTAGGAAAGAGATTTCAAGCTCATATATTGTGTTTAGCTAATAAACTCATATATTGTGTTTACCCATTAATTCATTTAGCCGATTGTTGAAACAGAAAAAGAGTAGAACGGGTGTATCTTATACAATTTTAGTGTTTCCATTTTATATATACAAACGGAATCCGGATATTTTATTCCTCAGATCTGCAAATTCAGAGCTACGAACTTGGCGGAATATCGCTAACTTGGTAACTTTTCTTAAACTTTTCAAATTAGCGGAAATGTCTCCAAATTGATAAAAATGATGCAAATCAATAAAATTAAATTTTTAGAATAGAGTACTGAAATGATGTTTCGGTAGCATTTGTCAGTCAGTCCATCCATCCTACTTAGTAACACATTTAACGAATTTTTTTAATATCACCAAATTGATAAAAATATTTGTAAATCCATAAAACCATAAAAATATCATAGAATTGATAAAATTGCGCTTAATAAATGAAATTAATTGTGTTTTGTTATGGGATAGTATTGTGATAATGTTTCGTCAATTTGTTGCAAAATGGGACTATCAGTTCTACAGTCCCACTTGGCGATAAATTTGGTGAATTTTTAAGTTATCGCTAAATTGACGAAAATGTCGCCAAACTTTCCATGGAGATAGCATTATTCAGACGATATGATTTCCATCAATTTATTTGAAGCAAATGATATCATGTCGCTTAGCAACGGATCCAATGTGTTATGTGCCATACGATTTTTATTAAATCTTTTCCGATTTGACTAATAAAGATATGTATATAAAATGTATTTCATTGACATTGCATTTTTGACTGGATAATATCAATTGCGGTTTTCAGGTTTAAACATTATTATCATTGATATTTTCGGGAACTGTTGATTCAGGGATTATTGATATTTTCAAGTTATTATGCCATTGTTTATTTATGACGAAAATTGTTGAAACTCATATACAGTACGTTGTACGAGTAATCTTCTACAAATGCACGGATATATCTACGAGAATATAAGTAGTACAGGTATATTGGCATATATTTTCATATATATTGGCATATATTGGAATCAATTACGACCTTCTGGTATAAAGATTACGGGGATTATTGATATTTTCAATTTATTAAGTCATCTCTTTTATTTTGGCAAATAGTTTTGAGACTCATAGTGTAATACGGATAATCTTCTACTAACACACTGGCATATTTTCTAATCTGCGACAATATAAGTAGTACGGGGTTGCATATATTGATTCAATTCCTTTTTTTTTTGTAAATTTGCTTACAAAAGGGGCCAGGATATTTTATTCTTCAGATCTGCCCGTGAGGATAATTTTGCATAGTGAGAACATATATTCTTAAACTTCTCTTTAGGAGCAATAAATTTAATATTTTAACAGAATTTGCACATGATTTCGAATTATAAGTTTCTTTATATTATATATTCCGTACAAAGAACGGGTATGCTGCTAGTATATATATATATATATTTCTATCTCCCTCAATCTCTCTCTACACTTATCTCGTACCTCTATCTCCCTATAGACGATGATTAAAAAAAAGTGAATTTCACTGATTATGAGAAAATTTTCGCTTCTGTGGTCTGTGGAAACTCAACTTTTAAAAATGCACCTCTTTTATTTTAAGGGAAAAAGTCACTGTTTTGATTCAACAGTGTATATAGGCTCTGCTGGGAAAAAAAAAAAAAAAAAAAAACGAAGCACCCCTAAGAAGTAATTCGATCAACTCGAGATTTCGCATGCAAATTCCTCTATACCAAGTATGGAAATGATTACATTTGCAAGATCAATGAGTGTTAATTTCGATCATAGCGCGCGTTTCTACTGCTCAACAAGCATCGTATAAGACAGGTTAAAAATGTGGACGGTTTATCTTTGCTCGTTATCGGCTTTGCAGTTCCGTTACGACGTTGTCGAAGACCTTATAAACAAGTTAGAGCGGGGTCGTATAGTCGGGATGCGTGAAGCTGGCTGGTCATACCGAGCAATTGGCCGCCACCTGCACCAAACGGACACTGCTGTGCAAGGGTACTGGAAGCAATGGTTGCTGTAAGGTAAGGAACTCATCGACGAAATGAAGGCGCTGGAATGTCAAGGTGGATACAAGATCGGATGATTATGCGACAGGCCCCAACGGCCTCATCTTCCCCTATCCAACGTGCTACAGCCTCTTCCATATAACCAGTGGTACTTTCCACCATCTCACGGCACTTAACTGAGGTGCGGTTACACCCATGGCGGTGTTTAAGACGTCTGCCCAGACTGGCATCGCATAGTTTTCAGCGATGAATCACGATTTAGTCTTTCAGCAGATGACCATCGGGTACGTATATGGAGACGCCATGGCCAGCGGTCCCAATCAGCCTTTGTTTTACATAGGCATACAGCCATTACCCCTGGTGGGGTGGGGTGATGGTATGGGGTGCTATCTCTTACGACAGCAAGTCGCCCCTAGTCATCCTGCGTGCAAATTTAACAGTTCAACGATATGTGGATGAAATCCTGTGGTCGTTTGCGTTACCCTTCATGGCATGTCATTCTAGGGTTATTTTCCAACAAGATAATGCCACGCCACATACGGTTCGCATATCTGTGAACTGTCTCCATGCTGTCGATACTATTCCTTGGCCAGAAAGGTTACCAGACCTTTCGTCAATCGAGCATGTGTAGGACATGCTAAGCCGCCAGATTCGGACACCCCGAGCAACAATTTGGAGCAACAATTGAGGAATACCTGCCAGAATGTATCGCAGAATGACATTAGACAACCTTATCACTCCTTACCTAGATGTATACAGGCACGCATTGCCTCCAAGGGGGATTTCACCAGTTACTGATTTGAAAATTCAATATGCAATTGCTAACCATTGATGGATCTTGCGGCCTTGATTTTGTAATCATTTCATTACCTGTGTATGAGTTGTACGCATATTTAATTTCAATAAAAACAGTCACTTTCTTCATGGTGCTTCGTTTTTTTTTTGTTTTTGTTTTTTTTTTTGCAAAAGGGTGTATATATCTATCAATCTATCTATCCCTATCTCTATCTCTCTTTTTCTATCATTCTCATTCTCTATTTATTTCGAATTTGTCCAATTCTCTGCCTGAGTGCTTGTATTTGAGAGATTGTGTGTATGTCAGATTGGGAAACGATAACTCAAGATTGGATGGACGCATCACTATGAATGTGTAGATAAATTATTTAAAAAAAGATCTAGATAGGATTATCTTTCCGAAGAGCAGCAAATAAATCCACGACATCGTAATAAGGATGATAAAAGGGGACGAAAGAGAAAGAAAGTTTTTCTTATTACTATTCTTTCTCATAGAATAGAATAAAAAAGTAATGTTTGTAACCATAGTTCCGATTGTATTTCTGCCTCCATTATTCAAAACGGATATTCAATTTCAAATTTTTATTTCGTTGAAACTTTTCATGTGAATAAAAATTCCAACCATCTGGATAATGATTTATATTCTACTAGTTACTTTATTGAATTTATCAAGGTTATATATTCAATCAATTTCATTCTCTTGTTATTTCCTGCATCCCCATTTCTTATTTATAATTACTATATGTCCTTGATATTCCTCATTTTACTTTTTTATCACACTACGTGGCACCATTACTCAGGACCGTGACGAGTGATGAGGCGGCGAGGCTAAGGGCTCTGGCGCCATTTCACAGGGGCACCGAAATTTAAATTTTTATTACAGTTTATAAAACTAAAATTGGTTTTAATATAAAGCACTGCACTTTCTCAAAAATTAGTTTTAGAACCGGAGCGTCGACAGAAATATACTGCTTTAGTATATCAGGAAATATAAACTGAATTTTAATAATGTATTCCCTCACAACTGGGGGTCAATTCGAATTAGATAATAAAATAATAATAAAAGAGGCAATCTTTCATTAAGTTAGAATGTTTGTAAATTGCCTCTTTCCTAAATTCAAGCCGGTACTTAATTTGAGGCACCGATAATTAATATCAGCTTTTTGGAAACGGATTAACATAAATAATACCATTTCCCTTTCGGTTTAAGACGACATGAGGGATAGAAATAAAAATAACATTTCTCGAGAAAAATAACTACACTTTTATATATTTAAAGCAGCATATAACTGGATAGAAGGAAGGGCCCTCTCCCTAAAAACAAGTTCACTGTTCACAAGACATTAATTTGAACATTATATCCCTTCGCAGTTAAGGCAGCAGGAGGCAAACGTGCAAAACTAACATGTGTCTAACTATTAAGGCTTCTTTGAAAAAAATCTGATAATTAATGTTGCTCACAATTTTAGCGTCAAATAAGAAAAAAAAATTGAATGCTTAAATGAAAATACTATTTTGCATTTTCATAAATCAAACAGTTTTTACTCGCACAATGGAGGATCCAACGCATTTCTTGTATACATAGAAATAATTCTCGCTCATGCATGAAAATTCAAGGTAGTGATTCTTCACAGAACTTTAAAGATTTACTTCGTTTCTACAATACATAAGATACAAGGTAGGATCAAAAAGTTCGGAGACGGTGCTGATATCTTCAACCCTGATTGGAGGAGAGGGGAACTATTTTGCCGTGGCGTAGACGCACATGTGACGCCAGATGTGAAAAGGAAGAAGCAGGTGTTTCTCCAGACAATGCGTGTCAGTGAACTGTAGTCGTTTGCGTTCGTCGAAGACGGAAATGGCGTTTGAAGAACAACGTGGAGTATCAGATTCTGTCAGCGTTTGGGTAAATCGCCGACAGAAACATTGCGTCTGCTGCAGCAGGTGCAATGTTTCTTCGTTGTTCTTCAAACGTTGTTCTTAAAACACCATTTCCGTTTTCAACAAACGCGAACGACTACAGTCCACTGACACACATTATCTGGGAAAACTCTGCACGGCAGACCTGCTTCTTCCTTTTCAAATGTCGCGTCACATGTGCCTCTACGCCACGGTAAAATAGTTCCCCTCTCCTCCAATCATGGTTAGAGATATCAGCCAGTCTCCGAACTTTTTGATCCCACCTTGTATGTCAAGAGGTGTGGGTCAAAAATTCCACTTTCCGATTTCGATGAATTTTAAACATTTCTGAATACAAATCAATCATTTTTTATCGACCTCTCCCTACAGGCACGATATCTCTCGAACAAAATAGCGATTTAAACGTAGTTTCATAATGTTATTTTAAGTCGTAAATTTAAGTGGCCCATTGATTTTACTGATCAACGAATTTTACACAATTTGCATCCTTCATGATTTCGCACTTTTCCTATTTATTTTTTTATACAATTTTGAGACAAGAAATAGGTGGTGAACAAATTATTTTACGATTTAAACGAAGTTTCATAATGTTATTTTAAGTCGTAAATTTAAGTGGCCCATTGATTTTACTGATCAACGAATTTTACACAATTTGCATCCTTCATGATTTCGCACTTTTCCTATTTATTATTTTATACAATTTTGAGACAAGAAATAGGTGGTGAACAAATTATTTTACGATTTAAACGAAGTTTCATAATGTTATTTTAAGTCGTAAATTTAAGTGGCCCATTGATTTTACTGATCAACGAATTTTACACAATTTGCATCCTTCATGATTTCGCACTTTTCCTATTTATTATTTTATACAATTTTGAGACAAGAAATAGGTGGTGAACAAATTATTTTACGATTTAAACGAAGTTTCATAATGTTATTTTAAGTCGTAAATTTAAGTGGCCCATTGATTTTACTGATCAACGAATTTTACACAATTTGCATCCTTCATGATTTCGCACTTTTTCTATTTATTTTTTTATACAATTTCGAGACAAGAAATAGGTGAACAAATTATTTTACGCTAATTTTTACAAAAATTTCAATTCAGTCTTTAGTCCCAGTATCAGGTACGCTAGAGCTAATATTTTTATTTAACTTTGATATTCATAATTAGAATAACAATATAATCTATAATTAACTGTAGCCTATAATAGACGAAGGATAACATTTTGACTGTTGAATATTCAAAGAGATTGGACAAGGGAAAGTTATACCCAATCTTTCAAACACTTTTTTCGATAATTAATATACATTATAATAAGTATCGGTATTTTTTTTTTCAAATTAGGCATTTTATATAAAATCATTTACTTAAGTAAATATCATTTAAGATATACCATTTTTAAAATATTGCAAGTTTTCTATTCTAAAATGAGAAAATCCAATAATTTAAATGATCGGTATTATAAAATAAAAAAATCTGATGTGGGCAACACATGACTTTCCTTATATAATGTAATGAATTTACTACTGTTACAGTAAAAATAAAAAAAATAGGTTTTTCTTATAGTATATACTAATATTCTTTCCAAGATATTGAATTTTCGACAATTAGTCGTTATTTTCATTGATTTAGCGTCATTTTTATCCATTTGGCGAGATTTTCGTTAATTTGGCAACATTTCAAAAAGTCGCCAAGTTGGTGACATTCCGCCTATTTCGTCGCCAAAATCTCGCCAAACGTTGTGGACGAAGAAATAAGTTATATAGATATATATATCTATATAACTTATTAAATATTAAAATTTTCGACAAATATTATATAACTATTATTATATATTTATATACTATATAACTTATTAGATATTGAATTTTCCACAATTAGTCGTCATTTTCATTGATTTAGCGTCATTTTTATCTATTTGGCGAGATTTTCGTTAATTTGGCAGCATTTCAAAAAGTCGCCAAGTTGGCGACATTCCGCCAATTTCGTCGCCAAAATCTCGCCAAGCGTAGCGTTATGGACGAAGAAATAAGTTGTTCTTACAGCAGATAAATTGGTGTTCAAATGCAAAAGTATTACTCAAAGTATCTTTTTTCATGAATGGAACGAGCTAGATCCACGAGAATGATGTCACCCAATTTATCGCATGATATTATATATGAAAAGTGAACATGTTTCTCAATAGGAAATATTTTTTTTTTCTATTTTATATGACTTTTTGATAATTTTTTTGAAAAATGTGCAATATCTCGAGAACGGTTCATGTTAGCGTTCTAAAATTTATGTCAATGGTTTTCTAATGAAAAATTACATAAGAAATGTCTATTTGCGTAACTTTAATATTGGTTTTGATTTTTTGACGATTTTTTCAAAATTTCATTCGAAAATTTAGGGGGGTTCTGAACATTCGATTGCGTATAAAAACAATAGGCTTCCAGTGTTTACAGATTGTGATTTTTGTACCAAATTTGGTTCGAATCGGTCCATTCGTTCGTCAGTTATCGTCTCCACAGACCCACTGACACACACACATACTTTCACACACACACACACACACACACACACACACACACACACACACACACACACATACGCACACACAGACATCACTTCAAAAATGTTTGATTCGTGATCAGGGATGCTTGAAACGTGCTCTCCCGTCGAAAACTCGAATTCGAATTTTCGACCCCGTCACAATACTTTCCTTATACAGTATGTATTTAAGGAAAGTAAAAAACTCGAATTCGAATTTTCGACCCCGTCGCAATACTTTTCTTATACATTATGTATATAAGGAAAGTAAAAATCTGATGTGGGCAACACATGACTTTCCTTATATAATGCAATGAATTTACTACTTTTACAGTTAAAAAAAATCTGATGTGGACAACACATGACTTTTCTTATATAATGTAATGAATTTACTACTGTTACAGTAAAAAAAATATGTTTTTCTTATAGTAGATACTATATATTCTTTCCAAGATATTGAATTTTCGACAATTAGTGGTCATTTTCATTGATTTACCGTCATTTTTATCCATTTGGCGAGATTTTCGTTAATTTGGCAGCATTTCAAAAAGTCGCCAAGTTGGCGACATTCCGCCAATTTTATCGCCAAAATATCGCCAAGCGTTATGGACGAAGAAATAAGTTATTCTTACAGCAGATAAATGATTATTGGCGTTCAAATACAAAAGTATTACTCAAAGTATTTTTTTTCATGAATGGAACAAGCTAGATCTACGAGAATGATGTCACCCAATTTATCGCATGGTATTACATATGAAAAGTGAACATGTTTCTCAACAAGATTTTTTTTCAATTTTATATGACTTTTTGATATTTTTTTTTAAAAATGTGCAATATCTCGAGAACGGTTCATGTTAGCGTTCTAAAATTTATGTCAATCGTTTTCTAATAAAAAATTACATAAGAAATGTTTATTTGCGTAACTTTATTAGAGGTTCTGATTTTTTGACGATTTTTTCAAATTTTCATTCGAAAATTTAGGGGGGTTCTGAACATTCGATTGCGTATAAAAACAATAGGCTTCCAGTGTTTACGGATTGTGATTTTTGTATCAAATTTGGTTCGAATCGGTCCATTCGTTCGTCAGTTATCGTCTCCACAGACCCACTGACACACACACACACACACACACACACACACGCACACACACACACACACACACACACACACACACAGACATCACTTCAAAAATGTTTGATTCGTGATCAGGGATGCTTGAAACGTGCTCTCCCGTCGAAAACTCGAATTCGAATTTTCGACCCCGTCACAATACTTTCCTTATACATTATGTATATAAGGAAAGTAATAAGTTGATGCTTTTCAAGTACTTTCAACCAAAAAATGAGTTGAGATCAGAATATTTCCGTTTATGTTTTAAATGGCAATGAAATAGGGTACATTATGAGGGTACTCCAATGAATTTATGTATTTGATTAGAATCTGAGACTGACTAAATTTTTTCCCACTTCTATACAATGATCATATATATATATATATATATATATATATATATATATATATATATATATATATATATATATATATATATATATATATATACATATTTATTTACAGTAGGAAACAAACTTTTCCAGAAAAGCCTACTTTGTTAGGCTATATTATGGAAAACTGAGTTCTCGTACAGGTGACTGAGTCTTTTTCAAAATATTTTTCTACACATGCCTCTGCTTTACTGAGTTTTCATGGCCGTATAAAAAAACTTCAGAATCTTTTTTCTAATTCAATGAAAATGCTTCTTGACCTTAACAAATCAATCATTTCTTTTTCTCTAAAAATCAATCCATTTTTTTTCTGTAAATCAATCCATTTTTTTCTCTCTAAATCAATCCATTCTTCCAAGTCTGTCACAAATTTGTACTTACACAATATCCATTTAATATACAGGTATCAGAGTCGATAACAGTAAGCAGGAGCCTGTATGAAGTCTTGTACAGACTACAAAGATTTAGAACTACCTGCCTCTTGATATCGAGACAAACACTCAAAACTATCAGTAGAATGTGCTTGTATGGCAAATGACTGCGGTTTTTTCATATTCACTTGTCAGAAAGTACTTTGTTGGTTTGTTCGTGGAATACTCATATAGAATATCGTACAAAAAGTAGTTCTACTCATTAAGACTACTTTTTTTTCAGATCTTTAGTTGTTTTCTCTATTTGTATATTCTGTACTATTGTGGACAGAATTGCCATAACAAATTTGTACATATAATGTCTTTAAATATATTAAGGGTGTCCCAAAAAGTTTGAAACGCGCTTAAATCTTTACCTCTTGGAGATAAGTGGGCAATGTAAATTGCAAAAATGTTGAAAGTAAGGTAGGAAATAAGACTACGTTAATGAAATAGTCCTCCCATTTATTTTTAAAAGTTAAACTTTTTAAATTTTTATAAGACCCCCTTAGACAAATTTGGTGAATCAAAATTTTTTTATTTTTAATACAATAAGATCATAAAAAACCCGCATATCTGTATCTTTAAAATCAGCTGAATTATGATAAAGGAAAAAATCTGACTTATATCACTTTTCCGTACCATGTGAAAGGCTGTTTCATCAGTGAAAATAGGGATCATAAACAAATTGACGATGAAATTGTTTAGATAAAAAGTACTTAAAAGTAATTAGTTATTGAAAAGTACTTAAGAATCCGTGAGCTTGCGCGGAATTCGCAAAAATGTCTCCTATGTATTATCATCCAGTTTTATCTTTTTTGTGATATATCACAAATTTACATTTCTAATTTGATATATCGTCCCCATTCACAATGTTCAATTTTCAATTAAATATAACTCGCTCAATTTTAGAGATACAGATATGCGGTTATTTTTAATGATCTTGTTGCATTAAAAATAAAAAATTTCTGATTGACCAAATTTGTCTAAGAGGGCCGTATAAAAATTTAAGAAGTGTAACTTTTTGAAAATAAATGGGAGGACTTCATTAACTTAGGATTTCATTAGGAGGATTTCATTAACTTAGGCTTATTTTCTACCTTACTTTCAACATTATTGCAATTTACATTGCCCACTTATCTCCAACAGGTAAAGGATTAAAGCGTGTTTCAATCTTTTTGGGACACCCTGTATATGGATAGGAATTTAGCAACGCTTGTACTTTTTTTTCATTTTGTATGAACATTTGTTTTTTGCGTTATGTATTTTAGTTTTCATTGTTAAAATATAGATGTTTTTTTTCGAATTTAACATATATATAAGCATAACAGAAACAGTTCTCTTATCTGTTATAAGATTCACGTTTGTTCTTCTCATGATTATTTATACTTTAAACACAAAAAGAGGGAAGGCTCAATTCAGATAGTATTGTTACGAAACGTATCCTCAAGAATAGTAAGTGCATAAGCAGGATACAAGAACGAGTCCAAGTTTCTGGAAAACTTAAGCTTATTCACAAGCACAAAGTAAACAGGAACAGTATATAATGAAACATCACTTAAATGCTCCAGCAATTTCACAGAATAAGTGATATTATTTACAGAACGTTGATGAAAGAAATTTCACAAAACAGCAGCTACTATTCTCAAAACATTGACAAAATTCACAGTTCAATGTAGCCCGCGTCACGTTCATTCGTCAACTCCACTACAACGGAGGGGTGAGTCCTTTTTATAGTCTCTCCATAGAAACTTTTAGAAATCTCTATATCTCAAAGAATAATCGTTCTATCAAGAAGTTTCAGGAACATTCCGAAAGTCGCCAAATTGGCTATACATCACCAAATCTGGAAACCCTTCCTCTAACTGGGAAATCCTGGCAACTCTGGGCTTACGTCATCACACGTCATGGTGACGTCATGCACTGTATTTTCTTCGACTGGTCTTCCAGACAGACGAAAGAGTAGGCGCCAAATGAAATATTGCGTGTTCGCAACAGTATTAAAGGACTATGAGCATTGAGTTTCCATGATATCATTATAGTATATAGCATAAGCGTGTCCATTTATCCCTTAATAGTATGCCATATCTACCCTTTTCGCAGTTAAAATCAATTAATCCCACATGTTTTTTTCCCCTTCACCACATAGTATATGACTATATGTAAAAACAATTGCGAGGAGTCAAATATCAAACGCTTGTATTTTGGTGGTTATACACGTTTTGGGCATCCCTGAATACGATTTCACAATTTTCATCTGTGTGTCTATCTCCCTGTAGGCACAATAATATCGGAGAAATCCATAATATCGAATAAAATTTGGTACGATTATTTCAATCGGCAAATGTCAGAGGCATATTGCATTTTTGGTGAAAGGACCAAAGAAAATCTATTATTTTTTTTTATTATACTTTACGAAAATGGTTCTTAACGTGAATGTCATCATTTACAAGAGGTCGATATGCACCGTTCTTGCGATATTTTATGTTTTTGATCTAAAATGGAACAATTTAGGAAAAGTGCTCACTATTATCATTTGAGTGAATGCTTTAAAAACAAATAGTTTAAATCCGAAAAAAATCGACATCATTATTTAGAAATTATCCCGATCTTCTCTCGGGCTATTAAAACTTTTATTTATCTATTTATTTTTATTTTTTGGAAATAGAGTGCTATATCTTTCGAACAAATTGAACAAATCTTATAAAATTTGGTGTGCTTATTTAAAACCAATGAACAGAGACCTATTAATTTTTGGAGGAAACAGGCCAAGCAGAAGACCCTCCATTTTGTTTAAAACATTTATTTTAGAAAATCGAATAAATATTATAAAAACACACAGACGTATAAAAAATATTACGAAAATATGCAATTATTATGAGATTTTTATTTAATCACAAATGCAATCATTTATAAAACGATAACAACCTCCCAACTCCAGGTATATCAAGGTTTTTTTTTAACTTCATTGGAAAAAATATAAAATAATCACTATTGTCAAAGGAGTGAATGTTTTATATATGTATAATTTGAACTAGAAATAAATGGACACAATTATTAATTATTTCGAAATTATCAAAAACCATCAGCGAGATATCAAAAATTTATTTTTTTTCCTATTACTTTCCTTATATACGAGTACATAATGTATAAGGAAAGTATTGTGACGGGGTCGAAAATTCGAAATCGAGTTTTCGACGGGAGAGCACGTTTCGAGCATCCCTGATCACGAATCAAACATTTTTGAAGTGATGTCTGTGTGTGTGTGTGTGTGTGTGAAAGTATGTGTGTGTGTGAAAGTATGTGTGTGTGTATGTGTGTCAATGGGTCTGTGGAGACGATAACTGACGAACGAATGGACCGATTTAAACCAAATTTGGTACAAAAATCACAATCCATAAACACTGGAAGTCTATTGTTTTTATACGCAATCGAATGTTCAGAACCCCCTTAAATTTTCGAATGAAATTTTGAAAAAATCGTCAAAAAGACAAAACCCCTAATAAAGTTACGCAAATAGACATTTCTTATGTAATTTTTCATTAGAAAACGATTGACATAAATTTTAGAACGCTAACATGAGCCGTTTTTGAGATATTGTACATTTTTCAAAAAAAATATCAAAAAGTCATATAAAATTAAAAAAAAATTCCTATTGATAAACATGTTCACTTTTCATATGTAATACCATGCGATAAATTGGGTGACATCATTCTCGTGGATCTAGCTCGTTCCATTCATGAATAAAGATACTCTGAGTAACACTTTTGTATTTGGACGCCAATAGTCATTTATCTGCTGTAGGAATAACTTATTTCTTAGTGCATAACGCTTGGCGAGATTTTGGCGACGAATTTGGCGGAATGTCGCCAATTTGGCGACTTTTTGAAATGTTGCCAAATTAACGAAAATCTCGCCAAATGGATAAAAATGACGCTACATCAATGAAAATGACTACTAATTGTCGAAGATTCAATGTCTTGGAAAGAATATTAGTATCTACTATAAGAAAAACCTATTTTTTTACTGTAAAAGTAGTAAATTCATTACATTATATAAGGAAAGTCATGCGTTGCCCACATCAGATTTTTTAGTTCTGTATCTCTGGAACAAATAAAACAAATAAACAAATTCTGTCCGATTTCTTCGATTAATAAATGTCAGGAGCCAGATGATTACCGTGGAGCTTCAACCAATTCAATATCTTTTTATTTTGTTTTTTTTTACGAAAGTATAAATAAGGAGTAGAGGGGCGCTTGTATTTAACCTCTCCTCAGGCGCCAAATTAGTTAGTCACGGGCCTGCCACTACTGCCTCAGTTTAGTATTTTTTATGTAGATCGCATTTAGCCAAAGGTCCTTTGATAATACACTCTGAAGAAGAAAACCTGAACGTTTCTGTGGTGTTAGATGCGCTCATAATTAGGAAATTACCCAGAATTAACGTGGTCGTGAATCGTATAGTTCGTGCATTTGCATCCTGGCCGCAATGATCCACTCACTATTACCTCTTTGCACGAGTTCCTAAACATAATCATTAATTAAAACACTACACATTAACATGACCTTCCGGGCCAAAACTGACATAAAACGGCGCCTACACGTCTGCGCTGTGTTTTGTCGTAAATATCGAAACTGCATAAGTTGCCTCCTGGTCTCAAAGTTTCCTAAACGAGCAGGGCCTCTCATCATTTTATTTGGGTGCAATGTAGACATTAATTTCTTTATTTGTTACTGACAGTATATCCGTTCTTCGAAATACATGATGTAAAGAAACTTAACATTCACAATTTGCGGAAAAGTTTTAATATTTAGTCTTTTTTTTTAATAACTCGCAAAACGCCGGGCTTAGAATGGACTCGAGCATATGAAGTATGCTAGTTGTGAAAGATTTCAAAATAAAACTTGATTTAATAAATAATTAGAAAATTGGAAGTATAAAAATTAATTTCAATATTTGCGAATCCTAATACCAAAGAGCACATAAGTTTGTAGAATTTGAATATTAAGTTAAACAAATTAGAATACAGGAAAACAATGGATTAAAAGTAACACCTTTAAATCGCAAAAACGTATTTTAACTTACACAATGCATGCAAGTGCTTACGCTTTGATTAGCTGTTTAAAAGATGTTGTTTACTTATTTTGTACGAAGTGTAGTAAGATGCGAGATTTAATAAATGGGCGTTTCATCCATGGGGATCCTATGCCGGACATGACTGACTTCATTTTTTCTATTCTGGCTCTGCGCATATGATGTCACGAGAGTAGCAAATGGGCGCATTTTGTTCTCAGGCGCTCTAAAGAGACCGAGAATCTCTTTGGGAGTCACTAAGGAAAGTGAGCACAGCACAATTAAAACTCTCTAGGCGGGTTGTTTACGTCTGGATATTGCCAAACAAGTATTATATGTATTTATTATTATTTGTATTTATTATATATTAACAAACAATTTTTAATTGTAATTATGAGAAAACATGTGTTTTGGCAACAACTCTCCTGTTCCGTGGCGTCACGAACGATGAAAGGCTACTCTCGCGACGTCAGGCTGACAAGTTTTTGATTGGTTGCCGGGTTCATAACGCAACATTATATTAAAAAACCCTTACATATGTGCCATTTTACGTATCTGTGGTAACGTATGCTCCTACCTATTGATGTTTTCGAGTAAAAGTTATTATAAAATTCAGGCAAATGTGGATTTCGCTTCGTTAGGAATAGAGAATGGACTTCGCTCATACATAATAATTCTAGCAAAACAGAAAAAGTTCTCCTGTGCAGACATACACATGCAGGTAACAACTTCTATTTAAATTATAACTATTTTATGAAACACCTTTTCCTTATCATTTTATCTCTTTGCTAGAAGTTTAAAGGGAGGATCATATCCTTTCCAGGTCACTTCTCTGACCCTGTCCTTGAGGTCTTGAGATACACATACAGGTATGAACTTAATTTATCAGTTTATTTAAATAGATAATAACATCTTTATAGTACCATTGAAAACAGCATTTCTGTAGTTTCTGTTTTTAGTGGCAAAAATAGAGATTATGGTCTTTTAGTCTGGTCTTATGATCATTTATGATCTTTGAAATTAAAAGGTCTATTTTATTTCTTTACTTCGTAAAGCTTTCATAATTTTAGAAATAGAAGCAGAAACAACGATCGGATTACGCTATAGGATTTTGAATTGTATTTATTGTAGTGAGGCTCGAAAAACGTTTAGGTCACGTTAGTTTGGAAACACAAATAACGATTGTGTCCCATTTCTTTGGAGATTTATATAACTATTAGGTAGGTCATGATCAAAATGAGGAAACAGTCAGATGAACCTAAAGACAGACAAACAGAAGAACACAGGAACGCCTAAATTATAAGCTGAGCCCTGTAAAAGCAACCCATCAACATTTAATGAAATTCTATTCAGCCAATCTACCGTGAGGACGAGACAAACAGATGAATTTTCAATTTTATTCATATAGATAGCGATTATTAAATATGACACCTGCACACTTATTGAAGTACTGAATATGAAAAACTGTTTCAAATTTAAGCACAAAAATGACGCACATTTTATATTTCTATTTGTTCGGAGACTAATGAGTGGAACTCTGAGAAAGCGACCCTCACAGCCTATGTCCAGTAATGGCATGATTTTATTAACTGCGCTTTACTCGTTACAATTACTAATTACCGATTATTAATACCGTGTTTACTGCATCATGATATAAAATTTAAGGACTTTAATTTGCGTAAATTTCGACTACAACTTGAGAATGTTTTACTATCACATTAAAAACGGCGCTGTGTTTTTATCGTTGAATTGTACATTGGGCGATTTTCAGGATGACAACATGTTTTTTAACGAAAAATTACATAAGAAATAACTATTTTCGTAACTTTATTAAAGGTTTTGAATTTTTGAGGATTTTTTCAGAATTTCACTCGAAAATTTAGCGGTGTTCTGAACATGCGATTGCGTATAAAAACAATAGGCTTCCAGTATTCATGGATTGTAATTTTTGTACCAAATTTCGTTCGAATCGGTCTATTCGTTTGGCAATTATCGTCTCCACACACACACATACTTTCACACACACACACACACTTTCACACACACACAAACACACATACTTTCACACACACACACATCATTTCAAAAACGTCTTATTCGTGTTCAGGGATGCTTGAAGCGTGCTGTCCCGTCGAAAACTCGAATTCAAATTTTCGGCCCCGTCACAATACTTTCCTTATACGTTATATGTATATAAGAAAAGTAATGCGATTTTAATTAAACCAAAAGTTATGGGATATTTTCAGATCCTTTATTATGTTTATTAGCATGCAATAATTTTAGAATTGAGTTTAAGGGTCGGGTATAGCCTCACATATTAACACGGAAATTGCAGTATGTAACACAATATTTCAACTAAGAACGCTGCATGTTATCCATGTTTTCAGATATTTACATTAAATAATCAATTTATTGCAATATTGGTTTGATTAAATGAATAGCCAGTAGACGACGTCGATATGAAAATCTACATGCTACAAAATCCCATCGCTTCAAGACCCATCGTTTGTATATTTTTCTCTTTACGTCCTTTTCTGAAGACTAGTCGAGTTCTTACTTTAATATTTACGTATCGCTCATACTTTTACCATCTTCTCCACACATTGAGACAGAAATCATATCTTACCAAATAGATTCTTCATTGTACATTACACTTTACTAGCACTCTCATTACAACACATCGTTTTTAATACACTCTTTTGCAAAAAAAAAACGAAGCACCATGAAGAAAGTGACTGTTTTTATTTAAATTAAATATGCGTACAGCTCATATAAAGGTAATGAAATGATTACAAACTCAAGGCCGCAGGACCCATCAATGTTTAGCAATTGCACATTGAATTTTCAAATCAGTAATTGGTGACCCCACCCCACCTTGGAGGCAATGCATGCTTGTATACGCCTAGGTAAGGAGTGATAAAGTTTCCTAATGTTAGCCTGCGATACATTCTGCCAGACATTCTTCCATTGTTGCTCCAGATCTGCTACATTTCGGGATTCCCGAATCTGGCGGCCTAGCATGTTCCATACATGCTCGATTGGCGAAAGGTCTGGTGATCTTGCTGGCCAAGAAACAGTATCAACAGCACGGAGATAGTCCACAGATATGCGAGCTGTATGTGGCGTAGCATTATCTTGTTGGAAAATGGCCCCAGAATAACGTGTCTTCAAGCGTAACGCAAACGGCCGCAGGATTTCATAAGCATATCGTTGAGCTCTTAATGTTCTACTCAGGATGCCTAGGGGCGACCTGCTGTCGTAAGAGATAGCATCCCACTAGGAATAATGGAAGTGTACCTGTTGAGACCCAAACCGTCCGACCTACCAGAAAGGTGTTGAAAACCCATGCCGTCCGGCTCGTCAACAAGGACTTGAGCATCCATTTGGACGGCCGGGAAGGAGTTAGCCGAAACCAACTCCCAACTTCCATGGCTTTCGTCCGACGGTCCAGCAGCGTTTATTTTGAGAATCAAAAATTTGCAGGAGAGTTTACATAATATGTTTCACATTTTGAAACAATATAAAGTTTAAACAGTGAAAGACACATTAAAACGGATTACAATAATTCTTGAACAATTGTTACTTCAACTGGTGCACAATGAGAAATAATACAACAAAAACAAAAACTAAACCAAGACAAACAGCAACAAACGGGGCACAATCAAAACACAGACAAAACAAAGACAAAAACAAAACACAGACAAAACAAGGCAACCATACAAAGAGAGGGTAACACCTCCAGGGAAAAAGACAACAGGGGACCACCGAACAAAAGGGGGGAAAAGGGAGAGGCTCACAAGCTGATCAGGAAATTTGATTAGAGATGTCTCTAGCAATGAGAACACAGTTTTTAATTTTATCTATAGAAGATTTATTTGAACTGACTCTCGAGAACCAGGCTGCGCAATTGGCAGGGGAGGGTTTTGTAAGATGAAAATTTTTTGTATGGGGACAAGAAAAAACAAAATGGTCGGCATCGCCGAAAGAACCGCAGGTGCAACAGAAAGGTGTTGAAGACCCAGACCGTCCGACTCGTCCTGAGGACTTGAGCATCTATTTGGACGGCCGGGAGAGGAGTTGGCAGGCGTCCGGCCGATGTCCGGGTGTCCACAACAACCAACACCAAATTTATTGAATCTTTAAAAAATTTTTACAGGAGTGGTTACAAGGATATAAGCTAATAACATAGTTTTGCTAATATGAAAATATATCTGAAGACTTGATTACATTTATACTCTTGTAGACTTGAATACATTTTGTTGACTTATTTACATTATTGAAGACTTGATAGTATATTTACAAATGACATAATGATCTGAGATAATATAAGTATTATGATAGTAGTTGAAAACATTTTGAAGTTGACTATATATTATAAAATGGGGTGCAACAACTAAAGACAACACAACAAAAGCAGACGACACCACCGAGAAAAACAACATATAAAAAAACAACATAAAAAACAACATAAAAAACAAACAAAAAAAAACAACAAGAAGAGGAGTCACCGACCGAAAAAATTAAAAGCAGAGATCCCCAGGCTGATTATGAAATTTTATTAGAGATTTCTCTCGCTATGAGAACACAGTTTTTTATTTTATTGATTGAAGAAGGGTTAGAGCAGACACTCGAGAACCAGGTCGCCGTATTATGGGGTGAAGGTTTATAAAGGTGAAAAGCTTTGGTAAGGGGGCAAGAAAAAACGTAGTGATCGGCGTCGCCGAAAGCGCCGCAGGAGCAGCAGGAAGTAGATTTACATTTGAAAGAGAACAAATAATCGGGGAATGGGCCGTGGCCCGTAATAAAGTAGATTAAATATTTATTAGTAATATGTGTATTAAAGTTAACTTTTGGAAGGAAATTTAAAATTCTGGCGGGATCGTGAGTTCGGGAGGAGACATAGTCATTTAAAAAGGATTGCCAATTATTAAGGATATCAAGTTTGTAATGTTTTTTGAGAAGTGAATAAGGGAAAGGTAAAGAAGTTGGAGAGCCAGAGGTAGTAGCTAGTTTTGCATTTTTGTCTGCGACCTCGTTACCCGAGATGTCGGAGTGGGCTTTAACCCAACATAAATTAATTAAATGTTTATTAAGATTAGCATTAGTTTTAATTTTGGATAAGTAAAAAGATTTGTTTTTGATGGAGTTAAAGGCCGAGATTGACGATTGACTGTCTGTAAAGATATTAATTTTAATGTTTCTATTAGATGCCCAATTTATAGAGAAATGGATCGGAGCAATTTCTGCTTGGAAAACTGTGTTCCCATGCTCAAGTTTAAAGGTGAAAGTTTCTTCCAGTGTGTTTTCGTTAAAGATGCAAATGGCGTATCCTGTATTGTTTTCAATAGAGGAACCATCAGTGTAAATATTTATTTTGGAAAAGTTAAGTGGATTAATGAGGGAAAAGGTCACTGTACGTTGAGAAGGAGGGATACTGGAAGAAGGGCAGTTATGATCAAATTTTTCAGGGGGGGGGGGAAGGGCAGGATTTGTAAAAAGGTTATTGCGAAGTTTCCAAAAGGTATATTTTTTGTACAAAGAATTTATTACAAAGTGAATGGGGGGGGATTCCAGTTAAAGAAAAGAGAGAAATGTTAGAAGTTATGTGTAAGGTAACTGTTTGGACGGCCGGGAAGTGCCACCCAATTTGAACCGGAACCCAGTGGGGAGGTATCCACAGGGACCGTACCCTCCTTCCCCTTCCACCAACCTCTCGGAAGGACTTACGGACCCACATGTTTAACGTGATCGTACTCCGCGTAAACACGGCGGCTGTTTTGGCAGTGGCTGGAATCGAACCCGGGCCTACCGAGTGCAACTCCAGCGCGCTAACCAATGGGCTACCGCGCCCCGGAAGTGTACCTGTGTAAAACAAAGGCTGATTGGGTCCGCTGGCCCTGGTTCCTCAACACACGTACCCGATGGTCATCTTCTGAAAGACAGAAGCGTGATTCATCGCTGAACACTATGCGATGCCAGCCTGCTGGCAGCCATGATGTTCGGCTACGACACCACTCCAAACGACTCTGTCGATGTTGTGGGGTTATGGGTAGACGTCTTAAAGGCTGCCGTGAGATGGTGGAAAATGGATGATGGACCTCAGCCGTGAGATGGTGGAAAGTACCACGAGTGATATAGAAGAGGCTGTAGCACGTTGGATGGCGGACAATTATGCCGTTGGGCCAATTCAGGCCTGTGGCACAATCATCCTATCTTGCTTCGCATTCGTGCACCTTTGCCTTCCAGAGCCTTCATTCTTCCGATGAGTTCCTTGCAGCAACATTGCTGCCAGCACCCTTGCACAGCAGTGTCCGGTCGGTGCAGGTAGCGACCTATTGCTCGGTATGACCAACCAACTTCACGCATCCCGACTGTACGACCAGGTTTGAACTCGTCTAATTGCTTATAAGTTCTTCGGCAAAGTCGCAAGGGCATTATTGGTTATGTCTCCACGGAACTGCAACGCAAATAACGAGCAAAGATAAACCGCCCATATTTTTAACCTGCTTTATAGAATGCTAGTTGCGCTATGACCAAGGTTAACACTCATTGGCCTTGCAAATTTAATCACTCACATACTTGGTATAAAGGAATTTGCATTTGAAATTTCGAGATGATCGGATTATTTTTTAGGGTTGCTCAGTTTTTTTTTTTTTTTTTTTTTTTTTTTTCCAAAAGAGTGTATTTTCCTCTTTACATCCTTTTCTGAATACTAATCGCGTTCTTACTTTAATCTTTACGTCTCGCTTATACTTTTACCCTCATCTCCACATATTGAGATAGAAATCATATCTTACTAAATATATTTTTCATTGAACACTACACTTTATTAGCCCTCTCATTTCAACACATCGTTTGATATATTTATCTCTTTCCATCCTTTTCTGACGGTTGAATATGGCTGATATGGTTGATGAGCATTTATACTTACTTGATAAAATACAGAAGCTCGATGGAATGGCAGGAGAGACTAAGTCAGCCATTAGTGATATTCTGGCCATTCAGTTCAGGTATCATGACTTATGAAGCTGACTGGAGATCATTTTTGATCGAGTTATCGCGAGTTATATAACGAGCATGATCAATTTGCCAAAACTTGCACATCAATTCTATTCCATCGACCAAATATAAATTTAAGTGCACAATTACGAAAAAAGCATTCATTTTATTTTTACTTTCTCATACAAGTGTAATGCAGAGAAAGTAGTATTTTCTTGAAATTTTTCGAATTCCAGATATCGACAAGAAAGCACATTATTTCAAGATCTCCTAAACTTTTTACTAACACTTTAGTATTATGTCTATGTCTGCATGTATGTATGTAAATATGTGTGCGTATGAGAGAGAAAGAAAGAGAGAGGAATTATCACACAAAAACTCAAAAAACAATAGCACATAACGTCATGAAATGGCATTTTATGTGCGATTACATTATGTGAAAAACTAGAACTACATAGAGTTTTAGTAATTTACAGAATTAGAACTTAAATTATTCAAATTTTAATATTCTCTAAGCATTATTTCATATAATTAACAATTATAATTCCCAGAACAATTATGATAGCATGTAGTCTAAGAAGAAAGTAATAGTTTCAACTGGACTTTGTATTATGCCAGATTTAGAAAATTTCTACTTATGGTATTCCAGACAATAAAATGCATTGTGCTGCATTTTATTGTTATAAGTATTTGCATACTATCATAAAGTAAATTAAGTTTGCAGAATAAAAATGAATCGCCTGACCGGCGCCATGAAGGACACTTTATAATCACATAATTTACAATCCACTAGATGTTTAAATAATTTTTCAACCCTGGCTTCATATTCCTCCAGGCAAGGCAAACTCAATAAGCGCCGGAGCACGTTTAGAGATTTTTACACATCCTGTCATCTGGGCCAACCAGAAGAAGAAGTAGGCATGTCTAACCCCCCAGCACAGAAAGGGAGGAACTTATAAGTGTTTCAAATAGAGATTGTTTAACGAATTCAATATAGACTTCACTTATTATGACGGGACATATAATTTAGAGTTAACGTGGACCACTTAAAAGAGAAGATAATCGAAATGGCATCAAAATAGTTTACTATATTCAGAGATAAAAAACGAACTTCGTAAGGAGGCAGCGACCAATTTTAGAATGAAAACGGGTAATGATTGTCTGAACGAACACCTAAGTAAGATAAGAATTCTCCCAACGAATGTGTGCCCCATTAGTTGTGCTGGTGGTATGAACTCAAATCAACTTTTAGTGTGGCTGGGTTTAGATAAAATTTCCCAGCATCAAAGTGATGTTTACAGACTACATTGGGAAGCTAAAACTTATACACTCATATTTATGAAAAATGTAACACTATGAAGGAATTGTCAGATTAGAATTAAACGTACGGGACAAGCAAAGCAGAGTGGGACATACAATTTGTTAGAAATGCAGAGTGAATGTGTATACATGGGCTCCGCAGCACCCTATGAACGGCCGTACGAGGAGTATAACTAGAAGGCTGTGGAAGAGCCAGACAAGTATGGTATCGTTGTCCAAGAGTTGAAAACTATTTTATTGGAGGAGTCAGTATGCCTCGTCATTATGATAGGGCGCCTGAAAAGCACACTACAGTGTTCGAAAGGGGACGCATAATCGGCCTGTGGGAAGGAGGATTTTCATATCGCAATAGTCCTGTCTATACGGAGCATAGTGCCGCGATAGCAATGCGAGTGTAGAAGCAATGGACCAACAAAAACCGGATGAGTCAAAAATTTGTCAGTGAATCACGCAATGTGACGACAACACTGAATAATAGACATCTCATCCGAATGGCTGTGACGAACCGTACAGCTTATTTTCGAGTATTGGCGCAGCACTGGAGCACTGCTACAGGTGTTGAATTATCTGATTCTATGGTTCGAAGGCGTCTGTTGCCTTCAAACTGAATGCACGGACTGAATGCAAGCATCCCATTGCAAAGGATACAGTTGACCCTGGACGCTTCAGGTTTCAATGGGCGTAGTAGTACAGACCATGACGTACGAAATGGCATCAAATCGTGTTTTCGGACGAATGCCGCTACAACCTAGACTACAATGATGGCCGCATACGCGTTAGACGGTATTATGGTGTGTGTCATCTTCCTACATGCATTTTAGAGCGTCATACTGCATGAACGTTAAGTGTGGTGTGGGATGTCATTGGCTATCATAGGCAATCCCAGCTACTACTTATTGGGGTACGCTCAACAGCAACTGCTGCAACAGAGAGGTTTTGGAAGCAGAAGGTGTACCCTTCCTTCAGCACACTCCTGTTGCTATATTCCAACAACACAACGCCTGACCACATGTTGCCCGGAATATCCAATCGTTCTTCACTGCACAGCAGATACCACTTTTTCCTTGGCCTGCCCATTGACCAGATATGGCACCTATTGATCACTCGGCGAGTGGGGCATTACTGTTCTTAAGCAGTCACCACAAATGAACTGTGGACCCGAATCGAAGAAGCCTGGAAGACAATACCACAGGAACACATCCAAACTCTTTTTGATTCGATTCCACGACGTTTAGAAGCTCTTATTGCCGCTAGGGGCGGCTTCACATAAAACCGATTTTGTGCCAGCAATGTGGTTGTAGTGGTCTAAAACGGTAATTAATTGTTTTTATCACCATTAGTAAAATGTGGTATAAATGTCATTCTAATCTGACCATTCATTCATTCGTGGTATTGCAATTTTCATAAACATGAGTGTATGGCCTGCTCCTGAGGTCGCGATTTATTCTTTGACCTCTTCTCATTGGGCTTTGTGTTTGTTTGATTTGTAATATTCTTGTTTTATATTTAGTCAGTTTTCTCTGTTTTGTATTTCTACCTATGTATCATTGTGAGATGCCAGTTATGTAATAGATAATCTACCAATAAAGCCATATATAACAACAGTTTATATTAACACAAGTCCTGCAAATGTACATAATTGATAGGCTTTGCTGAGTTGTTACAAACTTGAAAACAAAAACTTCTAAAAAAATGAAAAAGAATTAGAAGACTGGTCTAGAGATTCTGAGATCGGGGTTTAAGCTCTTTTCTAAGCGTGAAACTTTTCATGTTACATTAATTTTTTGGCATTTTTAAATCTAAAGACATCTTACTGTGTATATGTGAAATGCAAAATATGCGACAGAGCAATCACGAAAATTTAGAGCTAGTACTTGAACTAAAATAAACATGTTGACAATATTTGCTACATCTATAAAAACTAAATAATAGTCGACGACTTGTGGAAATGTATAATAACAATTTAAACGAAACTTTGGCCAAATCGCTGGAAACCAATCACACGTCAGGGAACTCAAGAATTAGGATTTATTTTTAATAGCGACATAATATGATTAGGAAAGATCCAGGAAATGTTTGACCTACCAAAATTATATGAACAGATGCAGTAGAAATTAGATAAAACACATTTCTGACAAATCTCGAAAGAGAAAGCACGTGTAATTTAACAGGTAAAGCATTCCATATATCCAGAGATTAGGAATTCAAATCCTTTTCTGAGCGTGACCGTCATGCATATGGTCAAGCATACCCGGCACGTTCAATTGCAGTGGTGGCATACTTCTGAAAACAGATTAAACTATATTTCCATTATTTCTACAGGGACCATCCAACTTGCCTGCAGGTGTAAGGTATCTATCTGGACAGACAGAAAAGTGCCACCTAATTTAGACTGAAACAATAAACTAGGGATGGCAACCATAGGAACTGTACCATCCTTCTCGTATACATCACATCTCAAATGGACTTTCGAATCTACGAATTTATCATGCCCCTACTCTTCAGGATAGTTTTGAGTAGCCGACATCAGAAATGGGACTCGGGTTCTCCTAGTGCTATACAATTTCCTTAACCACTGGGCCATCCCTGCCCTATCTTTTCATTCAATCTTAAGGCTAGGCTTTTTTAAATGCTACATGACTTACACAAAACCTCCTCAACTTTTCCCAAACACTAAAATATTTTTTACGCCTTCCACAAGACACGAATTACTTTTTTTATTCTCTCCAGAGATTTATGATTTCTATTATCTAACAAAGAAACTCAAACTCATCCCCAGAGGAATTCCAGTTATAAGAAATTTTTGAAGATTCAGTTTTGGATAACCATAAGTCAATATTAAACATGAATATCCGTCCCTATAGGAACTAAAAGCATTCTTTTCGTACCGAGATCCACTAAAATCAAAAGTTATTTCCTGCAAAGTTTGAAGGGGTTTTTTTTCCTCTAAGAATGAAAATATCTTCTATGAAAGTGGAAATAAAAGTTGTCCAGTCTTTTCTAAAGATATATTTAAGTCGATAACCTCGAATTTTGAAAGAAATATAAGGTTGAAATGTGAGATGAAGTTCTTTCCAAAAAAAACGAAATGGTATTGAATCAAGAAAGTTAAATAGAAGAAGCTGTTTAATTCTAACAAAGGATTTAATTTTCGTTTGCAGAAGTATTGAATTGATATAAAGAAAAAAAAAGAAAGTTACTGTTAATGAATTAAAATATGAAGAGACTGTTTAATTTGTGTGTATTGCATATTTTATCTATTTATACTATTTTATTTAATCCTAGAAATTGCTAGAAGTTGAAAAGTAATTTTGGTATTTGTTCTAGGAAGCATCTATTGTATGCATTACCATTATCTATTGATATGAAAATAGTTGTAAATGGTGACGTGAACGTGATTGTTACGATAAAATCCTTCATCATTATAACCATGGAGGTAAAAAGAAGTGATAAAATTTCATGTTGAGAAAATTGCACAACCGTTTGGAACAATAATTAAGACGGCGTTGAGGTAAGTTAAATCCCGCCGCCTAGGTATTTCTATGGTGAAAGGCAAGTATTGAATTAAATAATATTTATTTGTTCATTTTGCAGAACTAAATTATCATTGCAATGCAGATTAGGACTCAAACAATAAAGAATATAAAATGGTATGGAAATACGTCAAAATAATTAATACTTTAAAAATAAAGACAACCAAAAAATTGACCATAACTAAAAGTATTTTATTAAAATATCCTTTTACGACGCACTAAAATTACACGCTCAAAGCGCTTCCCAGCATTACTATGCCCTTCATCAGTGGTGAAATGGAAATAAGTGGCAAACATCTGCTTAAATACAGGACATAACCGCAAGACAAAATTTACATATTGATCATTTTACATTTTTACATGTCTCGTAAAAATGTCTTTATTTTTAAAGTAATAAACAATATTCCAACGTATTCAAATTTATTTTAGCTTCCATTTTATTTTTGTCTATATATATTATGTACCCTGTTCTATAAGTAGTAAAAATACTTATTACTTCTACTTTTAATTAGGGAACTTTCATTTAAAAATAATCAAAAATGCGTATACTACATACTACGCCTCCCTCTTGTGTCAATTTGGAATACAGGGACTTAAAAATACTAGCTACACCTAGATATAATGTGCAAAGCATGATGGTATTTTCAAGCTTTTCATCCATAGAAGTTTTATAACCTTCCGTTTAAGTCCATATTTAAAATCATAAAGAACATAATTATTATATACACATTCAGTTGCGGAAAACTTAGCAAGCATACACTCTGGAAACAAGGACAGGATTTTTACTCCATTTTGTCTTCATACTTCTATTACGCGGACACTGACAAAATGGTTTCCATATCAGCAGAAATCATTTTAAATATTAAATTAGAGTTATTTGATAAGAAAAAGAAGGAACTTATTTTTGAATTTTTATTATGGTAGTCGGTTGACTTAAACATAAAAATTTGATTTAATACAGAACATTTCAAGTGTTAATTGCTAAATTATATAGTCGCATAAAATGAAAAGGACTTGGTGAAAGGTGTTGAACAGAAAATGTGAGTCTGTTGCCAGCAAAGAAAGAATAATAAATAAGAATTTTGCCAGAAAATTTAATCTTAAAAAGGTTGAACACCACTCCTTTATATGAAGTGCAGTTACCAAACGATTTAATTATTTTCGGCTGTGGTTTTCTTTACATCTGACTACATATATACCTAAATAAAATTGCTAATCCGCTTACCTGCAATTGGGATTACTTAACTTATTCGCACTATAAATATATCTTTGGAAATAATTTTGTCTAAAATCAGCATCTAATCTCAGCCTGCCTATGTTCTCTACTCATTGTATTATGGTCTATAGACATTATATTTAACAATATTCCTTCTCAGCATGAAATATGTGGAACATAATAGCTATAGATATAAATATTCGCTAAAAACTTTTCTAATGCAAAATATTTAACTACTTTAAGAATCAAAATAAGCATATCATCTATACTATATAAGAAAATCGATTTCCTATGACTATCTGTCTTTCTAGAAACCTTATCAACAAATTTGCAACCATTTAGCAATGGATTTGGCCAACTTGGATACTTGGATTACCAAGTTGGAAATTGCCAACTTGGTAACTGTTGTAATATACTGTCAAGTTAACTATAATTATATATCTAGGAAAATAAAATGCATTTTCTTTGGTAATACCTATCACTTTGTTGAAATTATTGATTTAATATTTTTGTTAGTTTTCACAGTTCGTGAGACAGATGAATTTTGTTAGGACGGTCTAGGTGACATGATTAGGAACATTTTGGTTTATAGAAATGGATTTTTATTATTCTACAATCCTTACCAAAAATGGACTGATAAAATACATGTCTTTAAAAGTAATTATTTTTCTCGTTATATTTCCTTCGTAAGTGAACTTGGAACGTTTAAGTTGTAAATTCACCATGATGATGAGCATTATTTCTTTAGGGCACCATCCTTAAAACTTTATTTAACACCGAGTAAAGTATTGATGGCGCTTGTAAATTTCTTTACGATTTTTCTTCCTTTCACAACAGGATAATGATATGAAGGCCATAAACTCTGAGCTGTTTGCAACTCTAAACCTTTTTGCGGTACCTGGTGGTAAAAATTTATTACGTTTCAATATTGCCTGAGTTATAAAGATGACCGGCATAAAAAGTTCGACCTCGAATGAGAACGAGTTTTCATTTCCAATAAAACGGCATAACTATCTCGTTTGATGGGCGCTGAAATTTTTTCTCCATTATACGATGGGATTGAGATTGCATAATTGTAACAATGCTATAAAATTTTGACGTGGAATTATTTTAAATATAAAAAATCTGATGTGAGCAGCACATGACTTTCCTTATATAATGCAATGAATTTACTACTTTTACAGCAAAAACAATTGGTTATTCTTATAGTGGATACTTATATTCTTTCCGAGATATTGAATTTTCGTCATTTAGTTGCCATTTTTATTGATTTAGAGTCATTTTTATCCATTTGGCGAGATTTTCGTTAATTTGGCAAAATTTAAAAACGTCGCCAATTTGGCGACATTCCGCCAATTTCGTAGCCAAAATCTCGCCAAGTGTTATGGACGAAGAAATAAATTATTCTTACAGTAGATAAATGATTATTGGCGTCCAAATACAAAAGTATTACTCAAAGTATCTTTTCTCATGAATGGAACGAGCTGGATCCACGAGAATGATGTCACCCAATTTATCGCATGATATTACATATGAAAAGTGAACATGTTTCTCAACAGTTATTATTATATTTTGTAATTTATGGGATTTTTTATACATTTATTTGAACAATGTGCAAAATCTCGACAACGGTCCATGTTAGCGTTCTAAAGTTTATGTCAATCGTTTTCTAAGGAAAAATTACATAATAAATGTCCATTTGCGTAACTTTATTAAAGGTTTTGATTTTTTGATGATTTTTTCAACATTTCACTCGAAAATTTAGGGGGTTCTGAACATTCGATTGTGTTTAAAAGCAATAGGCTTATAGTATTGCCGGATTATGATTTCTGTACCAAATTTTATTCGAATCGCTCCATTCGTTCGTGAAATATCGTCTCTCCACAGGCTCACTAACACACACACACACATACACACACAGGCATCACCTCAAAAATGTGTGATTCGTGATCAGGGATGCTTGAAATGTGCTCTCCCGTCGAAAACTCGAATTCGAATTTTCGACCTAGTCACAATACTTTCTTTATACATTATTTATATAAGGAAAGTAATAACGACTTTAAAGAGATAGAGAGAGAGAGAAAGTGAAAATTGTTGGAATAAGGGGCAGTTGTAATGGGGATGCCAAAACACCCTTAGCGCATTCAGTGGCGCCGCTATGTCTACGGATCCATATTAGTTTATATGTAAAATTTCAAAAAAGTATACTTTTGGTCGTCTATTCGCAATGCAGTGTCGAAAACTTGCAGGCTTTGTATTTAATATAGAAAATCATTTATCGGAGAAAACTCACCTCTTCGATTATTTCTCGCATCCTAATTTTATAAAATATCTGATGTGGGCAACACATAATTTTCCTTATATAATGCAATGAATTTACTACTTTTATAGTAAAAAAATAGGTTTTTCTTATAGTAAATATTTATATTCTTTCCACGATATTGAATTTTCGACAAATAGTCGTCATTTTCATTGGTTTAGCTTCATTTTAATCCATTTGGCGAGATTTACGATTATGTTTAAAAACAATAGGCTTCCAGTGTTTATGGATTGTGATTTTTGTACCAAATTTCGTTTAAATTGGTCCATTCGTTCGTCAGTTATCGTCTTCACAGATCCACTGACACGCACACACACACACAGACATCACTTCAAAAATGCTTGATTCGTGATCAGGGATGCTTGAAACGTGCTCTCCTGTCGAAAACTCGAATTCGAATTTTCAACCCCGTCACAATACTTTCCTTATACATTATGTATATAAGGAAAACAAAAAGAGTATTAGAGGAAATTGAAGGACATGACAAAGGTATGTTGCATATATTTAAAGAGGAAAAGATGGATGCTGGCAGCACATGCCTTTCCACTATACTACACTTGTTTAATAGTAAATAGATGATGTAGAAGATCTGTGGCATACAGTTTCTACTGGTGAATTGTTCATTAACATTTAAAGATTTTTTGGATGACAATGTATTAAACTATTGCAAATTCGAAAAAATCTAAATTAGAAATATTGCTAGGATCAGGTAGATAATATAGTGCGTATATTAAGCGAATTTAATCCTTAAAAAGTGTTAATTATATTTTCATCAATTTTGGAGTCTTTTTCGTTGATTAGGCATCGGGTTTGCTAAATTTCATGACAATTATTCTGACAATTTGGCAATATTTTCAATAAATCGAAAAGCTGGTGGTATTTCCTAAATTTATCGCTAAAGTTAATCACTTTGATGCTTGTAACTGATTTGAATTTTACGCAACTTTGTCGGATGAGTGCTATATCTCGACAACGGTTAATGCTAACGTTCTGAAATTGGAGCCATTAGTTTTATAGTGATAAATTATGTAAGAAATGATTAGTTACCTAAAATTATTATAATACTTGATTTTTTAATTTATTTTTTGCGAAATTCATTCAAAAGTTAAAGGGATCTTCCGAACATTCGATCGCGTTTAAAATCAATAGGGTTCCAATATTCACTGATTGTAGTAATCGTACCAAAGTTTTTCGAATCGCCCCATGCGTTCGTGCGGTACCACTTCTACGCACAATTTTATACATACACACACTAATTTATACACACACACGCTAATATATACACACACAAATGTATACACACACTAACATACACACATATACACACAAACATCACATCAAAAACGTTCAGTTCGAGTGCAGCAATTTAAAACTTGTATTTAAAACATGCTCCTCCGTTAAAAATTCGAATTCGAATTTTCGACCCCATCACAATACTCTTTCAATACATTATACTATACATATAGGGAAAGTAAAAACAAAACAAGATTGTTAAAAACAGTCGGTAAAGAAAAACTTTTAAAACATCAATTATATTTTACGTCAACTTAACGATAACATTTTTAAAGTGCGTTCACAGTAAGATAGACCAAGAGAGACGCTGCTATAGATCCGTTTTGTTACTTTCCTTTCCTTCTAATCGCCCATGCATCAGTTTTGTTTGGTCGCCTCATCTGAAATCGTTATCAGTCGCTCCCATTGTGCCTGTATCCTTACGTGCCCTTAAAGACTGCGAAAACAGTCCCTGTTAACCTTTCTCCCCTCCTCTACTTCCAATGCCTTTTTTCAACCAAAAGCGATGAGCGGCGTAGTGACGATAACAACATCGACTTGCCAATAGGAAGAGAGAGAGCGAGAGAAAAAGATGATTTTTTGTTACTCTAAAATACCTTTCGAGTTCACATTGCCTTCTCATTGGCTAGTCAATTTCGCCTCAGTGTTCGTCACCTTTAATGAAAACCCAGCGTAATTATTCTTAGAAGGAAAACAGAAAATTCTTAGTTACCAATCGGAAATATTCCACAATTACCAAACTCGAGAGATTGAATACACTGTGCAAGTGGCTCATCTATGATTAATTAGCGATATTTTAAAACTCGTTTGGTTAAAAACTGTAGTCAAAAGAATAGATTCATGTTAAAAAATCATTTAGGCGATAATTATTAAGGGCGAAAATATACAAGGCTATTTGCCATCTTACTTTTAGCATCATAACCGCTATTAGAGTGCGCAACTTGACCTCCCACCCAGGTTATTAGGAAAAAGAGAACTTTTATCGAAAAATGTTACCCCAGTCTAGAAATACATTTAATGTTTGTACACCGGAAAACAGCTACTCTCCTTCACAGTACGTAAAATTGGAAATTGTGTTTAGCCCATAGGCGGCCCACAGACATCAATGATTTCTTCCTCAGGGGCAATCGCTGAGCCACTTATGCCCAATTCAAATATAAAATAATAGTTAATCATCTCCTTAGTTCAATGGATTAAGGACTTCTGGTCAGCTGAAGATAAGTGATCTATTTTATGTCTGAATGGGAACCCAAAACCACTTATCTTCGGCTGACGAGAAGTCCTTAATTCATTGAACTAAGGAGATGATTAACTATGATTTTATAGTTAAATTGGGCATAAGTGGCTCAGCGATTGCCCTGGGGAATAAGTCACTGAGGTCTGTGGACAGCCTGTGGCTTAACACAATTTCCAAATTTAATTACTGCGATGTAGAGTAGCTGCTTTTCGATGTACAAACGAATATTTTGCAAGGAGTGTGCAATACTTAAGTTATACGCTGAATGGACCCTAAAATTTCCTCCTTCAGATTTCAAATAGAAGCGTCTCTCTTTCACCTCATACTTCTTATTTTCGTACAGAATAGTATCATATTATATGTGAGATGAAACCACTTCACTAAAATGTAAGATCTTAAACAAATTCCAATTTCTTTATTAGTCAAACCTCCATCATCCACTGCATCTAACTTGCAATGTTAACTTGTCCGGACGCCATTGTAAGGGAACCGTCGAGCCATATGACGCGCCATCTAATGGGTTGAGACTTTATCTTTCCTCACAATGTATTATATGATATAAATACACCCTCCCATTTTTAAACTCTCGGCACACTGTGATCCATAAATTAAAGTTTATCATCCTTTACTTTTCATAATTAAGCGAACCCCTGGCGGGAACTTCATTTGTCGGCTCATTACGGGGTCTTTTAACGGATGTTCGAAAAGTTCGTCAACTTGGCGTTATAAATATGCAACTTTATATGACACACTCTGTCTCGATTCGCTTCTCTGGGTGACACAAACTTACAAGTAGAATGGCATAAATTCATTTGTTCTTACGTGAAATGCAAGGTGTTTCATACAGATTGATTATTTAAATATATCTTGAACGATGGGACATCGTTTCTCTTATAATTTTAAACCCGTTATAATTTTTGCGAATCCCTTTTCATGAATGCAAAATTTCATCTATAATTATTAATTATTAATTCTAATTATTAATAACTATAACTAAAAACTAAAATTAATATATTCCCTTATTAATTTTACTAATTAATAACTACAAACTATAAACTACTATAACTACATACTATAACTACATACTATACTACATACTATAACTTCATAAACTATAACTACATACTATAAACTATACTGCCCATAAAATTATATTATAAAATACTTTTATATTATAAAATACCCACGGAATATATTAAGTATATTGTATAATCACGGAATATATTAAGAATATATAAAATATCACGGAATATACACGGAATAATTTAAGAATATAATATATATTTATATTTTATATTATAAAAATAATTTATATTATATATGATAAATTAAATTTTATATTATAAAATACATATTATAAAATATACTGCCGATAAACTATAACAACATACTATAAACATAGTGAAGAAAATATATTCCAGCGAGAAGTATGATTCGAACGATGGGACATCGCATGGACAAAACCCAGAGTTCCAATTTAGAAAATACTTTAATTGAAGCAGATTATCATTGTATGCAAATTTTGATCACATGATACATATTTTGTAAAAATTTAAAAAAATGTAATATTTTATACTCGCCCCCTAACAGAATTTTCATTTATAAATCTATTTTCCATAGCTCAGTTTCTCTCACAATATATGCCATTGTCAGACGATCAAAATTACCCCAAACGATATTTAATAAATTCAATTTTTGTACGACCCATAAAATCCATATTTTTTTGATCGGGTGAAAATGGTTTAAGACGACCGTAGGACCTATAACTAATAATAATTTTAGACGGCCACTTTCGCATATAAGAGAGAACAGGTATTCTCCCAAAAATTCTTAAATAAATAAGGAATAACTTTCTAATTGGAATTCCCTTTGGAGTGAGCCCATATGAAAGTTAAATATTGTTACTAAAACGTATCACCTGACCAAATCTATCGAAGTCTGAAAGTGCATTTTATTCGAAGCATTTTTTAAATTGAAATTATGGGTCTGCAACCAATCGTTCAAGAGGTATTTAGTCAAGCAATTTTTTGAAACACTCTGTATACGTCCATATTGAAGTAATGGACACAAATCTAACTTTTTAGATTCCTGTTTAGTTCCACTTACAAACCATAAAATTAAATTTTTGAAGTATAATTTTAACACATTTTGTTTCAATTTTTAAACAAATAGTTGAAATCCGTGAGAAAATTAAGTAACTGGGAGAGAGGAAGTCATTCATTGAACAATGTTTTTATGTACAATATTCAACAGTACAACGACATTTTTATGTACAATATTATATATTTGTTTACTTTCAGTTAGACTTTCCATAGACGCCATTTGAATTTTTTAATTTTAAATGACCTATCACATGGCATAAACTGTTGTAAATATGGCCTGCATTATGGAATGCGTCTTTCATTTAAATATAAAATCATGAAAAACGGCCTCTAGATCAAAAGAAGACTCTTGAGAGTAGATAAGATTCAATGGCTGGCAGTAATTCAAATTTAAATACGCTCTAGAATTAGGCAAAAAATTGTGTACAATATATACTTTTCGTACAAAAATAAAATCATAAAAAGTGGATGAGTAGATTAAGAGAACACGTTACGGCGTCTGAAGACGTTTAGTCGCGGCCTGCAATAATGGGATTAAATTGTCTTCCTCGAAATCTCAAAGCCATCTATGTACCTATACAGCTACTGATTGAGTCTTTGGTAACTTATTGCAATACTACCCTTGCATATATTTTATGTACTGTAAAGAAAGAGAGAAAAAATACAATACATTCAAACTTTATACTCAAAACGCAGACTCGGGAGTTAATAAACCGTTTCAAAATTCACATCAAACACACCTTGATGTGAAATTCCAGTAATACTTTATCCTCTCTATCTTAAACATTCTTTTGTATGCCTATTTTTATTCAAATATTGTGTATTTCCATCTCAACAAGAACATATAATGTTGCTCCTATTCCTATTTTTTATTTAAGAATGGAAGGGATGTTTAGGGAGTTTTCTTCTACACGAGTTTTGCATTCGTATCTAGATATTAAACATCTCTCAATAAAAAGGGGTGATATTTTGTTATTGCTCGAGCTTTGATGTTTGCCGTTTGCTTTTCAAAATTTTGTAATATAACTTAATTAAAAAAGGTAAATAAAAATCCGCATTGTGCAATATTAATATATGTATTTAAAAACAACAATTCAGTAATGTGTCTTTAAACGGACCTCTTTGGCTTTAAGGCAAAAAATAAGGCGTTTGACAAATTTTGAACTTATTCACCGGAACTCGTTTTGTCCCGCTTTGTTCACAAGTATTTCTTCAAAGCTTCAACGCTTTTATGGGGCACAGTCTCTTGTTTGCAATATTGACCGTTCACTGAAATCCATTGGATTCAGGTCAGGACTATATGGAGGCCATACATCAAGACTGGTGAATTCTGATCATTTTGCTCCGACATCATTTTCGTGTCTCTGTCTGTGATAAGGAAAAGAATCCCTCTGAAATATCCAGTGCTTGTTACTAAAGTGCTGTTCAGTCTACGCACGTAATATCGCGTGAAAGTCTATTTTATTTGAAACATTACTTGAAATGGGATCATGAGTCTGAGGCCAATAGTTGAACAGGCATTTGGTCGTGCTATATTTTAAAAACACCCTGTATAAGAATAATACATGATAATTAAACTAGTTTTGGCAATTCATATGATTAGCTGATAACTGATTACAGTTAATTACTGTGAAACGATGATCCTCTATGCGACATTATATTGAAATGAATTTTATTTAAATTTAGACAAAAAGCTGAGCATGGAATTCAAACTTTATATTCCGAACACGAAATCTGATGCTGATAAGCTGCTTCAAAATTCACATCAGGACTCATCATACGGAGAAATCAGGGCATTTCTATCTTTAAACATTTTGAATGTGTCCGTTTATTTTCGAATCAAAACTATAAGCATACATTGTAACTTTATATCCACTTTATTTATTTTCGAACGAAAGAATGTTTGAAATGTTTATTCATAAATATGTATGCATTTGTGTCGAGATGTTATAATACTAAAAGCAATATTATGGTTAGCTTCTGCTTTGATTTACTCCGCTGTTTATGTTTTAAAGATTTTATTTTTAAAAGGTTTTCTTGAATTCGTCATGGTCAATGATTGTCTGTCTTTCAGTCTGTTTCAACTTCTTTCATGGCATTTTAACATACGCCATACACATTTCTGCGTCTTAAAGATCCGAAATTTGGTGCACACCTTAGTCCAGTAAAACTTTTTAATCTATTAAAATTTAGTCGTTCCTCAAAAAATAGAATCAGCATTTTTCTGTGGAATGTTTCACAAAAAACCTCCCTTCGCTTCTACAGAAAAAATCCACTGTTGTAAGATGGTTAAAAATGTATCCAATATACAGCTAAATATATATACAGGGTGTCCCAAAAGCATTGACTTCGGCTTTTATTCCTTAAATATTGATCTTAGACATATATAATAAATTACAAAGTTGCGTAAAAAAAGTTTCAGAATTTTATGAAATCGATTAAAATTTTCAAGGGAATTAAATTTTACAAAGTACACAATTTAAATTTTTATACGGCCCCCGTACAAAAACATTTCTGAGTAAAATGTGCCCCATACACTAATAAGATGAGGCACAAAATTTCGGCATTTTATCATAAAAAGTCTCAGAGATATGAAAAGACAAAAATGCTGACTTAAATCACTTTTCCATGCATCGACATGTGTTCTCAGGTGTGGGGGAATCATGTCAGCAGATCGCGTATTAGAAGTCATACACAAATTACAAAAGAAAACAATGATTACATAAATAATAATTTTGCTATTTATTAGTACAAAAGTATCTACACTGTGTATAAATAATAACTTTACAGAAAAATTACAAAACTTTTTGTTTTCCATCCATGCCAAAGATCCATTAAAGATAAGAAGCAGATATTATTTACCTATGATGCATTTCTGCGTCGCGTCATTTGCTGTAAACATTTACATTTTAATTTGTAAATAATCCCTCACCAAATTTGTTTAAACATATCTCTGGGACTTTTTGTGATAAAATGCTAAAATTTTGTACATCACCTTATTAGTGTATGGGAAACAGTTTACTCATTGGAAATATTTTTGTACGGGGCCGTATAAAAATTTAAATTTCGTATTTCTTCAAATTTAACCCCCTGAAAATTTTTATCGATTTCATAAAATTCTGCACCTTTTTTTACGCAACTTTGTAATTTATAATATATATATATATATATATATATATATACGATATATATACGATATATATACGATATATATATATATATATATATATATATATATCGTAATTGACCGACTTATAGCTGTTTAAAGTTGGAGCACTTTTTGTACTGGGAAATAGTCAATATGGTCCCTGATTGGTTGGTTGCCTGAATCGGGACATTTTTATGCGTGGAAAAGCGACTTAAGTCATAAAGTTTAATGCTTCATAACTCAGTGATTTTTGGTCGTAAAAGGAAGATTTTTTTTATTTTGCATGAAATTGTATGAGGATGATTTTCCTAAATATAATTGGTAGGACTGGGGGACCGTATAAAAATTTATATTTCGTATTTCTTTCAGAAATGTATTTATTGATTTAAACTGTTTCTACGATCATAGATTTTAAAACATTTTTCCAATTGGAAGTCTGTGACTAACTTGAGGAAATAGCCATTAGTCACCGATAGCACTGGACAACCTGTGTGTATATATATATATATAAAATATAAATATATAGAAATTGAAAAATCGGAAATAAAAATGTTTTAGTAACTTTTGCGCAAGGCAGCATGAGGGTACCAAACACTATATATAGAAAAATTGAAATATGCAAAGTGAAAAAAAACATGTAAAACGGAAGGAAGGCTCGGCAAAAAGCTTACATTATGGCGGTAAGGGGTTGTGACCTTACTCCCCAGTTCAACGAGCTCGTCAAAAACGCCGCGGCATTTTCAGTCCTAGTCGCCAGCCCTGGCCCAAGACAACCTCCGAAGTGACTTTGAAATCATCACGAGACCTGGATAGAGAAGTGCACGAGAGCCATATCACCACAAATAAAGCCAACTGAATTGCCGACTCAAATAAAATGTAGTGCCAGCTGCGGTCCTGTGATCACAGTGCGGTCCTGTCATATGGAGGGTTCGATGATTTTGTCTCTAATTGAACTCAAAAAAGACTTAAGTCTTACACCATATGCAAAATTGGTTCTGTATAAATTATCAATATTTTTACGCATAAAGGAAATTGGATATTTATTAAAAAATGCTTGTTTTAAAAATTCTTGATCAAAATTGATACGTAAATGTTCCTCTTTGATAGTTCGTTTTATTCTGATTAAACCTCTCAAGAATACATTGCGAAACACATTCAAATGTATGTTGGAGTTCCAATGTATAATTCCAATAATGGGTAGTTTAAATTGTTTTCTTTTATCGTAGATGGTGAATATGAGAGGGATTTGACAATAGTTGATATTCAAATCTAAAAATTCGACCTCGTTGTTATTTTTAAGAGGGTTTTCCTTCAAGATTAGGTTTGGTGGATAAAAATCAAAGTTCATTGTGTAGTTTTCATTCTCATATCCAATAATTACGTCATCCACATAACGTAGGTATATGATTTCGTTGTTTATATGTGATCTTCTTTCATAAAAACTAAGATATATATCAGCCAATATGGAAGAACATCCTCCCCCCATGGGGATGCCCTTAATTTGTTGATAAATAGATAATCCGTTGTAAAGGTAATTTTCTTTAATAACTATTTTGATTATAGACTTGTATTTATTGAATTCCAGACTCCTTTTTAAGTCATATTCTTCAAACAAGCTGTAAAGTATATTTGTCATGTCATCAAGATCTATAGTATTAAAAAGGTCCTGGAAATCATAAGTTCTTAAGTGCAAAGGATGCTTATGATCTTTCAATATATTGATCACTTGTAGACTGTTTTTTATAATATAGCTTCCTTGGTTATTAAGTTTCAGCAAAATACGTTGTAAAAGCTTCATTAACATATTATTGGCTTTCGTGAGATAGGTATTGCATCCAACAGTAACTGGTCTGAAAGTAATAGGACTTTTATGTAGTTTCGGTATATTAATCAGATACGGATACTTGATTATTCCTGTATATTTGATACCAGTTAATAAATACAAAGCTTTGATTTTATTTGAGATTTCCTTAAGGGAGAGGTTGATTTTACTGTAAAGAACTTCATTTTCATATTTTTCTTTCAATATGTTAATGTAAAATAGCTTACATGTAAATGCGTAGTTACTTGATGCCTTGTCAATATATGTAATTATAAATTGATTTTGAATGTTCTTCAGAAGATGGAAGTTTATTTTACATTGGTCAGGAGGTTGGTAAAGTTTTTTATAATAGTACTTGAAGTCCTTGCACATCTCAGATCGCCATTGATGGAATGCCATATCTGGCATACTGTATTGAATGGAAAGTTTATAAATTAATCGATCAATGTCTTCTCGAAAAGCCTCAAACGGATCTCCATGATACGGATTTCTATATTTAGTACCTAGTTTGAAAGCTTGAATTAATGTGGTATCTACAAGAACTCTGCAATCACCTGTTACTATATGACCCAATATGGGATCGGAATAAGGATTGTTTCTGCATTTGCATTCTGTTAAATATGGTAGATGTAGATTCTGACTTAAAATATTATAGTTGAATGCTTTTCTTCCTAAAGGAATGACATAACGATAAGAAGTCCTGATTTTCAAGTTGCTTATTGGAAGGGTATCTTGATGGTTTTTTAAAATATGTCGAAATGGAATAAGATTAAAAGTTTTGTTCTGGAAAAGGAGATTTAAATAAGTTGAGTGTGTAACATTATCCTCTTCTTCATTCTGTAATTTGATATTAAGGAAGTTAAAACGTTTTTTAAGCCAATCGCTAGTAGTAGCCAAATTCAGTTTCTGAAACAAATTTGTTTCTTTCGTTTTCCAGACTGTTAATTGCTTTATCCAAGTTTTCCAAATGTTAAGCATGAATTTTTTGCGTATAGACAGAATATATGTACGTATAATATCAGGTTTATGATCAGCATATCCATATACATCCCGTATAAAACTCCGAAAAGATTCCATGATAAAGTCCAAATTTTGTTTTTTCTTGTTTTTACTTCTGTACCATCTTTTGCGTATTTTTAAGGAACTATAATTGATACTGAAGTTTTGCAGAGAGTGGTAATAGTCATTATTATAAAGCTTATTAAATAAAACAGAGTTAAGCCCATAAGGGTAGATGGTATTTCTTTGCAGAATGTGGATATTTTCCCACCATAAACGATGGTGAGATTTAATAACAAAGTCAATAAATGAAATTAATTAATTCTTTAGCCTTTTCTTTAGCCTTTAATTAATTTAGCCTTTTATTTCTTTAGCCTTTAATTAATTCTTTATAGTAAAATCAACCTCTCCCTTAAGGAAATCTCAAATAAAATCAAAGCTTTGTATTTATTAACTGGTATCAAATATACAGGAATTATCAAGTATCCGTATCTGATTAATATACCGAAACTACATAAAAGTCCTATTACTTTCAGACCAGTTACTGTTGGATGCAATACCTATCTCACGAAAGCCAATAATATGTTAATGAAGCTTTTACAACCTATTTTGCTGAAACTTAATAACCAAGGAAGCTATATTATAAAAAACAATCTACAAGTAATCAATATATTGAAAGATCATAAGCATCCTTTGCACTTAAGAACTTATGATTTCCAGGAACTTTTTAATACTATAGATCTTGATGACATGACAAATATACTTTACAGCTTGTTTGAAGAATATGACTTAAAAAGGAGTCTGGAATTCAATAAATACAAGTCTATAATCAAAATAGTTATTAAAGAAAATTACCTTTACAACGGATTATCTATTTATCAACAAATTAAGGGCATCCCCATGGGGGGAGGATGTTCTTCCATATTGGCTGATATATATCTTAGTTTTTATGAAAGAAGATCACATATAAACAACGAAATCATATACCTACGTTATGTGGATGACGTAATTATTGGATATGAGAATGAAAACTACACAATGAACTTTGATTTTTATCCACCAAACCTAATCTTGAAGGAAAACCCTCTTAAAAATAACAACGAGGTCGAATTTTTAGATTTGAATATCAACTATTGTCAAATCCCTCTCATATTCACCATCTACGATAAAAGAAAACAATTTAAACTACCCATTATTGGAATTATACATTGGAACTCCAACATACATTTGAATGTGTTTCGCAATGTATTCTTGGGAGGTTTAATCAGAATAAAACGAACTATCAAGGAGGAACATTTACGTATCAATTTTGATCAAGAATTTTTAAAACAAGCATTTTTTAATAAATATCCAATTTCCTTTATGCGTAAAAATATTGATAATTTATACAGAACCAATTTTGCATATGGTGTAAGACTTAAGTCTTTTTTGAGTTCAATTAGAGACAAAATCATCGAACCCTCCATATGACAGGACCGCACTGTGATCACAGGACCGCAGCTGGCACTACATTTCATTTGAGTCGGCAATTCAGTTGGCTTTATTTGTGGTGATATGGCTCTCGTGCACTTCTCTATCCAGGTCTCGTGATGATTTCAAAGTCACTCCGGAGGTTGGCTTGGGCCAGGGCTGGCGACCAGGACTGAAAATGCCGCGGCGTTTTTGACGAGCTCGTTGAACTGGGGAGTAAGGTCACAACCCCTTACCGCCATAATGTAAGCTTTTTGCCGAGCCTTCCTTCCTTTTTACATGTTTTTTTCACTTTGTATATTTCAATTTTTCTATATATATATATATATATATATATATGTATATATATATATATATATATATATATATATACATATACACATACACCCATACATATATGTGTGTGTGCGTGTTGAAGTGTTGAAAACCCAGACCACACGACAGACCCGAAGGTTTACTGCAGCTAAGTGTGTGGCCGGGAACTTTATTTTAGATCCAAAACATTACAAAACAGGTTAAAATTGAATCACAACACAGTTACAAGACAAAAAAAAGAAAGGCAACGACAAAACAAAACATAAAAACAATACAATACAATACAATACAAGAGAGACATACGAAGGAAAAAAAAGAAAAGAGGGGAAAACCCCGAAGGGAAAAAACCCAAGCACAAAAGTAGTAAAACCAACTAAAACAAAACAAAACGAAACGAAGAACATGAAATACATAAAATACACAGAAATACAAAAAAAAGCACAAAAATTACATATAAAATTATATATACAAAAACACATGACAGTTGGAGGATGAAAAACCAAAGTATAAGTTGAGAAACCGAGGATGTAAGGGAATAAAGTCAGGGTGAGAAAATATAATTATAAAAATTCGGGTTAGGATGTATGCAAAGTATATATACATAATGGGTGTTTTTGATACATACCGAAAAGATTAGGTATATATTCTTTAAGGATGATACATAGAAGACGACACATATTAGGTATGGATGATACAAATTAGATATGGATGATATATAATGGATGATACATATTAGGTATATATACAAAAAGAAGCATGATCAAAGTATATATACACAATGGATGTTTTTGATACATACCGAAAAGATTAGGATTGATATACTGTTAATGTACAAATATAAAAACTAAACCATATGAGTTACAGGAGGTGGTGAATATAAAATCTTATAGTGCCCAAGGCACAGGGAGCAGGTTTTATAAAACAGATTTAGAAAGTGTGGGGAGCAGTGAAGGATTCACAGACCAGGGGGGACCCCCAGGCTGATCAAGCAATTTTGTTAGAAATCTCCCTAGCAGCGAGAATACAGTTTTTAATTTTTGAAATAGAAGATTTGTTTTTAAGAACCCTGGAAAACCAAGCCGCAGAGTTGGCATCAGTGGGACGGGAAAGGTGGAAGGGGAGGGTAAAAGGACAGTTAAAGACAAAGTGGTCGGCATCACCATAAACATTACAAGTGCAATTAGATGAAGATTTATGCTTAAAAAAATGTAAATAATCCAAAAAGGGGCCGTGACCCGTTAAAAAATAAGTTAAATATTGATTGGAAATTAAAAGATCAGGGTCAACACAGGGAAGAAATTTTGAAATTCTCGCAGGGTCATGGGTTCGGGGGGAGATATAATCGTTTAAATATGACTGCCAAAGATTTTTAAGAAGAATTTTACAGTGCTTTTTTAGAAGGGAGTAAGGGAAGGGGATGTGTAAGGGAGAGCCAGAAGTGGTTGTGTAATACATTTTAATCCGAATAACATTTTAATCCGTGTGTAATACATTTTAATCCGAAATACTGGTCATGGCGAAATATGAACATTACATTATTTTACCCTAAAAAGGAAGCTTTTACATTTACTTTTTAAAAAATCCGATTTGGTCGGCACATCAACACATGGCTTACCCTATCCTAAATGGCTCTACTTCATTCACAGCTAAATAATAATATACAAGATCCACGGCATAATATATATGACACTGAAATAACATCACGTAAATTGAAATTTGGCTCTTTTGGTGACTTACGAGTTTCCACCGAATAACTTATTCATATTCACCTACAAAAATCCCCATTAAAATGCATCTGACAATTAATATCTAGCGAAATAAACGGCCATTGGTGAATGATCGATCTTCATAATGCAAAACAGCTACAAAAAGTATCTTTTATCATGAATGGAACGAACTAGAGCCATAGGAATGATGCAGATTTGTCGAATATTACTGCATATAAAAAAGTGAGCGTATTGGAGGATACTTACTACATTTTTTCACTTTATCCAATTTTGTTTATAAATTTCGTTGTACAACCTGCAATTTCTCAAAAACTGTTCAATCTGGCTTTCTAAAGTTTCTTCATTCGTTTTCTTATGAAAAATAAAGCAAACAATGATTATTTAAAAGTATCCTGTACTTATCTCGAGATTGGTTCAATGAAATATCTCGAGAATAGTTCATGCTAACGTTCTAATAATGTAATTTGTTTTCTAATGAAAAACTACATAAGAAACAATTATTTATTGATCATTATTGGAGATCCTATTTTAATGCATTTTCCATCGAGTGAAATTGAATTTGTTATCCTCCATAGAGATACACAAAAACGAAAATGCGGCATGTAGCAAGTTTTCTTCTTGGTGACATTGTAAATGTCAGCTATTCCGCTCTGAAGAGTGCTAAAAAGCATTAAACCGATCCACGAATACTGGCATCAGCAATAATAGTGCAATCGTTTACACTGGATAATCGTTCAAATCAAACCAGGCTTCTTGCTTCTAATAGTGTGGCTGCTCTGTGTGATACTCATTTCGTAAAGAAATCACAGATTAAAATCGTACAAACATTACTTATTGTGGAAAAACAATAGGCACCAGTACAAGACATGATTTAGACAGTGATCCGAGCAATTTTAAGTGGTTAGTAACTAAATACGTGATTTTTGTAACAACTCCAGGAACAACCCAGTTGGTGTGAAACCCGTGAGAAAAAATACAGAGATAGAAACTAGCACAAGATTTCATCGAGTCAAAAAATACAGTCAGTATGGTAAGTAATTTCTTTTCAACAGAATAATATGAATTTATCTAGATAAATGATACACCTTCAAAGTTCTATAATTGTAACTTTTTCTTATTCATGACTAGCCGCCTTCGGCAATCAGCCTGTTCGCTACCCTTTAATCTCTGGCCCGAGATGCCTGCCACGAGTGGCACAAGGCAATAATATCCTAGGCCGAGCAGCCAAATTCTCCCTCCCAAGAACTCCTAAATCTATTCAAAAATAAAACGAAAAGGGGTGCCGACCCAGGGCGTTACGCAACCTACAATCCATCTGCATTACAATTGCAAGAATTAAATTTTCTTTACTAACAATATATTTCTGAATTAACAAACAAATATCATTTAACAAAAAGGCCAAACACTCCAGAAAATAAAAACATAAAATTAAATAAAATAAACAAAAGGCCAGGTGGCCAACAATAACAAACTGCATAGCACCAAATGTGCAAACACATTAAATAGCAGTATTCAAAGTATTTATATATAATATATTATTTACAACCAATTTACAAATAACATATTATTTACAACAAATTTACATATTTACAAAACCATTTTACATATTTGCAAAATCCCATCCAAAAGCAAAGCATTAATCACCCAGAATACTAAAAATTTCAACATTTCATCTGTTTAATACAAGAAAGAGGGAATGACCCGGGAAGGACGGTTAAGAAAAACAAGTTTAACACAACTTTTCAATAACACAAATACCAAAACGGTCAAAATATATGACCAGAACCAGATCACCCCCCATATACAACCCGCTACCCTTGAAAATTCTGACAGTGGCAAACTCGCTGGCGCCTCCTACCAGAAAGATGTAAGGTAACTGTTTGGACGGCCAGGAAGTGCCACCCAATTTAGACCGGAACACAACGGGGGAAGCATCCACAGGGACCGTAGCCTCCTTCCCCTACCACCAACCTCTCGGAAGGATTTAAGGACCCACATGTTTAACGTGATCGTACTCCGCGTGAACACGGCAGCAGTTTTGGCAGTGGCGGGAATCGAACCCGGGCCTACCGAGTGCAATTCCCGCGCGCCATCCACTGGGCTACTGCGTCCTCCGCGACAATCAACATAACTTTATATTTATTCACCCAATTTAGACCGGGATCCAGTGGGGGAGGCATCCACAGGGACTGTACCCTCCTTCCTCTACCACCAACCTCTCGGAAGGACTTGCGGACCCATAAGTTTAATGTGATCGTACACCGCCTGAACACGGCAGTAGTTTAGGCAGTGGCGGGAATCGAACCCGGGCCTACCGAGTGCAATTCCCGTACGCTAACTTCCCGCGCGCTGATTTAAATTTTATAATGACCATATGCTTAGCTCTTAATTCCATCATCCTCATTCCATCATTCCATCATTTAAAATTATTATTTATCCATATTATTATTATTATTATTTATCCATATTATTATTATTTATCCATATTATTATTATTATTATTTATCCATATTATTATTATTTATCTTTATTATTTACCCATAAAATTAAAATATCCATCGTTCCATCATTTAAAATATCCATAAATTAAAATATCCATTTAAAAAGTCCATATCATCCCATTAATCATCCATATCGTTCCACCAAACCATAAATATAATAATTTCAAATACATCACCACTATAAAATACATATGCTAAGCTCTTAATTAATTTAAAACCAGAAGCTCGGTCTCCATGGAAAAGGGGAAAAAAACTTCTGCGGGGAAAGAACTCCTTTAGCGGATTGCCGAGAAATTTAAAATCATGACGTCTTTAAAATTGCGATCCTGAGGCAATTTTCATTATTTCTTGACCAGATTGGACTTGTAAGAATGCCAGATATTTCAGCTTTCTAAAAATGTAAATTATTAGTCGAAATTATGAGTACTTTTTACTATGCGAGAATTTAAAAACCAAAAATCGTTTTTTATTTAGCCAAAAGTGACTTTTGTTTTAAAATCTTTAAAAAATATTAGAATTTGTCCCTGGGATTTGAAATTTAAACATTTTTACTCGCAATTGTCTGCTCTTTCCGGTGGTGTGATTTGTTTTTTTTTTCTACGACGTCTGGATCGTGGAGAAAAAAGGGCAAAAATGGCAAAAAACGGTCGAAATCGCATAAAACATTAAATAACAAAAAAAAATAATTAAAATTTTAAAAATCGGCTTTCACGTGTCCCCTTCTCACACCCCGGGTCTCCGATTGCCAAATTTCGTAGCTCTCCGACGAGCGGTCGCTGAACGTATGGTGTATAAGACAGACACACAGACAGACATTGCCTTTTATTATATAGATGAAACACTTTACACAACATAAAATACTTATCAATTTCTGAATTTTCACATGATAAAGAAGCAGTGATTTCTTAATTTTCACTACCTTAAGAAACTCCATAACGCGTCCACTAGCTACCAAAAAAGAGAAATTTTAAAGGTTTAATATGGAGCTCACCTTCTGCTCTTTGCCTGAATACGCAGAGAATAACCACTCACGGAGAAAATCAGTTCACACAACACTTCATTGCTTCACACTGATTTTATCTCAGGAACACGGAACATCCGAAAAACTTAGACACAGCTTTTTCAACTACCGGCCACACATCTTGCTACCGTTAACCTTTGGATCGGTCGTGTGGTCTGGGTCTTCAACAGCTTTTTCAACTCGGAATAGCCATCTTGCACGAAACAGAGTTATTGTGTCAATGGAGAATTTGATTCACGAAAATGGTTTGGTCGTCAAATCAGAGGCTGGAAAAGAATAAAATTTCTTGCAACTCTTCCAACAGCACGAACACATCCCACACCAGATAAACGGAAACTGGAGCACCGCACACCATTCACACATAAAACGTATGTTGTGTTCTTGTGTCGAGGGAAAGGAACAATACGATACCCGGAATTCATTCACTTTTATGAGCACACATTACTTACAAGGTCCTTTAATATAAGATTGGGCACTCAGCCTGGCAACCAATAAAAAGCTCTCAGCTTGACGTCATGGGAATTAAGATGCGTTCAGGATCTAGAGTAAACTTTGAGGTGAGTTGCTAAAACACACACATTATTACAGTTAAAAATAGTTTGTTAATTTTGAAGTGGCAACATCCAGGCGTAAACAACTTGCACAAAGATTTTAAATTATGCTGTGGGCACAGAGTCCAGTGGCGTTCGAGGAAATTTGGTGATGTCATGGAAGAAATTTGGTTTCTCTTGAGAGCTCCAGAATAAAGTGCTCGCGTTCTTTATCCCATGTCGTTAGATGTGCAGAGCGAGGTATAAATAATTAAGTCAGTCATACCACGGGACGAGCACCTCCTGCTTTACTTACAAATGCAGTGTATTTATAGCTGCCTCAGTAGTCCAGTTCCGTCCCGCATTATAGGCTGGCGTCATTTCGGCGTTATACTATTTGCATATGCCACAGTCCCCAGTTTCAAAATATAATTCCCAGGGATTAACGATAATAGTGGAGTCGGTCATGAGCTTTCCGGATTCTAATGGATCGTAAAAATGGCACTTCTGGTACCACCGGTGCTGTGGATTCCTTTGATTCGATTGAGGCTCCTGGACTTAGATGTATGGTTTCAAATTCAGGATCAGGAGTCTCGACGAGCTTTGGCGAAGTAGGGGTTTAGAGCTTCTTAGAAGTCTCGTCAAACTCTGACACGGTTGATGCTGCAGGAGCTTTAATATTCTCAGAAATATCCTCCATTGCGATGTACAGATCAGGTATATCCATAGGTCCCATCTCTTCAGTTGAATACGATCCCGCTTTAATTAATTGATCAATATATCTTCTCCAGTTCTCAATCTCTATTTGAACACTGTAAGATAATAAACCATCTTTCTTAATCACTGTTCCCAATTTTCATTTTTCCACTCCGAAATAGTTTATTGCTGTTACTGACAGAATAGTTTATTGCAGATACAATATGTTCAATATTATTCATTTTCATGAACTGACGAAAGTGATAACTCATGAAATTAGCCTTATTATCACAGGCTAGTAAATAAGGAATAACGTACCGGGCAAAAGATATTTGTATCTGTTCTATAGTTAGACTAGAAGTAATGTTTCCATGGGAATCGCCTCGATCCATTTCGAATATGGATCGGAAATTACAAGAAACATTTTTTCTAAAAATGGTCCTGTATGGTGAATGGTCTATGTGAATTCTTTTCCATGGCCCATTTGGCTATTACCATAGGTGTCGATTCGATTTTTCACTGTTCTTTTCTATTTTTCATGCACGCTGTACAATTCATTACATAGTTTTGAATGTCCACATCTATTCCCTGCCAATAACTTCTCGCTATTTTTTCTTCATTTTTACGATACCCTGATGACTTGTATATAATTTTTCTAATACTTGCTTCCTGTATTTTTGTGAAATGTAAACTCAATCTGAACCTATGATGCAGCCTTGCTGTAATGAAAATTCAGTTTCTTTCCTTTTCCAAAGAGATGGTAAATTGCTTCCAGTTTGTAAACAATTGTACAATTTTGCAAGATGAGGATTAGATTTAGTGGCTTTAGCAATGTATTTTGCAGTTATAGAAAGTACTTCAATTTGACTTTGGTTAAGGAATCAGCTTCTGTGAAATCCTTTTTCACGATTACTAGAGGTAACCCAGATAAAGCAACTGCATTACAATGAATGTATTGCGATATTATATGGTGTATATTTAAAAGCATGTAAGAATAATGCATACTGCACCATCCCGGTTGCAGCTAAAATTTATAAGCTGTGACTAGGTGCACAAATTGAGAATGTTTACTCCCCATACAATACCGAGGGTCTATTTATCTATTTTGGAATTCTTTTGTTCGATCTTTTGAGACTTTGAGGCAAACAATATTTGTCTCTCCGTACCAACTTGCAGAATATGACTCAAGATTGCCGCAACCCTGACTGGAGATGCATCTGTTTGTATTATATGTTTGTAGTAAAGGTAATTTTGGATCATAATGTGCTAAAACCCTATTTGATGAAACTTCTCTTTTTATTACAACATATGCTTCCTTGCGTGATTTGTTCCAGGAGAATTTTCTTCCCTTTCTTAATAGATTATTCAGCTGGGCAGTTACTGTTGAAAGGTTTGGAAATAACTTAGCATAATAATTTGTTAAACCTAAAAAAATCTTCAACTCAGAAACACTTTTGAGTTCCAGAGCCTTCAAAATTGTTTTAACTTTTTCTTTAGTTTTATGAACTTCAAATTTATCCATTATATGCCCACAATATTCAATCGATTCTTTTAAACATTTGCACTTTTCTTTATTAACATTTAAACCATAACTTTCTAATGTTTTAAGTACTTCCTCTAGACGATTTAAATGTTCTTGTTCATTTGTTCCAGTTATTTTAATGTCATCTACAAATACATGGACTCCGTCTATCCCAGCTAAAATGTGTTCTATGTTTCTTTGCCACAGTACTGGAGCCAAGACTGTTGTTGATGTTGAGACCCAGACCGTCCGACCTACCAGAAAGGTGTAAGGTAACTGTATGGACGGCCGGGAAGTGCCACCCAATTTAGACCGGAACCCAGTGGGGGAGGCATCCACAGGGACCGTACCCTCCTTCCCCTACCACCAACCTCTCGGAAGGACTTACGGACCCACATGTTTAACGTGATCGTACTCCGCATGAACACGGCGGCATTTGTGGTAGCGTGCAAATCTAGCGCGCAAACCACGGGGATACCGCACCCGAGATGGCCAACAGCACGCGGTGTTCCGAGGTGGTCACCCACCAAGTACTAACCGCGCCCGATGCTGCTTGACTTCGGTGATCTAACGAGAACCGGTGTTTTCAGCACGGTACGGCCGTTGGCCTGGAGCCAAGACTGTGCCATAATTCAATCTTTGATATCGATATAACCCCCTATGAGTGTGTATGGTTAACAAGTGAAAATCCCGTTCATCTACATTCATTTGAAGATATGCTTCTGACAAACAATTTTATTCAAATGTTTTCCTATCACTAATTGTGCTAAAATATCTTATTCTGGGAAAAGGATATTGGTCAATTTTCAATACTGGATTATTGTATTACTGTAGTTCCTACAAATTCTTACTCTCCCATTAGCTTTTACTACTGGAACTATAGATGTAGCCCAGTCACTTTGTGTTACCGGTTCAATAATATCTTTTTTAACCAACCAGTCTAGTTTTTGTTAAATCGCACTTTTAGTGCATATGGTACTGATCTAGGTTAAAAAATTTCGGTTGAGAATTTTCTTGAATTTCTATTCGACATATGAAATTTTGCAAGTAACCGATTCCTGAGGTAAATACAGCCGAATGCTTTTAAAACAGCGCATTAAGCTTTTCTGCACATGTACTATTACTGTTTATATATTTCATTTCGAGCCAATCTATCCGAAAATGTTGCAACCAATCTCTTCCGAGTGCAGCAATCACGTCATTTTTCCGAACCAAATAAATGAATTCTGTATAAATAAGTTGGTTCCTATACTGAACCGGAATTGTAGCTTGATCAACGTGTACGATCACAGACTGATCAAAATTGCGTAAAAATAAATCAGATTCCTGAATGTTTTCATGAGGAAACAGTTTGTTAAAACCTTAAATATTCATACAGGACACGGTTGCATCTGTTTACAATTCTAACAGGCATTTCTGCTTTTCAATCTTTATAGTAATCATTTCTTAGTGAATCGAGAAGTCATTAATTTATTCATTTTTCAGATGATACAATTTTTATTACCATGTTCTCTTGGAATAGCATGCTGCAGCTAAATGACCCTTTTTAGAGCAGATTTCGCAAACATAGTTTGCATATTTACATTTGTGAGCTAAATGATTCGGAACCAAGCATCGGTAGTAATGCTGCCCATGTTTTTCAACAAAACCGTTTCTTTCTTTGATTTTGGCACTTTACGTAATGCAGAACTAGCACTACAAATACTTATTTATTAGCTAATACTAGCTACTTACTAGCTACTACTTAATTTATTAGCTAAACATATTCCATGCATTTCATGAGCATTCCGGTTCACTGCTTCTAATCCTAAAGCAGTGGATTTCGCTAACTCAGAAGTTAGATTTTGGATTATAAGTAGGTTTTTTATGGTCTCGTCTTTAATACCCATTACCAGGTTATCTCTCAACATAAGAGATAAGTTAGTATCGAAATTACAGTTCCTAAAAAGATTTTGTAATTCAGATATATATTTTGAAATAGACTCACCTTAAACTGGTTACTTATGTATAATCTGTAGCATTCCGTCATTTCAAGTGAAGCCGGACATGCACGGTCCTTAAGCCATTTTACGATTTCTTCATATTGTAGATAAGAAGGCATATTCGATGCGGCAAGATTTTTCATAGATTTATAGATACATAGGGGCTCTCATAGAACTTACCAGTGCTGAAACTTTCAATTCGTCTTTAATGTCCTTCACCCGGAATGACGATTCCATTCCTTCAATATAAGAAGAAAATTCTTCATCTGTATCACTCGTATCAAAATGGCCTGTAGCCAATCTCATCGTCACTGTTGTGTTCTTGTGCCAAAGGAAACGAACAATACAGTACCTGGAACTCAACCAGTTTTATTCACACACCTTACCTACAAGTGTATCGTATTTATAGCTGCCTTAGTCGTCGCGGCCAATATGCTGTATAGTATGCTGACGTCATTTTGGTTATACACTCTTGCGGCATACGCCACAACCTGAACACAAAATTTGATTCGAAAACTTTCCTTCAACACCAAAGCAACAATTTCTTCTGGTAATTCATACCAATTTCATAAATCTCAGCCGATACGAAAGAAGGATTCCATTAATCCACATTACTAGAACAAGTACTATAGGCTAAATGAAACTTCGATGTTGGCATGACAATAAACGATAATTTGGCCTGATCTGTAATTCTATCACCAAAATGATGAATACCACTTCAGAGCATAAATCAAATTCGGAGAAAAGGAAATCTTTACCGCACATTAAGTTCCATTAGCCGGACAAGCAGAAGAAGCGCATTGGCCTCGAATCCAAAACTCATTTGGAACAGTTCACCTTGCAACGCAGCCGATACAAAAGAAGGATTCCATTAATCCACATTACTAGAACAAGCACTATAGGCTAAATGAAACTTCGAAGTTGTCATGACAATAAACGATAATTTGCCCAGATCTGTAATTCTATCACCAAAATGATGAATACCACTTCAGAGCATAAATCAGATTCGGAGAAAAGGAAATCTTTACCGCACATTATGTTCCATTAGCCGGACAAGCAGAAGAAGCGCATTGGCCTCGAATCCAAAACTCATTTGGAACAGTTCACCTTGCAACTCAGAGGTAAAAATTCTGGCCATTGACAACTCACAAATAATTTAGCTTAAAATCCATATCGAATCTACAAATTCATCTCTCCAAAAACACAATCATTTTCCAGAGCCAAATTCTGCTCTCACTCTTAATTTTTTGTCATACTTCCTCTACTCCATTTCACCTATTGCTACATTTTCCATTCATCGCATCCTGCCAATAAATTCTTAAACACCGTACATTTCACAATTCAAAATCATACATACGTAACAACCTCTCACACACTCTCAGAACACCTCAAATCCTGAACGCGTCTATTATAAAAAAGCAAATTATAAAAAAGAAATAGTTGTTAAAAAATAGCAGCTAATCAAATTTAGTGGCTAGAAAATAGCACTGCTAAAGTAAAATAATTATAATTCCCATCCTTATTTATCAGCCGCACACTACACAATAAAATGACCACCAACTAACTCCCCACGCCCTTCTCAAGTTCGACTAGACAGTCTCCGTTTTCCGTTCGTGAAAACAAACGAAGCCACGAAAAACAGCATTTAATAATGAATGATCGGCTGTTTATTTTTCATACAGTTGTCGATTTTCAAAAATAGGCGAAACAACCAACACTAATTTGTTCAGCCTATTTCAATTTGCTGCGACCTCATTCGACGCAGCTTCCTGGATTTTGGACCTTTGATGATGATACCGAATACACGAAATCATTTTTTATGAAACAAATATCTTCAAAATATTATCGATATATATGGATGGTACGCAAAAAAAATACTTTTAATTTTTCTCATACTTTGAGAAGATGAAATAATGTTATACATTTTTCGGTATGAGTATTGTTTAAATGGCTGTAATAAAAAAAATCTGATGTGGGCAGCACATGACTTTCCCTGCAAACTTATATTAACGTTCTCTTTATTTTAATTAAATTTATTTCACTTTTATTCAATTTTCGTTCTCATTCGATAATCGCGCTTATTTTCAAAGGTGGTGTAGGGAAAGTACGAAAAACTAAAATATCTCGAGAACGGCTAGTCCTAGTGTAATGGGGTTGATTTTATTCTTTTCTTCGTTAAAAATTACGCATTAAACAAGCATTTAAAGGATATATTTGAGCATACGTAGCTTTTTAGTTTAGATTTTGACAATTTTTGCGGGCCATTCTGCAAAAAAAGGCAGGTTATTTTTTCTGAATCGTTCCAAAATTTAATCAGCACCAGGGTGACCTATACGTGACTCATCTACCGAATTTTGTAAAATTCGGTCCATCAGTTTTTCAGTTAGAGTGGATACAAGCTTTTGTGGGCCATTTCGTAAAAAAGGCGGGTTCTTTTATTCCAAATCTTAACCCAAAACTAATCAGCACCAGACTCGCTCACAAGTGACTTACCTACTAAATTTTGTGAAATTCGGTCCATTAGTTTCTTAGTTAGAGTGGATACAAAATCTTCACAGACAGGCAGACACACAGACAGACAGACACACAGACACACACACAGACGTTACGCTAAAAATGGTTTTTTTATATTCTAGAGGTCTCGAAACGTGTAGATCCGTCGAAAACTCGAGTTGCGATTTTCAGCATGATTCCAATACTTTCCCTATACATTACCATGTATTGCAGGGAATGTAAAATTTACCTATCACCTGTCTTTAATTAAAATAAAATAAAATTTGGACCTCAAATGGCAAAATTAATACCAATATGAAATTTATATCGAAAAATTATTTCAATTTTCGTATTTTTCCTTCGTCACTTTAGCACCTGTTGAAGTAGTGATTTGGAATGAAACCATCTGCTTTGACATTTACTCTCGTCTTTCATATTTATTGCAGATAAAGGCTATTTCAATATCACCAGAACACTCCGAAAGCTAAAAATGCGAGTGGCCAAATATGGACGTGGCTATATATGTCATTGATTCATATCCAGGCTATTCGTGATTGTTATGTATTGGTAATGTAAGGATGGGTTGTTATGTATTGGAAAGCATTGGAATCGTGTCAAAAATCGCAACTCGAGTTTTCGATGGAACAACACGTTTGGAGTCCCCTAGAATACGAAAAAAACATTTCCAGCGTGGCGTCTGTTTGCATGTTTAATATATCCGTGCGTCTCGACAATATATGTATCCATTTAAAAGGTTTCTAAGCCACCGACGGGGTAGGGGGGGCGTCTAAAGGGTTTCATTTTTTTAAAATAAAAACCATTTCAACTCCCCCCGGGAGGTCCAAAATATGACTCCGTTAGTTTCTATCATGTGGTCCGTAATATAAGTACGCAAAACTTCATCCTTTGAGGTCACCGGAAGAAGGCTTCTGGAAGGTCTGAAAAGACTTTTTGAAAAAACTGCATTTTTTTTCACTTTCGGAGAGATCGAAAATCTTGCTCCGTTAAGTTCTGTCCCGTGATCCATACTATAGGTTTTGCAAAACTTATCGATCCGCCTAAGTCATTGGCGTAGCCAAAAGGGGGAATTTAGAGATCCTATATCCCCCCAAGAACACATCGAACCCATTGAATTTCCAAGAAATAACATATGGATAAATGGTAAACAAAATATTTAGATGTCAAACTCCCTCTCCTCCCCTCAGATTTTTTCAGGGTGGGGGTAATATTATTAGAATGTGTTGAAAGACAAAAACTCCTTAGACCATTGTTTCTCAAACTATTTCGTTCATGGAATCCTTTTGAAATTCAATTTGATAGTGGAACCCCAGAATGAAAAAAAGTATATTGTGGTTCAAACCATGCATGCAAATTTTGCGCATTTTTCAATTTTTAAGAAAATTTGCAGAGAACTATTACGTAGGCCGATAAACGTATTTTGAAAAACACTGCGTTGGGAAATTATTATATAGATTTCCCATGAAAACCAGGATAATTCCCAAAACAATAATGGTAGTAGGCAGTATATGAGGGACTGAGAATTTGAGTTTCTCTACGGATGTTAATGATGTTTAAATAGATTTTTGAAAACACAGGTAAACCAAATGCATATATAGGCATCATTAAACTGTTGCCAACGTGGAAAATGAAATTTGAATTAAATATTTTTAAAAAATAATTTGGCATGAAAAATTAAAAGTGTACATTGTTCTGTGTAAGGTTTTGATATGAGTAGAATGAGATACACATGGTATATTAATATTTGAGAAAGTTGAGTGGTGATTCATACTTCAGATATATCTATATAGTACGAGAAGGCACAATCTTCAAAAATATATTTTTTTAAAGAATATTGTTTTATATTTTAACCAATAAAAATAGCGCTTTTTTTTCTTCTTTGTTAACTTTCCTTACATAATATAACATATAGGGAAAGAATTATGAAAACTTCCCTGAACTCGAATGGAACTCATCTGGAATGACGGCTATGTGAGTTTGTGTGCCACAATCAGTGAATGATAGAAACCTATTAATTTTAACTACAACTGATTGTCCCCCCCCCCCCCCTCCTCAGTTTTCGAATACATTTTTGAATCATTAAAACACCAGAATTTTAAATAATGATAGATAAATAATCATTTCAGAACTAAATTTTCATTAAAAAATGAATGTGACAAACTTTAGAGAACAACAGAATGAAACAAACTTCAGAAAATTAGAGAAATCGTTCTCGCGATATTAAACGATTTTCGAATGAATTTTTGAAAAATCTTTAAAAAATTAAGACCTTCAATACTGTTAAATAAGTATTTTTTCATTTGAAAGCGAATGACATAAATTTTAAGACGGTAACATAATACGGTGGCGTTTTCAAGATACTGCACGTATTTGAAATTTATTTATAAATAAAATTAGATAAAATTGAAAAAGTAGCAAGTATTGTTCAATATGTTCACTTTTTATTTGTAATGTTATGCAACAAATCTTTTTACCTCCTTTTCATGGATCTAGCTTGTTCCACTCACGGGAGAAGATACTTTTTGCAAAAATTTTTATATTTTGACGACCAAGAATTCGCTTATAGTTACTTATTTCACGGGATATTAATAAAATGTCTATTACAATTTGATAAAGATTTTGCACGCGAGTAAGAATGTCATTCTCTTTGCACTAATACGTTGCCAAAAGCGCCCAGTTAAGAGAAGTTCAGAGTATGTCCTTAGTTAAGTCAAAAGTTAAGTTAATGTCAAAAGTTAAGTTAATGTTAAAAGTTAAGAGAATATCATTCTCTTTGTTCTAACACGTTTTCCAAAAGCGTACAGTGAAGAGAAGTTAAGAGAATGTCATTAGTTAAGTCAAAAGTTAAGTTGATGTCAAAAGTTAAGAAAATGTCATTCTCTTTGCACTAATACGTTGCCAAAAACGCCCAGTTGAGGGAAGTTAAGAGTATGTCATTAGGTAAATCAAAAGTTAAGTTACTGTTAAAAGTTAAGAGAATGCCATTCTCTTTGCACCAATACGTTGACAAAGGCACCCAGTGAAGAGAAGTTAAGAGTTTGTCATTAGTTAAGTCAAAAGTTAAGTTAATGTTAAAAATTATGATAATGTCATTCTATTTGCACAAATACATTGCCAAAAGGACCCAGTTTCAATTCATGTGATGTTAATTAAAAGCTAAACACATTTGCTGTTTATTTTGTGCACCATCATTTCTTTATGAATGGAGTATAGCCATTGCATTACGTATAGAAAGTCAGGTGCTCTCCACATAAGAATTTTTAAGTATAATCGTTAGAAATTATTGACTCGTGCTTAGTGTTATATAAGGTTTACTTAATATTGAGAGTTGTGGGATTCTATCAAACATCGGATAGCTCAGTTGGTAAAGCACTTGTCTATGAAACAAAAAATCGCATAAGAACGCTAAGCAAAAACGTTAGATTTTTGCCTAAATAAAGCTTATTTCCCGATAGTGTATATATAACGGCCTAAAAATGTCATGACAGTGAATTTGCAATCATATTGATTGACCGTGCAAAAGCCTCAATTTAACTTTAGTGTTCCATTTTTTTTCCTCCGAAACTTTTTAAATGGATGTGGGAAGATAAGTGTTAAAAAAAACCATGTAATAATTTTAATCATTAAAGAAAAAGTTAATGTGAAACAACGGGCAATTACCCACAGGGAATCTACAAACTTTTGCAATTAATTTAACATTAGAGGGGACTTTTCGTATTTTGTAAAAAACTATTTCATTGATTTTAAGTGTAACCCAACATGCCGCTTTGAACTTTACTTTCAACCTAAAGTTGTATAAATTGTATTTTAAAAGTGGATCCAGCAAATTTCGGGAAGTGAAATAAAAGAGCAATTCCTATATATGTGTATCTTTATGTATACCCACGGAATATATTTCTTTTCTTTTTTTAAATCTAATACTAATTTTATAGAAGATTTTTACATATTCAATAATTTCAACAAATTTTCTTCCTCTAATACTTGATTTGATTTTAGAGGATTTCATATATCCAACACAAGACTTTCACTACAAAAGAAGACATTTTGATAGTCAGGGATAACAAAAATGGGAAATTTCTTATTAATCTATCTCGCTAAAAATAGGAAGATTTTTTTACTCAGACCATCCGACCTACCTAAAGGTGCAAGTTACCTATTTGAACGGCTGAGGCAGTGCCACTCAATTTTAACAAGAACCCAATGGAGGTTGACATCCACAAGGCAACCTCCTTCCCCTGCCACCAACCTCTCGGAAGGACTTTCGGACCCACAGATTTAATTACCCACTCTGCCCAAAATATCCGCGGGGATAGTTTGGGCAGAGTTGGGAGTCGAACTCAGGTCCTTCGAGTACAATCCCGGTGCCTTAAGTACTAGGTTATCCCGCCCTGATGAGGATTTTGAACGTAGGTATAAATATATAAATAAGTCATTCCCTTTGCACTAATAAATAATAATAATAATGTAATAATACTAATTTTAAAACGATGTAGTTAAGGCAACCAAGTTGTTTGGGAAAAAAAGGTCTTTGATATTATCACCATCATTAAATTGCAAATGCGGACGTCACTAGGTCCTTCATCAATGGCATGGCAATGTAATTTACTTAAAATGTGACGAACATGAGCGCTTATACTTGGTTATTCTCAAATTGGTTATATCCAACACAAGACTTTCACTACAAAAGAAGACATTTTGATAGTCAGGGATAACAAAAATAGGAATTTTCTTATTAATCTATCTCCCTAAAAATAAGCAGATTTTTTTACCCAGACCATCCAACCTACCTAAAGGTGCAAGTTACCTATTTGATCGGCTGGGGCAGTGCCACTCAATTTTAAGGATATATATATATGTATATATATATATATATATATATATATATATATATATGTATATATATATATATATATATATATATACATACATAAATATATATACATATATATATATATATATATATATATATATATATATATATATATATATATATATATATATATACATTTATATATATATATATATATACATACATATATATATATACATGCATGTATATATATATATATATATATATATATATATATATATATATATATATATATATATATATACATATATATATATATACATATATATATATATACATATATATATATATATATATATATATATATATATATATATACATATATATATATATATATTTCTTATCAATTCACCTTTCCTCTAGAGCACCCCCTTAAATGAACGTTTTTGAAAAACTATATTCGACTTGGGAGTTTTCATCAAATGATGAGTCTATATACCTAATTTTAAGCCTCTATCAAATTTTAAAGCAGCCGTTTCTCATTTATTCGGTAAATCGAACATTTTGGTGTGCGGCACGTTCTTAAGTAGAAAATATTGAAAATCTGAAATTGCACACTTTCTTCCTTTCGAACGATTTACCCGTACACCAAATTTGAAGTCTCTATCTTATGGCAAAGTATGCTTTCCTATCATTTCGCTTTTCGAGCGTTTTGGGGTGGAACACCCCGTCTAGAGAGTGTTTTCGAAAAATTCGACTTTTCAGGGGGTTTTATCGAACGATCGACCCGTGCACCAAATTACAAGTCTGTATTCGGGACAAACAGACAGACGGACGGACACTTGGCAATTAGTATATACTAGCCGAATACCCGTTGAAAATCAACGGTCTCGCAATAAGCAATCCCTGAATAATGTAAATTTTATAATAATCCGCGTTTCACATTTATTCGACAAATCGAATATTTTGGTATGCAGAACCCCCTAAAGAAGAAAATATTGGGAAACTAAATTTGCGCATTTCTTCCTCTGTTTGTCTGGTGTTTTTTATCAGATGATTGCCCCATATACCAAATATCAAGCATCTATCACATTTAAAAGGAAACGTGCCTCATTTATTCGGAAAATCGAGCATATTAGTTAGCGCACCCCTTAAAGTCGCAAATACTGGAAATCTGAAATTTCACACTTTCTTCCTTTCAAACTATCTACCCGTACACCAAATTGGATATCTCTATCTCATTACGAAGCATGGTTTTTTATCAATTCACTTTTCGAACGTTTCACTCTGGAGCACCCCCTTAAACGAACATTTTTGAAAAACTATATTCTTCTTGCGTGTTTCCGTCAAATGATTAGCCCATATACCAAATTTCAAGCCTCTATCAAATTTTAAAGAAGCGTTTTCTCATTTATTCTGTAAATCGAAGATTTTGGTATGCGGCACCCCCTTTAGTAGAAAATATTGGAAATCTGAAATTGTAAACTTTCTTCTAATCGAATGATTTACCTATACACCAAATTTGAAGTCTCTATCTCATGGCAAAGCATGCTTTCCCATCATTTCACTTTTCGAGCGTTTTGGTGTGGGACATCCTCTCTAAAGAACGTTTTCGAAAAATTCAATTTTTCCAAGGGGTTTTATCGAACATCCGAGCCGTGTACCAAATTGCAAGTCTCTAACTATTCGGAAAGTGCCTAAAAAAGGCGTGAGAGACAGACAGACCGACGGACAGACGGACGGACACTTGGCAATTAGTATATATAGACCAATAGTATATATTACCAAATATCAAGCATCTATCACATTTTAAAGAAAGCGTGCCTCATTTATTCGGAAAATCGAACATATTAGTGTGCGCACCCCTTAAAGTAGCAAATATTGGAAATCTGAAATTTTACACTTTCTTATTTTCAAACTATCTACACTTAAACCAAATTTGATATCTCTATCTCATTTCGAAGCACGGTTTTTATCAATTCACTTTTCGAACGTTTCACTCTGGAGCACCCCCCTTCAACGAACATTTTTGAAAAACTATATTCTTCTTTCGTGTTTCCGTCAATTGATTAGCCCATATACCAAATTTCAAGCCTCTATCAAATTTTAAAGGAGCGTTTTCTAATTTATTCTGTAAATCGAAGATTATGATGTGCGGTACCTCCTTAAGTAGAAAATATTGAAAATCTGAAATTGCACACTTTCTTCCTTTCGAACGATTTACCCATACACCAAATTTGAAGTCTCTATCTTATGGCAAAATATACTTTCCTATCATTTCGCTTTCCGATCCACCTCCTAAAGAAGAAAATATTGGGAAACTAAATTTTCGCATTTCTTCCTCTGTTTGTCTGGTGTTTTTTATCAGATGATTGCCCCATATACCAAATATCAAGCATCTATCACTTTGCGGTGTGCGGCACCCCCTTAAGTAGAAAATATTGGAAATCTGAAATCGCACACTTTCTTCCTTTTGAACGATTTACCCATACACCAAATTTGAAATCTCTACCTCATCACAAAGCATGATTTCCTATCATTTCACTTTTTGAACGTTTAAGTGCGCGGCACTCCCTTAAGTAGAAAATATTTGAAATATGAAATTGCACACTTTCTTTTTTTCAAAGGATTTACCAATACACCAAATTTAAAGTCTATATCTCATCGCAAAGCATGCTTTCCCATCATTTAACTTTTCGAAAGTTTTGGTGTGGGGCACCCCCTCTAAAAAACGTTTTCGAAAAATTCGATTTTTCCAGGGAGTTTTATCAAATAACCGAGCCGTGTACCAAATTGCCAGTCTCTATCTATTCGGGAAGTGCCTAAAAAAAGCTTGACAGGCAGACAGAACGACGGACACTTGGCAATTAGTATATACTAACCGAATACCCGTTGAAAATCAACGGCCTCACACAAAGCAACCCCTGAATAATGTGAATTTTTTAATAATTCGCTTTTCACATTTATTCGTCAAATCGAATATTTTGGTGTGCAGAATTCCCTAAAGAATAAAATATTAGAAAACTTAAATTACGCACTTCTTCCTTTCAAACTATCTACACGTACACCAAGTCTCTATCTCATTTCGAAGCATACTATTTTACCATTATCCCTTTAGAACGTTTTTCTGTGGAGTACACCCATAAATGAATATTTTTGAAAAATCCTGTTCGTTGTGGGGGTTTTTATCAGATGATTAGCCCATACACCAAATATTAAGGCTTTATCACATTTAAAAGGCAGCGTATCTCATTTATTCGAAAAATCGAGCATATTGGTCTGCGCCACCCCCTAAATTACTAAATACTGAAAATCTGAAATTGCATGAACTGTTTACCCATACACTTAATTTGAAGCCTGTATCCTATCGTGAAGTATGTTTTTACTATCATATTACCTTTCGAGCGTTTCTCTGTTGTTGTTGTTGAGACCCAGGCTATCCGACCTACAAGAAAGAAGCGTTTCTCTGTGTAGCACTCCCTTAAAAAAGATTTTTGAAAAACCGTATTCATCTTGGTCCTTTTTTTTATCAAATTTTTAGCCCATTTACTAAATTTAAGCTTTCACCACATTATAAAGGAGGCGTTTTTCATTAGTTCGCCAAATCGAATACTTTAGTGAGCGACAACCGCCCACAATAGCAAATGTTGGAAAACTGAAATTGCACACTTTCTTCCTTTCCAACTATTTACCCATACACCAAATTTGCAATCTCTATCTCATCGCGAAGTATGCTTTTTCTATCATTTCATTTTTCGAACGTTTTGGTGTGGAACACCCACACCCTTAAATATACATTTTTGAAAAACTCTATTCTTCTTGTGTTTTCTATCAGATGATTCTCCAATATACCAAATAACAAGCCTCTATCACGTTTTAAAAGGCGCGTTTCTCCTTTATTCCAAAAATCGAACATTTTGGTGTGCAACACCCCCTAAAGTTGAAAATATTGGTAAACTGAAATTGTACAATTTCTTCCTTCCAAACTATCTACCCTTAAACCACATTTGATATCTTTATCTCATCCCGAAGCATGTTTCTTTATCAATTCACTTTTCGAACGTGTTTCTCTGGAGCACCCCCTTAGACCAACACTTTTGAAAAACTGTATTTGTCTTTGGTGTTTTCGTCAAAGGATTAGCCCATATACTAAATTTCAAGCTTCTATGAAATTTTAAAGGAGTCTTTTCTCATTTATTCGGTAAATCGAACATTGTGGTTTGCGGCTCCGCCTTAAGTAAAATATATTGAAAATCTGAAATTGCACACTTTCTTCCTTCCAAACGATTTACCCATACACCAAATTTGAAGTCGCTATCTTATCGCAAAGCATGCTTTCCCATCATTTCACATTTCGAACGTTTTGGTGTGGAACACCCCCCTTTAGAGAACGTTTCTGAAAAATTCGGTTTTTCCAGGGGGTTTCATCGTACACCCGAGCCATGTACCAAATTTTAAGTCTCTATCTATTCGGGAAGTGCCTAAAAAACGCGTGACAGACGGACACTTGGCAATTAGTATATATAGATAGAAATTTTTCAATATCATTTAAAGGTTATATCGTGACACTTTATAACAATTTTATGCGAAAGTCTGTGAGGATTTTCTTCACAAGAATTTTCAATGTCATGTTGAGGGTAAATTATAAAATAAAATAAATTTTTTGACCTCTAACCCAAATTCAAGGTCATATTTTGGACAACTGAACGTGATCAAATTGTTTCAATGTCATTTAAAGGTCATAGACGAAGTATGCTTCCTTTAGAAGCATCCTTCACATGCATTCCCAATGTCACCCAGAGGTTAATTTATTTATAGAGAGGAAATGTTTTGACCTCTAAACCAAGTTCAAGGTCATAATTTGGACAAATGAACGTGATCAAATTTTTTCAATGTCATTTAAAGGTGATAGGAGAAGTATTATTCCTTTAGAAGTATTCTCTACAAGCATTCCCAATGTCATTTAGAGGTCAATTTATTGAAAAACGGAAATATTTTGACCTCTGATTCAAGATCATTTTTCTGCCCATTCAACCTGATCTCAGAATTTCAATGTCATTTGAAGGTTATATGTCAAAGGAACTTGGTAACAGAGTAGCATGCCACTATAATATTCAAAGCGCGAAGGTAATATTATTAAAAATCCAATGTCATTTAGAGGTCAAGTACAGTCTCAATGTCATATAGAGGTCAGTTTATTATAAAAAAGCAAGTGTTTTGATCTTAAATTCAAGTTGATTTTTCGGGCAATTGACACTTCTGCGCATGACAGAAGCCCTGGACACTTCTGCGCATGACAGAAGTACTGGACACTTCAACGCATGTCAGAAGCCCTGGACACTTCTGCGCATGACAGAAGCCCTGGACACTTCTGCACATGACAGAAGGTTGAGTCCATTTGAATAATAGGGTGCAAAAGGTCAATTCAAGAAATCGTTCATAATATATATTTATTCCTTTCTCCCCTTCAACATAAATTGACTCGTCTTGGCACTTTGAATATTTAGGGCCTTGATGGTTTAGATGAAAAGTAAGTACTTCACTTATATTAGTAAATAAATTCACTGCGCATAAACACATACAATACCACAAACTCTGTATATCTATCTATTTATCTATATATCTATACATACTAATTGCCAAGTGTCCGTCTGTCACGCTTTTTTTAGGCACTTCCCGAATAAATAGAGATTTGCAATTTGGTATACGGCTCGATCGTTCGATAAAACACCTGGAAAAATCGAATTTTTCGAAAACGTACTATAGAGGGGGCGCCCCACACCAAAATGTTCGAAAAGTGAAATGATGGAAATGCATACTTTGCGATGAGGTAGATACTTCAAATTTGATGTATGGGTAAATCATTCAAAAGGAAGAAAGTGTGCAATTTCAGATTTCCAATATTTTCTACTTAAGGGGGTGTCGCACACCAAAACGTTCGAAAAGTGAAATGATAGGAAAGTCTGCTTTGCGATAAGATAAAGACATCAAATTCGGTGTATGGGTAAATCGTTCGAAAGGAAGAAAATGTGCAATTTCAGATTTCCAATATTTTCTACTAAAGGGGGTACCGCACACCAAAACGTTCGAAAAGTGAAATGATAGGAAAGCATGCTTTGCGATGCGATAGAGACTTCAAATTCGGTATATGGTTAAATCGTTCGAAAGGTAGAAAGTGTGCAATTCCTGATTTCCAATATTTTCTACTTAAGGGGGTGTCGCACACCAAAACGTTCGATTTATCGAATAAATGAGAAAAGGCGTCTTTAAAATTTGATAGAGGCTTAAAATTTGGTATATGGGCTAAAAATTTGACGAAAACACCCAAGACGAATACAGTATTTCAAAAATGTTCGTTTTAGGGGGTGCTCCAGAGTAAAACATTCGAAAAGTCAATTGATAAAAAAACCTTGCATTGAAATGAGATAGAGATATCATATTTGGTGTAAGGGTAGATAGTTTGAAAGAAAGAAGTGTACAATTTCAGTTTACCAATATTTTCTACTTTAGGGGGTGCCGCACACCAAAATGTTCGATTTTCGGAATGAAGGAGAAACTCTCCTTTAAAAACGTGATAGAGGCTTTATATTTGGTATATGGGCGAATCATCTCATAGAAATCACAAAAAGAATAGAGTTTTTAAAAAATGTATAGTTAAGGGGGTGGGTACTCCACACAAAAGTATTCGAAAGATGAAATGCTAGAAAAGGATGCCTCATGATGAGATAGAGACTTCAAATTGGTGTACGGGTAAAAAGTTGGAAAAGAAGAAAGTGTGCAATTTCAGTCTTCCAACATTTGCTGTTGTAGGAGGTGCCTATCACTAAAATGTTTGATTTGCCGAACAAATGAGAAACGCCTCCTTTATAATGTGATAGAAGTTTGACATTTAGTATATGGAATAACCATTGCTTATTGCGAGAACGTTGATTTTCAACGGGTATTCGGCTAGTATATACTAATTGCCAAGTGTCCGTCTGTCTGTCTGTCACGCTTTGTTTGGGCACTTCCCGAATAGATAGAGATTTGCAATTTGGTACACTGCTCAGTCGTTCGATAAAAACCCCTGGAAAAATGAAATTTTTCGAAAACGTTCTCTAGAGGGTGCCCCACACCAAAACGTTCGAAAAGTGAAATGATACGAAAGCATGCTTTGCGATGAGATAGAGACTTCAAATTTGGTGTATGGGTAAACCGTTCGAAAAGAAGAAAGTGTGCAATTTCAGATTTAGAATATTTTCTACTTAAGGGAGTGTCGCATACCAAAATGTTCGATTTACCGAATAAAAAGGAAACGGCTACTTTAAAATTTGATTGAGGCTTGAAATTTGGTGTATGGGCTAATCATTTGATGAAAACGCACAAAACGAATATAGTTTTCTAAAATGATCCTTTAGGGGATGCTCCCGAGAAAAACGTTCGAAAGGTGAATTTATAAAAAAACTCGCTTCGGAATGAGATACAGATTTCAAATTTGGTGTATGGATAGACAGATTGGAAGGAAGAAAGTGTACAATTTCAGTTTTCCAATATTTTCTACTTTAGGGTGCGCCGGACACCGAAATGTTCGATTTTCAGAATAAAGAAGAAATCCCCCTTTTCATATGTGATAGAGACTTGATATTTGGTATATGGGCGAATAATGCGATAGAAAACCCAATCAAAATGGAGTTTTTCAAAAATGCATATTTAAGGGGGTGGGTACTGCACACAAAAACATTCGAAAGGTGAAGTAATAGAAAAGGCATGCTTCGCGATGAGATAGAGACTTCAAATTTGGTGTAGTGCTAAATTGTTGGAAAGGTAGAAAGTGTGCAATTTCAGTTTTCCAACATTTGCTATTGTAGGGGGTGCCGCTCACTAAAGTATTCGATTTGTCGAACAAATTGAAAACAGCTCCTTTACAATGTGATAGAGACTTGAAGTTCAGTATATGGGCTCATCATTTGAAGAACAAACCCAAGATGAATACGGTTTTTCAAAAATGTTCATTTAAGGGGGTGCTACACAGAAAAACTTTCAAAAGGTGAAGTGATAGAAAAACATACTTAGCGATAGAATAGAGACTTCAAATTTTGTGTACTGGGCGAGAGTTTAAAAAGAAGAAAGTGTGCAATTTCAGATTCCCAATATTTGCTACTTTATGGGGTCGGCACACCAATACGTTCGATTTTCCGAATAAATGAGACACGCTTCCTTTTAAATGTGATAGAGACTTGATATTTGGTATATGGTCCAATCATCTGATAAGAAACCCAAGGGGAACAAAGTTTTTCAAAAATGTTTATTTATTGGTGTGCTCCACAGAAAAACGTTCAAAAGGGGAGATGATAAATTAGGATGCTTCGGGATGAGACTTTAATTAGGTGTACTGGTAGATAGTTCGCAAAAAAAAAAGATGTGCAATTTAATTTTTCCAATATTTTCTTCTTTAGGGGGTTATGCACATATTTGCTTCTTAGGGGGTTTGCGGAATAAATGTAAAATGCGAATTATTAAAAAATTACAATGTTCAGGGGTTGCTTATTGCGAGAACGTTGATTTTCAACGGGTATTCGGCTAGTATATATGCTAATTGCCAAGTGTCCGTCTGTCTGTCTGTCCGTCTGTGTGTCTGTCACGCTTTTTAGGCACTTTCCGAATAGATAGAGACTTGCAATTTGGTACACGGCTCGGTCGTTCGATAAAATACCCTGGAAAAATGGAATTTTACGAAAAAGTTCTATAGATGGGGTGCCCCACATCAAAACGTTCGAAAAGTGAAATGATGGGAAATCATGCTTTGCGACGAGATAGAGACTTCAAATTTGGTGTATGGGTAAATCATTCGAAAAGAAGAAAGTGTGCAATTTCAGATTTCCAATATTTTCTATTTAAGGTGGTGCCGCACACTAAAACATTCGAAAAGTGAAATGATAGGAAAGCATGCTTTGCGATGAGGTAGAGACTTCAAATTTGGTGTATTGGTAAATCGTTCGAAAGGAAGAAAGTGTGCAATTTCAGATTTCCAATATTTTCTACTTAAGGGGGTACCGCACGCCAAAATGTTCCATTTACAGAATAAATGAGAAAACGCTACTTTAAAATTTGATAGATGCTTGAAATTCGGTATATGGACTAATCATTTGACGGAAACACCGAAGACAAATATAGTTTTTCAAAAATGTTCGTTTAAGGTGGTGCTCCAGTGTAAAACTTTCGAAAAGTGAATTGATAAAAAACCATGCTTCGGATTGACATAGAGATATCAAATTAGGTATAAGGGTAGATAGTTTGAAAGGGAAAAAGTGTATAATTTCAGTTTACCAATATTTTCTACTTTAGGGGGTGCCGCACACCAAATTGTTCGATTTTCGGAATAAAGGAGAAACGTCCCTTTTAAAACGTGATAGAGGCTTGATATTTGATATATGGGCAAATCATCTGACAGAAATCACAAAAAGAATAGAGTTTTTCAAAAATGTACAGTTAAGGAGGTGGGTACTCCACACAAAAGCATTCGAAAAATGAAATGCTACAAAAGCATGCTTCGCGATGAGATAGAGAATTCAAATTTGGTATACTGGTAGATAGTTGCAAAGGAAGAGAGTGTGCAATTTCAGTTTTCCAACATTTGTTATTGTAGGGGGTGCCGCTCACTAAAATATTCGATTTACCGAACAAATGAAAACGTCTCCTTTATAATGTGATAGAGACTTGTAATTTAATATATGGGCTAACCATTTGACAAAACACCAAAGATGAATACAGTTTGACAAAAATGTTCTTTAACGGGGTGCTACACAGAAAAACGTTCGAAAGATGAAAGGATAGAAAAACAAGCTTCTCGATAGTATAGCGACTTCAAATTTGGTGTACGGGTAGATAGTTTGAAAGGAAGAGAGTGTGAAATTTCAGATTTCCAATATTTGCTACTTTAAGTGGTGCGCACACTAATATGTTCGATTTTCCGAATAAATGAGGAACTCTTCCTTTTAAATGTGACAGAGGCTTGATATTTGGTATATGGGCCAATCATCTGATAAAAAACACAAGACAGAGTTTTTCAAAAATGTTCATTTATGCATGTGCTTCACAGAAAAAAGTTCCAAAGGAGAAATAATAATATAGGGGTGCCTCGCGATGAGGTAGCCTTTAATATGGTGTAAAGGTAGATAATTCGAAAGGAAGCAATACTCAAATTTAGTTTTCCAATATTTTCTTCTTTAGGGGGTTCCGCACACCAAAATATTCGATTTGTCGAATAAATGTGAAACGCGAATTATTAAAAAATTTACATTATTCAGGGGTTGCTTATTGCGAGAACGTTGATTTTCAACGAGTATTCGGCTAGTATATACTAATTGCCAAGTGTCCGTCTGTCTGTCTGTGTGTCTGTCACGCTTTTTTAGACACTTCCCGAATAGATAGAGACTTGCAATTTGGTACACGGCTCGATCGTTCGATAAAACCCCCTAGAAAAATCGAATTTTTTGAAAATGTTCACTAGAGGGGGTGCTTCCTACCAAAACATTCAAAAAGTAAAATGATAGGAAAGCATGCTTTGCCATAAGATAGAGACTTCAAATTGGTGTATGGATAAATCATTCGAAAGGAAGAAAGTGTGCAATTTCAGATTTCCAATATTATCTACTTAAGGGGGTGGCGCACACCAAAATGTTCGAATTACCGAATAAATGAGAAACGGCTCCTTTAAAATTTGATAGAGGCTTGAAATTTAGTATATGGAATAATCATTTGATAAAAACACCCAAGACCATTACAGTTTTTAAAAAACGTTCGATTAAGGGGGTGATCCAGAGGAAAACGTTCGAAAGGTAAATTGATAAGAAAACATACTTCTGGATGAGATATATATTCGAAATTTGGTGTACTGGTAGATAGTTTGGATGGAAGGAAGTGTACAATTTCAGTTTTCCAATATTTTCTACTTTAAGGGGTGTGGCACACAAAAATGTTCGATTTTCGGAATAAAGTAGAAACACTCCTTTTAGAACGTGATAGAAGCTTAATATTTGGTATATGGGCGAATCATTTTATAGAAAACCCAAGAAGAATGAAGTTTTTCAAGAATGTATATTTAAGGGGGGTGGATACTCCACAGAAAAACATTCGAAATGCGAAATGATAGAAAAAGCATGCTTCGCGATGAAATAGAGACTTCAAATTTGGTATACGTGTAGATAGTCAGAAAGGAAGAAAGTGTGCCATTTCAGTTTTCCAACAGTTGCTATTGTAGGGGGTGCCTCGCTCTAAAATTTTCGATTTGACTAACAAATGAAAAACGCCTCCTTTACAATATGATAGAGGCTTGAAATTTAGTATATGGGGTAATCATTTATAAAAAAAATCTACGATTTTTACTGTTTTTCAAAAATGATCATTTAAGGTGGTGCAACAGAGAAACACGTTCGAAATATGAAGTGATAGAAAAACATGCCTCACAATAGGATAGAGACATCACATTTGGTGTACTGGTACATAGTTTGAAAGGAAGAAAGTGTGCAATTTCAGATTTCCAATATTTGCAACTTTAGGGGATGCCGAACACCAATATGTTCGATTTTCGGAATAAACGAGACACGTTTTCTTTAAATGTGATTGAGGCTTGATATTTGGTATATGGATTAATCATCTGATAAGAAACCCAAGGCGAACAGAGTTTTTCAAAAATGTTCATTTAAGTGTGTGCTCCATAGAAAAATGTTCGAAAGGGGAGATGATAAAATAGTATGCTTCGAGATGAGATAGAGACTTTAATTTGGTGTACTGGTAGATAGTTCGAAAGGAAGACGTGCGTAATTTAAAATTTACAATATTTTCTTCTTTAAGGGGTCCGCATACTAAAATATTCGATTTGCAGAATAAATGTGAAACGCGAATTATTAAATGAATGACAATATTCAGGGGTTGCTTATTGAGAGACTTATACCGATTTCCAACAGGTATTCGGCTAGTATATTCTAATTTCCAGATGTCCGTCTGTCTGTCTGTCACGCTTTTTTTAGGCACTTCCCAAATAGATAGAGACCTGCCATTTGGTATACGGCTCGGTCTTTCGATAAAGACCCCTGGAAAAATCGAATTTTTCAAAAACGTTCTGTAGAGAGGGTGCTTCACACCAAAACGTTCGAAAAGTGAAATGATAGGAAAGCATGCTTTGCGATAAGATAGAGACTTCACATTTGGTATATGGGTAAACCGTTCGAAAGGTAGAAAGTGTGAAATTTCAGATTTCCACACCAAAATGTTCGATTTTCCGAATAAATGAGAAACGGCTCCTTTAAAATTTGATAGAGGCTTGAAATTTGGTATAAGGACTAATCATTTGATAAAAACACCCAAAACGAATATAGTTTTTCAAAAAGGTTCGTTTAAGGGGGTGCTCCAGAGGGAAACGTTCGAAAGGTGAATTGATAAAAAAACATGGTTCAGAATGAGATAGAGATTTCAAATTTGGAATACAGGTAGATAGTTTGGAAGGAAGAAAGTATCCAATTTCAGTTTTCCAATATTTTCTACTTAAAGGGGTGCCCCACACAAAAATGTTCGATTTTCGAAATAAAGGGAAAACGCTCCTTTTAAAACGTGATAGAGGCTTTATATTTGGTATATGGTCGATTCATTTGATGAAAACACCCAAGGCAAACGATTTTTTCAAGAATGTTCGGTTTAAGAGGATGCTCCAGATAAAAGCGTTCGAAAGGTAAAGTGACGAAAAACTATGTTTCGAGATAGGATAGAGGCTTCAAATTTGGTATACGTGTGGATAGTTTGAATGGAAAAGTGTGTGCGATTTCAGTTTTCCAATATTTTCTAATTTAGGGGTTGCCGCAAACCCAGATAGATTTTCCGAATAAAAAAGAAGTCCTTTAAATTTTGATAGAGGCTTGAAATTTGGTATATGGGCTAATCATTTAATGAAAACACCCAAGACAAATAGAGATTCTCAGAAATGTTCGATTAAGTGAATGCTCCAGAGGGGAAGAATGTGTACTATTTCAGTTTTCCAATACTCTCTACTTTAGGAGGTACCACCACCAAAATGCTCGATTTCTCGAATAAGTTATACACGCTCCCTTTTAAATGTGATAGAGGCTTGATATTTGATATGTATGTCAATCATCTGATAAAAAACCCAAGGCGAATAGAGTTTTTCCTAAATGTCCATTTATAGCTGTGGTCCACAAATACGTTCGAATGGGAAAATGATAAAATAGCATGCTTCAGGATAAGATAGAGACACTATAATTTTGTGTATCGGAAGATAGTTCGAAAGAAAGAAGTGTGCAATTTAAGTTTTCAAATATTTTCTTCTTTAAAAGTTTCTGCGCACCAAAATATTCGATTTGCCAATTAAATGTGAAACTCGAATTATTCAAAAATTTACATTACTCGGGTGGTGCTTATCACGAAACCGTTGATTTTCAACGGGTATTCAGCTAGTATATACTAATTGCCAAGTGTCCGTCTGTCTGTCTCGGTGAGTGATTCTGCCGAGTACATTGCCCTGACTGTGGCTTTGCTGAATGAGAGATTACTAAGCAGCAAGCCAGTATATCGGATTAAAACAGCAGGTTATCGTGTCTAGTTGCTTAATCCTGTCCGTCAAGCTTTTTTTAGGCACATCCCGAATAGATAGACTTGCAATTTGGTATACGGCTCGGTCGTTCGATAACACCCCCTGAAAAGATCGAATTCTTCGAAAATATTCTGTTGGAGGGGGGGGGGCTCCACACCAAAACGTTCGAAAAGTGAAATGATACGAAAGCATGCTTTGCGATAAGATAGAGACTTCAAATTTGGTGTATGGGTAAACCGTTCGAAGGGAAGAAAATGTGTAATTTCATATTTCAAAAATTTTCTACTTAAGGGAGTGCCGCACACCAAAATGAGCGATTTTCCGAATAAATGAGAAACGGCTCCTTTAAAATTTGATAGAGGCTTGAAATTTGGTATATGGACTAATCATTTGAAAAAAGCACCCAAGACGAATATTGCTTTTCAAAAATGTTCATTTAAGGGGGATGTTCCAGAGGAAAACGTTCAAAAGGTGAATTGATAAAAAAAGCATGCGTTGGAATGAGATAGAGATGTCACATTTGGAGTGCGAGTATATAGTTCGGAAGGAAGAAAATGTACAATTTCTGTTTTCCAATATTTTCTACTTAAGGGGGGCCACACACAAAAAATTTTCGATTTTCGAAATAGAGGAAAAACTCCCTTTTCAGAACGTGATAGAGGCCTGATATTTGGTATATGGGCGATTCATTTGATGAAAACACCCAAGACAAAAGATTTTTTCAAAAATATTCGTTTAAGAGGGTGCGCCAGAGAAAAACGTTCGAAAGTTGAAATGACGAGAAACCATGCTTCGGGATAGGATAGAGACTTTAAATTTGGTGAACTGGTGGATAGTTCGAAAGGAAATGTGTGGGCAATTTCAGTTTTCCAATATTTTCAAATTAGGGGGGTGTCGCAAACCCAACTGTTCGATTTTCCGAATAAATGAGAAATTCTTACTTTAAATTTCGATAAAGGGTTGAAATTTGGTATATGTGCAAATCATTTAATGAAAACACCCAAGATGAATAGAGTTTCTCAGAAATGTTTGATTAAGGGGATGCTCCAGAGAAAAACGTTCAAAATATGAAATTATAAAAAACATGCTTAGGGATGAGATAGAGATTTCAAATTCGGTGTACGGGTAGATAATTTTGAAGGAAGGAAGTGTACAATTTCAGTTTTCCAATAATCTCTACTTTAAGAGGTGCCGCACGCCAAAATGTTCGATCTTTCGAATAAGCTATACACGCTTCCTTTTAAATGTGATAGAGGCTTGATATTTGGTATATTTACCAATCATCTGATAAAAAAAACCTTGGCGAATATAGTTTTTCCTAAATGTCCATTTATGACTGTACTCCACAGAAAGACATTCGAATGGGGAAATGATAAAATAACATGCTTCGCGATGAGATAGAAACTTTAATTTTGTGTATGGGTTGATGGTCCGAAAGGAAGAAGTGTGCAATTTATGTGTTCCAATTTTTTCTTCTTTAAGGGGGTTATGCACACCAAAATATTCGATTTGCCGATTAAATGTGAAACTCGAATAATTAAAAAATTTGCATTATTCGGGGGGTTGAATATTACGAAACCGTTGTGTTTCAACGGGTATTCGGCTAATTTATATATACTAATTGCCAAGACTGCGTCTGTCTGTCTGTCTGTCTGTCACGCTTTGTTTAGGCTCTTCCCGAAGACTTGCAATTTGGTACACGGAGCGATCGTGGGATAAAACCCGTTGGAAAAATCAAATTTTTCGAAAATGTTCTATAGAGGGGTTGCCCCATACCAAAACGTTCGAAAAGTGAAACGATAGAGAAAAGCATACTTTGCGATGAGACAGAGACTTTAAATTTGGTGTACTGGTAAATTGTTCGAAAAGAAGGAAGTGTGCAATTTCAGATTTTCAATATATTTTACTATAGGGGTTGCCTCACACAAAAATGTTCGATTTGCCAAATAAATGAGTAACACCTCCTTAAATTTTGATAGGGGCTTAAAATTTGGTACATAGGCTAATCATTTAATGAAAACACCCAAGACGAATTGAATTTCTCAGAAACGTTCGTTCATGGGGGAGCTCCAGAGAAAAACGTTCGAAATATAAAATGGTAAACATGAGCATGCTTTCGTATGAAACAGAAATTTTAAATTTGGTGTACAGGTAGACAATTTAGAAGGAAGACACTATACAATTTCAGTTACCCTATATTTTACACTTTAGAGTGTGCCACACACTAAAATGTTCGATTTTCGAAATAAAAGAGAAATGCCTCTATTTAAACGTGATGGAGACTTGACATTTGGTATATGGGCAAATCATCTGACAGAAAATCCAAGAAGAATGGAGTTTTTTAGAAACGTCCATTTAGGGGTGTAGGTACTCCACACAAAAACACTCAAAAAATAAAATGATAAACAAAAGCATGCTTTGCGATGATATAGAGACTTCAAATTTTGTGTACGGGTAGATTGTTGGAAAGGAAGGAAGTGTGCAATTTCAGTTTCCAGCATTTGCTACTGTAGGGGGTGCCGTATTCTAAAATATTCGATTTGACGAACAAACGAAAAACGCCACACTTACAAATATAGCGGCTTGAAATTTGGTATATGGACTAATCATTTGATAAAAAACTCCAAGATGAATATAGTATTTCAAAAATGTTCATTAATGAGTATGCTCCACAGGAAATGATAAAATTTCATTCTTCGGGATGAGATAGAGGCTTTATATTAGTGTACGTGTAGATAATTCGAAAGGAAGAAATGTGCAATTTAAGTTTTCCAACATTTTCTTCTTTAGGGCGTTCTGCACACCAAAATATTCAATTTGCCGAATAAATGTGAAACGCGATATATTCGAAAATTTACATTATTCAGAGGCTGTTTATTGCGATACCGTTCATTTTCAAAGGCTATTCGGCTAGGACAGCCGAATACCGGTTGAAAATCAAAGCCCTCTTAATAAGCAAACCCTGAATATTGTCATTTTTTTAATAAATCGCGTTTCACATTTATTCCGCAAATCAAATATTTTAGTATGCGGAACTCCCTAAAGAAGAGTATATTAGAAATTTTAAATTACGCACGTCTTCCTTTCGAACTATCTTCCAGTACACCAAATTAAAGTCCCTATCTTATCCCGAGGCATATTATTTTATCATCTCCCCTTTCGAACGTTTTTCTGTGGAGCACACCCATAAATAAACATTTTTAGAAAACTCTGTTCGCCTTGGGTTTATTATCAGATGATTGGCCCATGTACCAAATATCATGCCTCTATCACGATTAAAAGGAAGCGTGTCTCATTTATTCCGAAAATCGAATATATTGTGGTTTGGCACCCCCTAAAGTAGCAAATATTGGAAATCTGAAATTACACAATTTCCTCCTTTCAAACTATCTACCAGTACACCAAATCTGATGTCTCCATCCTATCGTCAAGCATGTTTTTCTATAACTTCATATTTCGAACGTTTTTCTGTGTTGCACCCCCTTAAATGATCATTTTTGAAAAACCGTAATAATTTTGAGAGTTTTTTATCAAATGATTGCCGCATATACTAAATTTCAAATTTCTATCACATTGTAAAGGACGCGTTTTTCATTTGCTCGTCAAATCGAACATTTTAGTGTGCGGCACCCCTACAATAGCAAATGATGGAAAACTGAAATTGCACACTTTCTTCCTTTCTAACTATCTACATGTATACCAAATTTGAAGTCTCTATCTCATCGCGAAGCATGCTTTTTCTTTCATTTCACTTTTCGAATATTTTTCTGTGACGTACCCCCCCCCCCTTGATTATATATTTTTGAAAAACTCCATTCTTTTTGAGTTTCCTACTAAATGATTCGCCCATATACCCCTTTTAGAAAGTGATTGAGGCTTGATATTTCAAGCTTCTATCACTTTCTAAAAGGGGTCTTCCTGCTTCATTCCGAATATCGAACATTTTTGTGTGCGACATCCCCTAAAGTTGAAAATATTGGAAAACTGAAATTGTATACTTTCTTCCTTCCAAACAATCTACCCGTACACAAAATTTCAAATGTCTATCTCATCCCGAAGTATGTCTTCTTATCAATTCACCTTTCGAATGTTTTCCTCTGGAGCACCCCCTTAAACAAACGTCTTTGAAAAAATATGTTCGTCTTGGCTGTTTTCATCAAATGATTAGTCCATATACCTAATTTCAAGCCTCTATCAAATTTTAAAAGAGCCGTTTCTCATTTATTTGGTAAATCGACCATTCTGGTGTGCGGCACCACCTTAAGTAGAAAATATTGGAAATCTGAAATTGCACACTTTCTTCCTTTCGAACAATTTACCCATACACCAAATTTGAAGTCTCTATCTCATGGCAAAGTATGCTTTCTTATTATTTCATTTTCGAGCGTTTTGATGTGGAGCACCCCCTCTAGAGAACGTTTTCGAAAAATTCGGTTTTCCTAGGGGGTTTTATCGAACAATGGAGCCGTGTACCAAATTGCAAGTCTCTATCTATTTGGGAAGTGCCTAAAAAAAGCATGACAGACAGACGGACGGACACTTGGCAATTAGTATATACTAGCCGAATACCCGTTGAAAATCAAAGATCCCACATTAAGCAACCACCGAATAATGTAAATTTTTAAATAATTCTCGTTTCTTATTTATTCGACAAATCGAACATTTAGTTTTGAGGCACCCCCAAAAGTTCAAAATATCGAAAAACTGAAATTGCACATGTTCTACTTTTCGAACTATCTACCTGTACACCAACTTTGAAGTCTGCATCTCATTCCGAAGCATGTTTTTTATCAATTCACATTTCGAACGTTTTCCTCTGGAGCACGCCCTTAAACGAACATTTTTGAAAAACTATATTCTTCTTGCGTGTTTTCATCAAGTTCGACCATATATCAAATTTCGAGCCTCTATCAAATTTTAAAGGGGCCGTTTCTCATTTATTCGGTAAATCGAACACTTTTGTGTGCGGCACCCCCTTAAGTAGGAAATATTGGAAATCTGAAATTACACTTTCTTCCTTTCGAACAATTTACCCATACACCAAGTTTGAAGTCTCTGTCTTATCGCAAAGCATGCTTTCCTATCATTTCACTTTTCGAACGTTTTGGTGTGAAGCACCCCCTCTAGAAATCGTTTTCGAAAAAGTTCATTTTTCCAGCGGGTTTTATCGAACGACCGAGCCGTGTACCAAATTGCAAGTCTCTATCTATTCGGGAAGTGCCTAAAAAAGGCGTAACAGACAGACGGACGGACACTTGGCAATTAGTATATATAATAATAATGGATTACAAGATATTTTTAGCTATCTATCTATCTATATATATATATATATATATACTAATTGCCAAGTGTCCGTCTATCCGTCCGTCTGTCTGTCAGGTTCTTTAAGGCACTTCCCGAATTGATAGAGACTTGAAATTTGGTACACGGGTCGATCGTTCTGTAAAACCCCCTGGAAAAATCGAATGTTTTGAAAATGTTCCGTAGAGGGTATGCTCCACACCAAAACATTCGAAAAGTGAAATGATAGGAAAGCATACTTTGCGATGAGATCGAGATTTCAAATTTAGAGTATGTGTAAACCGTTCGAAAAGAAGAAAGTGTGCAATTTCAGATTTCAATATTTGCTACTTTAGTGGGTGCGGCTCACCGAAATGTCCGATTTTCCGAACAAATGAGAAACGCTTGCTTTAAATTTGATAGATGCTTGAAATTTGGTGTAGGGGTTAATCATTTGATGAAAACACTCAAGACAGAAGTGTTTTTCAAAAATGTTCGTTTAAAGGGGTGCTCCAGAGAAAAACGAAATGATGAAAATCATTTTTCAAGATGAGAAAGAGACTTCAAATTTGGTGTACGAGTAGATAGGTCGAAGGGAAAAGCACGTACAATTTCAGTTTTCCGATACTTTCTACTTTATGGGGGTGCCGCAAACCCAAATGTTCGATTTTCCGAATAAATGAGAAACGCCTCCTATAAAATGCAATAGAGGCTTGATATTTGGTATTTGGGATAATCATCTGATAAAAAACACAAGAATACTGTTTTTGAAAACTGTTCATTTAAGAGGGTGCTCCACATAAATCGTTCGAAAGGTGAAATAATAGCATTGCATGCTTCAGAATGAGACCGGGACTTCACATTTGGTGTACGAGTAGATAGTTCGAAAGGAGGAAAGTGAGCAATTTAAGTTTTCGAATGTTTTCTTCTTTAGACGGTTCCGCACACAAAAATCTTCGATTTTCCGAATAAATGTGAAACACGAATTATTAAAAAATTTACGTTATACGGGAGTTGCTTATTGTGGAACCGTTGATTTTCGACCGGTATTCGGCTGGTTATGAATACAAATTGCTAAGTATCCATCTGTCTGTCTGTCCGTCTGTGCATCTGTCTGTCACGCTTTTTTAGGCACTTCCCGAATAGATAGAGACTTGCAATTTCGTACACGGCTCGGTCGTTCGATAAAACTCCCTGGAAAAATCGAATTTTTCTAAAACGTTTTCTAGAGGGTGGCTTCATAGTAAAACGTTCGAAAAGTGAAATGATAAATAAGCATGCTTTGAGATAAGATAGAGACTTCAAATTTGGTGTATGAGTAAATCGTTCAAACGGAAGAAAGTGTGCAGTTTCAGATTTCCAATATTTTTTGCTTAAGGGGGTGCCGCACACCATACTCTTAGATTTGCCGAATAAATGAGAAACGGAGGATACTTCAAAATTTGATAGAGTCTTCAACCTTAGTATATGGACTAATAATTTGATAAAAGCACCCGCGACGAATATAGTTTTTCAAAAAAGTTCTTTTAAGGTGGTGTTCCAGCGGAAAACGCGCGAAAGGTGAATTGATAAAAATATACTTCATTATGAGATGGAGAATTCAAATTTGGTGTACGGGTAGATAGTTTGGAAAGAAGAAAGTGTATAATTTCAGTTTTCCAATATTTTCTGCTTTAGGGAGTGCCGCACACAAAAATGTTCGGTTTTCGGAATAAAGCAGAAACGCCCCTTTTGAAACGTAATGGAGGCTTGATATTTGGTATATGGGTTAATCATGTGATAGAAAACCCAAGAAGAATAGAGTTTATCAACATTGTATATTTAAGGGGACAGGTACTCTACACAAAAACATTCGAAAGGTGAAATGATAGAAAAAGTATGCTTTGCGATGAGTTAGAGACTTCAAATTTAGTGTACGGGTAGATAGTCGAAAAGGAAGAAATTATGCAATTTCAATTTTTCAACATTTGCTATTGTGTGGGGGGGGGGGCTGCACACTAAAATGTTCGATTTGACGAAGAAATTAAAACCACCTCCTATACAATGTAATAGAGGCTTGAAATTCGGTATATGGTCTATTCATTTCATAAAAAAACCCAAAATGAATACGTTTTCTCAAAAATATTCATTGAAGAGTGTGCTACATAGAAAAATATTCAAAAGGTAAAGTGATAGAAAGAACATCCTTCGCGATAAGATAGAGACTTATAAACTTGGAGTACGGGTTTAAAAGGAAGAAAATGTGCAATTTCAGATTCCCAATATTTGTTATTTTAGGGATACCGCACACCAATATGTTCGATTTTCGGAATAAATAAGACACGCTTCTTTTAAATGTGATAGAGGCTAGATATTTATTATATGAGCCATTCATCTGATAAAAAATCCAAGACGAACAGAGTTTTTCAAAAATGTTCATTTATGTGTGTGCTCCACAGAAAAACGGTCGAAAAGGGAAATGATAAAATAGTGTGTTTCGGTATGAGATAGAGACTTTAATATAGTGTACGGATAGATAGTTCGAAAGGAGAAAGTGCGCAAGTTAAGTTTTTCAATATTTTCTTCCTTAGGGGGTTCTGCGCACCAAAATATTTAATTTGCCTAATAAATGCAAAACGCGAATTATTCAAATATTTTCATTATTCAGAGGTTGCTTATTGCGAGACAGTTGATTTTCAACGGGTATTCGGCTAGTACCTGTTTGAAAACTGTAAGCATAGACTATAGTCATAATTTCAGAAAGGTGAGGGTGACAATTAAAACGCTCACAATGCTAAATTTGGTTTTCTATTTGGACCCTATAGTACAGAGAACTAAATAGTTCAGAAATTGTTTACGAAATTTTTTTTTATGTTTATGGGCTTAAGCTTCAAATTAAAAAAATGCCTTGTAACATAAATAGGGGTATATGCGTCAGTTTGAATGGATTATGAATTCTTTTTTCAACAGACATATCCATAAAATAACAGTTAAAAACTACCCATAAAATAATTATCTTGTCACATGAATATCCCTTACTTAAACAAAAATCGTTTCTATTGTATCGAAGCTAGCCCACCATGGTTTACATGTGATGGGACACTTTCATTTGTCGAGTCGAGATTCTGAATATCTTGACAGAAACATTTAATTTATTAATAACCCAGATTTTACTTAACTAATGATTATTATTACAATAGTTTGATAAAATATGTGCTTTTAAATTTAAATTGTAAATCAATTATTGGTTATCTTCAGAAGATTTCAAAAGTTTCTTGATTTTTTCTCAAGTTCAGTTAATGTAGTTTTCTAAAATATCTAAAATATGACTTTTTGCATTTGATATTATTACCGTTAAATCTACTTCCTGTCATCCAGAATTTTAGAGATGTTTAAATAAAATTGCTTTTCAGTTAGAAAGTGTTTTATAATCAATGCTTTATGCTTGGTTAATCCTTCTTGTTTAGTAATAACACAAGAACCGGAGCAGCTGGAATACCCAAATTTAGCTTGCCGTTGACTTTTGTGATATGCATCAATTCTTTGTATTTTAAACCTTATTGGGTTGTATTGTATTTTAACCTTTGCATTTATATTTTTGGGCTACCAAAAACATTGGATTATCCCCGCCTCAGGATATGATGAAATGGCACATCTGAACCTGTCAAAAGTAAAAAATGTGTTTACAAATGAATAGCACAAGATGACTGGGACTTGCTAAACCGACATACACTTAATTTCGGTGCATTCATTAAGAATCATGTTTTTTTAAGTGCTCAAATTTTTTAAACTAAGAAATTTACATACTCAGAAATGCATAGTTAATCGTATTTTAATGCTTTTCTTATCATGTAGCTGAATGATCCCCAATAGCTACAAAACTGGCTGCCATGATGGTAGTATATAGCTACATGGGAACAGCCTTCAACATTTTGTGTCTCTCAAAATTATAAAAAAAGTCATAACTCTTAATAAAAATGACTCTGTATTTTAAATCCAAGTATAAGCAGCTGGTGCTAAAAGACCCAGTATATTTCGTTGTCGTATACAAGCCTTTCTCATAGGCATTGCCAGAATCTCAGAAGGGAGGGGGCGAGGAGGGGGGAGGGTCATGGGGCTACAATGCTGGATACTGTATTGCCAATATGGACACCAATAAGAAAAACATCCGTTGTGTAAAGGATAAGGGAAACTTGAACAACGTATTCAATCGATAATAAAAGGAAAAAGCAGCATACAACTGTTTCGAGGATACGCTGGATCCCTTTCGTTAGTGTCATAGAACCAACAAGCTTGAAGTCAAAAAGACGAAATGGACAAAAACAGAGATGTGTATATATACCCAAGTCATGGATTGAATAATGCTAAAAATTAATGATAAAAGTCACATCAATGCAAAGTTAAAATATTTTATTTTTGTATTTATATTTTTTTTTATAAAGCTTACATCAGATTACTGAAAATTCTTACTTAAAGGGGGTTTTTCTATGTAAACTTATTATCATGGGCAAATAGTAAGCATCTTAGAGTGTGTGTTTGTTGGGGGTTGACGATCAAATGGAGTTACAATGCTGAAAATAATCTTTAGGTTACAATTTAATAAATTAACCTAAAAGAGCATTCATTTATATCCACTATCCATCTGCAGTAATATAAATGTTATAAACAGAGAATCAGTATTATGTCAATATAAATATAAGAAACACCAATCATGCATAAAGCATTTATTATAAAACAATTTCCAACTGTAATTTTATTTAAACATCTCTAAAATACGATATATTCAGATGCGATATTTATAACATATTTATACACTTTACAACATAGCTGAAAAGTGTTTATGACTTTGTTCATTCTGTCTGTCTGTCTGTCCGTTCATACGATAACTGCCGTAAATATGACTTTATCAAAATAAAATTTTAGTATGTTGTTTAGACGGTCTGTAAGACATATGGGAATGTAAATGAACAATATCACTCGATTAGTTTTGGATTGAACCCAGGAAAATAAAATGAAATATATTGAACCCTATGGAACTCACTTTTTCAAACATTTTTTAAGCGAATTTAAAATTCACAAATTGTTTCGAAAGTTTTAGGAAATATTTAAATTATCCCATAAAATATATAAAAAAAATTTAAGCAAAATATATTCGGTAGTTTTTTAAATAAAAATTAAAATAATAATTACACCCATATTATATGAAGAGACCACAGGACAAATAAAATATGGCATCCATCCTGTGTCAAAATCGTGACTTTTAAAAGTCTTTTTAATGTATATTTAATATTGCATCTGTCCTAAAACCACTGTTTTTTTTTTTGGGGGGGGGGGGGGTTCTATGCATCTGTATACTACGCCAACACAATTATAATATTTTTTAGCTCAAATGATCATCAAACTTTGATTATTGCTACAACGGAGTCTAATTTTAACGTATGCAGCATGTAAACACATCAAGTTGTAAGATGAGTTGTATAAGAATTGCTGAATTTTTTTAACGCAAAATTTAACTCTGGAGACTGGAATAAAACTGATTAGAAATGAATAAAGATGATGAAAAATAAATAAAGCTGAATAAAGCTGATGAATGAAATATTCATTGATTTTACATAGAGCAGCAGACGATTTTTTAGCATTGCTTTTTTTGATAAATTTCAAGCATAAGTTCTAAGTATAGTAGAGTTAGAAAATACTTTTACTTCCATGGTTTTATGTTTTTAAGTAAAAAATATATTATAGTATTGTGATGAATAAAAAGAATGGAATAAAAGATTTTGAATGAAATATTTACTACATTTACATAGAGAGCCAGGCGATTTATATTTCGAAGACGTTATTTGAATAAAGTTTTTTTTTTCAATGACGTTTTAAGTTTTTAAATATAATAAATTATTGTAGCATTGTGATAATTTTAAAATATCACTTCTGAATGTATCGCATTTTAGAGATGTTTAAATAAAATTGTATTGTAGTTGGAATATGTTTCATAATCAATGCTTCATGTATGAATGACCTTTCTTGTTTTAACTATCACAGAACTACAATAATTTATTTTACTTGAAAAATTAAACCATGGAGATAAAAGTATTTTCTAACTCCATGCTTAAAACTTCTTTCAAACCTTATTCAAATGACGTCATCGAAATATAAATTGCTTAAAAAATGTTTGAAAAATTAGATCCCATAGGGTTCAATGTATTTCATTTCTTCAATCCGGGTTCAATCCAAAACTAATTGGGTAATGTTATTCATTTACATTCCCATATGTTCCACAGACCATCTCAACAACGTACTAAATTTCGTTTTGATAAAGTCTTTTTTACGGCAGTTATTGTGCGAACGGACAGAAAGACAGACAGACAAATTGAACAAAGTCATAAACACTTTTCAACTATGTTGTAAAGTGTTAATAAAAATAATTTCATTATTTGAATGTTGGATACAATTTTATATCTACTTATAAATAATGTGAATGTAAAAGTAAAAGAGACTTGCGCAATATAATTTTGCACTATGCACATCATTAGTAGTTGGTAGTTTCATTTTATGAAGGATGCATGGCTTGAAACCGATTCTAGCTCTTTGCTTGAAACTTTCTGATGTCACAGAGCGAGCAAACAGGTTTCGGATTCCTTTAAAGTATGTGGTACGGGGGATGGCTCTAAGCATCGAGTGCCAGGTACTGGAAGACAGCCGTGAGGACCTGATCTACCTCTCGGCCCACAGGTTTGATTACTGGATATATTATCAGCAGTATTGTTCACGCAGACATCTTCTACTAAAGAGACTATAACCTGAAGGCATGCTCTACCTTATGGCAGGGCTATAGAACGTGGAGGGATTTCACGCTATAGAAGTAATGGGTTAGGTCTTAGCACCTTCTCCCTTGAAACCGAAAATGCTTGACGCCACGACATTGCATGAGGAAAATTTTACATTCATAGGATTTAATGGAAAGTTTGCATTTCAAACTAAATATATGCTCATGTAGAACACAGAAAATAAAAATCAAACATCTGTAACTAAAGCTCCATTTGAATTTTATTGTTAGGGCAATGTAACTTGCGTTTTCTTGACACGAAACAATATTTTTAATTGTTTCTTTTGAAACATTTTCAAAAAATTTTTCTATCTGGTTGTTACAATTAAAAAGAAAGTTGCAATTAAAAACTATCTGGAACGTAGAGATATATTGATGTAGGTAAAGAAAAAAAATATATTTCAAATTTTGTATCCAAGTTATTCTTCTAAAGTATAACATAGAAATACTACTTCAAAAGTTATGTTTTTTTAAATTAGCAACAGCTTAATCACGCCGATAAATGTACGTTTATCTGTGTAATGTTTAAACATATACAACTTATACATGTAGTATAATTTCGGGAATAAAAGTTATATTGAAAACAAATATTGCTATAAAATCTTAAAGTCCTAAAAAGTTGAGTTCTTATTAGGAAAATTAAAAAAGCATGCTATCAGATTCCACATATAATTTATTAGTAGCTGTATTCCTTATTATCGTGTTCTTATTTCACACATTCAATAGTATTCGAGGTGGGCTCAAAAAGTTTTGAAACCTGCTTATTTATTAATATCTCGAATTCGAATAATTTAGAGGCACAGAAATTATTTTTATACAATTAGTATGAGAAACAAATATGTCATTTAAAAGAAAAATTATTTCAAATAGAAGATTAGTTCCGTTTTTTAAATATAAAGGATATGGAGTTTAAGTGTCCACTGAACTTTTTTATATATTCGTTATATCGCATTGGTTAATTCTACTTCCGTTGCAATCTTCATCAGAACACAAAAAAAAATCTGATATGGGCAACACAGGACTTTCCTTATATAATGTAATGAATTTACTACTTTTACAGTAAAAAGATAGGTTTTTCTTATAGTAGATAATAATATTCTCTCCATGATATTGAATTTTCGACAATTAGTCGTCATTTTCATTGATTTAGCGTCATTTTTATCAATTTGGCGGGATTTTCGTTAATTTGGCAACATTTCAAAAAGTCGCCAAGTTGGCGACATTCCGCCAAATTCGTCGCCAAAATCTCGCTAAGCGTTATGCACTAGGATATAAGTTAATCTTACAGCAGATAAATGACTATTGGCGTTCAAATACAAAAGTATTACTCAAAGTATTTTTTTTCATGAATGGAACGAGCTAGATCCACAAGAATGATGTCATCCAATTTATCGCATGGTATTACATATGAAAAGTGAACATGTTTCTCAATAGGAAATATTTTTATTTTTATTTTATATGACTTTTTGATAATTTTTTAAAAAAATGTACAATATCTCGAGAACGGCTCATGTTAGCGTTCTAAAATTTATGTCAATCATTTTCTAATGAAAATTTACATACGAAATGTCTATTTGCGTAACTTTATTAGTGGTTTTGATTTTTTGACGATTTTTTCAAAATTTTATTCGAAAATTTAGGGAGGTTCTGAACATTCGATTGCGTATAAAAACAATAGGCTTCCAGTGTTTATGGATTGTGATTTTTGTACCAAATTTAGTTCGAATCGGTCCATTCGTTCTTCAGTTATCGTCTCCACAGACTCACTGACACACACACACACATACACACCCACCCACCCACACACACACACACACACACACACACACACATACTTTCACACACACACACGCACACAGACATCACTTCAAAAATGTTTGATTCGTGATCAGAGATGCTTGAAACGTGCTCTCCCGTCGAAAACTCGAATTCGGCTTTTCGACCCCGTCACAATATTTTCCTTATACATTATGTATATAAGGAAAGTAATATATTTATTTCCCTGATCACGAATCAAACATTTTTGAAGTGATGTCTGTGTGTGTGTATGTGTGTGTGTGTGTGTGTGTGTGTGTGTGTGTGTGTGTGTGTGTGTGTGTGTGTGTGCGTGTGTGAAAGTATGTGTGTGTGTCAGTGAGTCTGTGGAGACGATAACCGACGAACGAATGGACCGATTCAAACCAAATTTGGCACAAAAATCACAATCCGTAAACACTGGAGGCCTATTGCTTTTACATGCAATCGAATGTTAAGAACCCCCCTAAATTTTCGAATGAAATTTTGAAAAAATCGTCAAAAAATCAAAACCACTAATAAAGTTACCCAAATAGACATTTCTTATGTAATTTTTCATTAGAAAACGATTGACATAAATTTTAGAACGCTAACATGAACCGTTCTCGAGATATTGTTCATTCTTTAAAAACAATTATCAAAAAGTCATATAAAAAAAAATTCCTACTGAGAAACATGTTCACTTTTCATATGTAATACCATGCGATTAATTGGGTTACATCATTCTGGTGGAACTAGCTCATTCCATTCATGAAAAAATATACTTTTAGTAATACTTTTGTGTTTGAACGCCAATAGCCATTTATCTGCTGTAAGAATAACTTATTTCTTAGTGCATAACGCTTGGCGAGATTTTGGCGACGAATTTGGTGGAATGTCGCCAACTTGGCGACTTCTTGAAATGTTGCCAAATTAACGAAAATCTCGCCAAATGGATAAAAATGACGACTAATTGTCGAAAATTTAATATCTTGGAAAGAATATTAGTATGTACTATAAGAAAAACCTACTTTTTACTTTCCTTATATACATAATGTATAAGGAAAGTATTGTGACGGGGTCGAAAATTCGAAATCGAGTTTTCGACGGGAGAGCACGTTTCAAGCATCCTTGATCACGAATCAAACATTTTTGAAGTGATGTCTGTGTGTGTGTATGTGTGTGTGTGTGTGTGTGTGTGTGTGTGTGTGTGTGTGTGTGTGTGTGTGTGTGTGTGTGTGTGTGTGTGAAAGTATGTGTGTGTGTGTGTGTGTGTGTGTGAAAGTATGTGTGTGTGTGTGTGTGTGTCAGTGAGTCTATGGAGACGATAACTGACGAACGAATGGACAGATTCGAATCAAATTTGGTACAAAAATCACAATCCGTAAACACTGGAAGCCTATTGTTTTTATACGCAATCGAATGTTCAGAACCCCCCTAAATTTTCGAATGAAATTTTGAAAAAATCGTTAAAAAATCAAAATCGCTAATAAAGTTACGCAAATGGATATTTCTTATGTAATTTTTCATTAGAAAACGATTGACATAAATTTTAGAACGCTAACATAAACCGTCCTCGAGATATTGTACTTTTTTCAAAAAAATTATCAAAAAGTCATATAAAATAAAAAATATATATATTTTTTCTATTCAGAAACATGTTCACTTTTCATATGTAATACCATGCGATAAATTGGGTGACATCATTCTCGTGGATCTAGCTCGTTCCATTCATGAAAAAATATACTTTGAATAATACTTTTGTATTTGAACGCCAATAGTCATTTATCTGCTGTAAGAATAACTTATTTCTTAGTGCATAACGCTTGGCGAGATTTTGGCGACGAATTTGGCGGAATGTCGCCAACTTGGCGACTTTTTTGAAATGTTGCCAAATTAACGAAAATCTCGCCAAATGGATAAATATGACGCTAAATCAATGAAAATGACGACTAATTGTTGAAAATTCAATATCTTGGAAAGAATATTAGTATCTACTATAAGAAAAAATCTATTACTTTCCTTATATACATAATGTATAAGGAAAGTATTGTGACGGGGTCGAAAATTCGAATTCGAGTTTTCGACGGGAGAGCACGTTTCAAGCATCCCTGATCACGAATCAAACATTTTTGATGTGATGTCTGTGTGTGTGTATGTGTGTGTGTGTGTGTGTGTGTGTGTGTGTGTGTGTGTGTGTGTGTGTGTGTGTGTGTGTGTGTGTGTGTGTGTGAAAGTATGTGTGTGTGTGTGTCAGTGAGACTGTGGAGACGATAACTGACGAACGAATGGACCGATTCGAACCAAATTTGGTACAAAAATCACAATCCGTAAACACTGGAAGACTATTGTTTTTATACGTAATCGAATGTTCAGAACCCCCCTAAATTTTCGAATGAAATTTTGAAAAAATTGTCAAAAAATCAAAACCGCTAATAAAGTTACGCAAATAGACATTTCTTATGTAATTTTTCATTAGAAAACGATTGGCATAAATTTTAGAACGATAATATGAACCGTTCTCGAGATATTGTACATTTTTCAAAAAAATTATGAAAAAGTCGCATAAAAAAAAATACCTATTGAGAAACATGTTCACTTTTCATATGTAATACCATGCGATAAATAGAGTGACATCATTCTCGTGGATCTAGCTCGTTCCATTCATGAAAAAATATACTTTGAATATTACTTTTGTATTTGAACGCCAATAGTCATTTATCTGTTGTAAGAATAACTTTTTTCTTAGTGCATAACGCTTGGCGAGATTTTGGCGACGAATTTGGCGGAATGTCGCCAACTTGGCGACTTTTTTGAAATGTTGCCAAATTAATGAAAATCTCGCCAAATGGATAAAAATGATGCTAAATCAATGAAAATAACGACTAATTGTCGAAAATTCAATATCTTGGAAAGAATATTAGTATCTACTATAAGAAAATCCTATTTTTTTACTGTAAAAGTAGTAAATTCATTACATCATATAAGGAAAGTCATGTGTTGCCCACATCAGATTTTTTTTACATACTATTGTATAGAATAAGTACTGTTTTCTTGAGAATTTTCGAATTCAAAATTTTGAGGAAAGATATCCTGACGGAAGACAGTTATTGAATTTGATAATTTGATTAGATAATTTTTGAAAATAAATAATATATTAATACTAATCAAATTGTTTCTGGACAAAATTATAATTTTGAAAAATATATAAAAAAAAGAGGGCAAAATAAAATATTCTTTATAAAAATCCAGACAAATTGAATGCTTTAATGACATATATTAAAATAGTTTTTATTATTTTTTATGCTATTCTGTAAAAGAAACCGAAAATATACAATTGTTTAAAGAATACGATAACACATATGGATGAAGCAGAGGCTATGGTATTTAAATGATAGGTGTTATAATAACTTGGAATAGAAATAGAATACAGTGTCTGATTACATTCGCATGTATATAATTTTAGCTTTTGTTATATTAGCTGCAAATATTCAGTGAGACGGTCTGTTTGAACGGCAGGGATAGTGCCACGCAATTTAAACCATAATCCAGTGGGGGCGACATCCACAGGGACCGTTTCCTCCTTCCTTTAACATCAACTTTTCGGAAAAACTTTCAAACCCACATATTGAACGTGCCCGTACTCCGCGTGAACAGAGGGTCAGTTTAGGCAGAACTTGGAATCGAACTCGGGTCCTCCGAGGGCAATCCCACTTAACCACTGGACTATCCCACCCCGAAGTTCATCAATCTGTCCTTCAGACCGTATGCAATACAGCAAAATAATAATACGTATAATGCAATACATGAATAGTAATACGTATATAGAGTATTTAGCGAAAATTTGTCGTTCCAAAATAACATTTTTTAAATAAGTTAAAAAATTTTAGAAACATTTTTATATAGAAGACACTTCTCATTGCAGATACCATCTTCCATAGACGGGTTTCGCTCTTATTATGCTCTCGTCAGCAAAGAATAGCAGAAATCTGTAATGATAGTAAGAAACGTGTTACAATTTTTTGCGAGCTTCTATGGGAACTGACAATTTCAGTCCTTCCACATGGTTGCCATAATATTTTCTTACAATTTAACTCAGGCCACACGGAGCTGCACAGGCAAATTTCATAAAAAACAAATCCGCCTATAAGGGACGTTCCCAAAAATATGAAAGACACCCCAACTACAATTTTTAATCAATTTTATGCCTGCCATATAAAAGGATTAAAACTGTCATTTTCCATAAAAGTTTGTAAAAATTGTGGATTTTAGCAAGTTTTGTACTACCATTGCAGCTGACGAACTGTAACTTCCATGCTGACGAACGCATAATAAACGCGAAACAGGTCCATGGATGTTGATATCTGCAATGGGAGAGCCATCCTTATTTTGGGGGGCGCCCCTTATAAGTGGGTTTTGTGTATAGTACACTTTTATATATTTAAACTTTTTTTCTCAATTTTGCATTCATTCGGTTATGTGTTAGGGCATGTGTTACAGAATGTAATATTACTTTCCTTATATACATAATGTATAAGGAAAGTATTGTGACTGGTTCGAAAATTCGAAATCGAGTTTTCGACGGGAGAGCACGTTTCAAGCATCCCTGATCACGAATCAAACATTTTTGAAGTGATGTCTGTGTGTGTGTGTGTGTGTGTCACTGAGTCTGTGGAGACGATAACTGACGAACGAATGGACCGATTCCAACCAAATTTGGTACAAAAATCACAATCCGTAAACACTGGAAGCCTATTGTTTTTAAATGCAATCGAATGTTCAGAACCCCCCTGAATTTTCGAATAAAATTTTGAAAAAATCGTCAAAAAATCAAAACCACTAGTAAAGTTACGCAAATAGACATTTCTTATGTAATTTTTCATTAGAAAACGATTGACATAAATTTTAGAACGCTAACAAGAACCTTTCTCGAGATATTTCACATTTTTCAAAAAAATTATTAAAAAGTCATATAAAATGAAAAAAAATATTTCCTATTGAGAAACATGTTCACTTTTCATATGTAATACCATGCGATAAATTGGGTGACATCATTCTCGTAGAACTAGTTCGTTCCATTCATGAAAAAATATACTTTGAGTAATACTTTTGTATTTGAACGCCAATAGTCATTTTTCTGTTGTAAGAACAACTTATTTCTTCGTCCATAACGCTTGGCGAAATTTTGGCGAAAAATTTGACGGAATGTCGCCAACTTGGCGACTTTTTGAAATGTTGCCAAATTAACGAAAATCTCACCAAATGGATAAAAATGACGCTGAATCAATGAAAATGACGACTATTTGTCGAAAATTCAATATCTTGGAAAGAATATTAGTATCTACTGTAAGAAAAACCTATTTTTTTACTGTAAAAGTAGTAAATTCATTACATTATATAAGGAAAGTCATGTGTTCCCCACATCACATTTTTTAAATTAAAATTAAAATAATAATGACACCCATATTATCAAAATTAAAATAATAATGACATCCATAAGAGATCACGTGACCCACTTCAAAATAAAATAGAGCATCCAGCTTTATTCCCAGTGTCAAAATTGTGATTTTTAAAGTTCTTTTAAATTTATTTTGAGTGTTGCATCCGTCCTAAAACCGCTTTATTTTGCGTAATTTCTGTGCTTCTACGTTCTGCGCCAATGTAATTACAATGTTCTTGAGTTTAAATGATTAAATAATTTAAATGCTGAATTAACAGACTGTGACAGACAGAATGACCAAAGTCATAAACGCTTTACAACTATGTTTTAAAGTGTTAAAAAAATAACAAAAAATGTAACATTTAATTTTATGTGTTTTTACCAATGATGAAAATGTCAAAAATTTTTCTCATTAAATCATTTCTGAGTTAAAATCTAGTATTCGGAATACAATTAACAGTCTGAAGGGGGGGGGGGGGGAATATCTATACACGCGACTTTGTAGTAAACAGGGATCGAATAATGAAAATGTTGAAGAATTAATAACAATAACAAAAATACAATTTATACATGTGTGCATACATTTTCCACACTAAATATGCGCAAAAACATTTGGGATTTGAGAAATCCACAACAAAATTATTGGGGATTCAAAAATGTCTCAAATCCACGAAGTCGACACCGCTGAGATAATATATACTGAAATGTATTAATTAAATGATTGTTTCATACGTAATTTTTGACGATAAAGCGAATAAAGTCAATTTCATTACTCTAGGACACTAGGACTAACCGTTCTCGAGAAAATTTAAGCATGTTAGTCTGTGCAATTGAACTTAATTTAATGGTTTATGATAGAGAAAATAAATTTTGACTTTGTAGGATAAGTCATATGTTGCCTACATCAATTTTTTGTAGCAATTGGGTAAAATAGATACTATTTCTCCCTCCCTTTTGATTATGCCATTGTTTTATAATATAAAGTGTATAAATTTAATGATTTTCTATCACTCCTTGTGGACCTTTCCCTGTCGGGGTGCTTGAGGTAGAGATCTGCAAGAGCCGAAATTTCAGACTTTTTACTTTCCTTATATACATAATGTATAAGGAAAGTATTGTGACGGGGTTGAAAATTCGAATTCGAGTTTTCGACGGGAGAGCACGTTTCAAGCATCCCTGATCACGAATCAAACATTTTTGAAGTGATGTCTGTGTGTGTGTGTGTGTGTGTGTGTGTGTGTGTGAGTGTGTGTGTGTGTGTGTGAAAGTAAGTATGTGTGTGTGTGTGTGTGTGTGTGTGTGTGTGTGTGTGTGTGTGTGTGTGTGTGTGTGTGTGTGTGTGTGGAGACGATATCTCCCGAACGAATGGAGCGATTCGAATGAAATTTGACACAAAAATCACAATCCTTGAATACTGGAAGCCTATTGCTTTTAAACGCAATCAAATGCTCAGAATCCCCCTAAATTTTAGAGTGAATTTTTGAAAAAATCATCAAAAAATCAAAACCTTTAATAAAGTTACGCAAATAGGCATTGCGTGTGTAATTTTTCCTTAGAAAATGATTGACATAAACTGTAGAAGGCTAACATGAACGGTTCTCAAAATACTGCACATTTTTCAAATAAATTTATAAAAAAAATCCCATAAATTATGAAAAATATATATTAACTGTTGAGAAACATGTTCACTTTTCATATGTAATATAATGCGATAAATTTAGTGACATCATTCTCGTGGATCTAGCTCTCTCCATTCATAAGAAAAGATACATTGAATAATACATTTGTATTCGAACGCCAATAGTCATTTTAAGAATAACTTATTTCTTCGTCCATTACGCTTAGCGAGATTTTGGCTACGAATTTGGTGGAATGTCGCCAACTTGGCGACTTTTTTAAATGTTGCTAAATTAACGAAAATCTCGCCAAATGGATAAAAATGACGCTAAATCGATGAAAATGACGACTAATTAAAGGAAATTCAATATCTTGGAAGGAATATAAGTATCTACTATAAGAATAACCTATCTTTTTTGCTCTAAAAGTAGTAAATTCATTGCATTATATAAAGAAAGTCATGTACTGCTCACATCAGATTATTTTTTCTTTAATCTTGATAATAATTATTATATGAAGAGAACTGAACACTGTGGATTATGATAATAGAAACATGCGATATAAATTCATATCATATAAAGATATAAGGTCATATGATATAAATATGTGATATAAAGATATAGAGGCATATGATATAAATAAATGATATAAAGTCAAATAGAGACGCGTTCCAAATATTTTAGTTTACTTATCAAGTAAAACTACGAATCATTGGGAATAAAGTTTTCAAACATTAAAATAACTGAAAACTATTTCCCTCTGCCTTAAAAAATAAATATCACAATTCTTTCACGGAATTTATCTCATTAGAATACACAATCCAAAAAAGGGTAATTCCATGCTCTCCTTTAAAAGGTTTATTTGGACATTGAATCTACACAACGCTCCAGAAATACTTTTCTCACGGAATTTGCATTTGTGTTTTGATTTTTTTTCCAGAAATACTATTAAATTATCATAATTTGGTAGTGAAATTTAATTCTCCGCCTGTATTGTTTCATTGTGTTCATATTTTACACTCGTGATATTGGATAAATGTTTATGCGGGAAAATGTTCTTTGAGTTCTGTATTTTACTGAACTGAAAGGTATTATTCTTTCATGATGAATATTACAAATTCTGATGCTTTTTATACATGGACAATCATTTAAATGTTCTCATTCTAGATTTTTTTTTGTTTTGATAAAGTTTTGTCTATTTTTTTAATGATAAAAAATATAATTTTATCAATCTATTGATGACTGTATCATATTGTAATTTTAGAGTAAAAACTATAAAAAGTACCTGAATTTCAGAAAAGAGAAAATTTTCTAACATTTCGATCACGAAAGATATAAGCGTCGATTTAAATAAACGCACCGACTTTTTTTATAGATTTTTTAAAAAATCGTGGCTAAAAAAGCCTCTATCAAATTTTATAGAGATTGGATAGCAATCGGTAAGTGTTAATTTTAATAGACGTCCCAAATTTCTCATAGATTCTGTTTTTAACACTTTACAACAAAGATGAAAACTGTTTATGACTTTGTTCATTCATTCTGTCTGTCTGTCTGTCTGTCTGTCTGTCTGTCCGTTAGCACAATAACTGCCGTAAAAATGACTATATCAAAATGAAATTTTAGTATGTTGTTCAGATGGTCTGTGGGAACCACGGAAATATAAATGAATAATATCACCCAATTAGTTTTGGATTGAACCCGGGTTGAAAAAATGAAATACATTGAACTTTATGGTACCTAATTTTTCAAACATTTTTTAATTCACAAATTGCTTCAAATAATTCACAAATTGCTTCAAAAGTTTTAGGAAATATTCAAATTATCACATAAAATATATAAAAAAAATCTCAGAAAAATATATTCAGTAGTTTTTTAAATTAAAATTAAAATAATAATTACGCCCTTTATATGAATAGATCACGTGACCATTATATGACGACATCACGTGACCCGCTTCAAAATAAAATATGGCATCCATCTTGTGTCAAAATTGTGATATTTAAAGTTCTTTTTAATTTATATTTGGTGCTGCATCCGTCCTAAAACCGCTTAATTTTTTCTTAATTTCTGTATATCAATGTTCTGCAACAACGCAATTACAATATATTTGAGTTTAAATGATCATCAAACTTTGATTATTTCTACAACGAAGCCTAATTTTCACTTATGGAGATTGTAAACACATCAAGCTGTAAGATATGTTGTATAAGAATTCCTGAATTTCTTTAACGCAAATTATTTAGCGCTGGAATCTGCAATATAGTTGAAATGAATGAAACAATCATTGATTTTATATAGAGAACAGACTTTATATAGAGCAGACTTTTTCTGCGAAGTTTTAAGCACAGAGTTAAATTACTTTTACCTCCATGATTTTAAGTTTTTAAGTAAAATAAATTATTCTAGTATTGTGATGAATGAAAAGAATGGAATAAATGTTTATGAATGAAACTTTCACTGCTTTTTCATAGAGAGCCAGGCAATTTATATTTCAATGACATCATTTGAATAAAGTTCATTTTCTTCGATGAAGTTTTCAAATATAATAAATTATTGTAGTATTGTGATAATTTTAAAAATATTACCGCTGAATGCATCGCATTTTTGAGATGTTTAAATAAAATTGCATTGAAGTTGGAAAGTGTTTCATAATCAATGCTTTATGCATGATTGATCTTTCTTTTATTTTTAATTTTTTAACTTTATTGTGTTCTGCCAGAAACACTATTAAATTATAATATTTTGGTAGTAAAATGTAATTCTCTCCACCTGTACTGTTTCATTGTGTTCATATTTTACACTCTCGATATTGGATAAATGTTTATACTCAAAAATGTTCGTGAATTCTGGATTTTACTTAACTGAAGCGTATTTTTTTATGCTAAATATTGCAATTTTTTATGCTTTTTATACATAGACTATCAATTAAATATTATCATTGTAAATTTTTTGTTTTGATAATTTTTGTGTATTTTTCTAATGATGTAAATATGACATTATCAATCATTGTTAGAAATGCATCCTCTGGAATTGTCAGTGTGCGCTCAAGATATAAGAATCTGTCCACATTTCTGGATAACTAACACGCTTATTCACAAACTCCGCGTAAACAGGAACAATGCGCAGCAAAAAAAATACTTAAATGCTCCAAGAATTTCACAAAATAACTGACACTGAGTCATAATTCCTTTTATAAACTCTCCATGGAAACTTCTAGAAATCTCTCATATCACGTAGAATATTGGTTATTTCGAGATGTTTCTCGAACCTTCAAGAAGTCGCCAAATGTCGCCAAATTGGCGATAAATCGTCAAATCTGGAAACCCTCCTCCGGATTTCAGCATCTGGCAACCCTAGATGCACGTCTTGTATGGGTGTATTCTCCATTTGGTTCTCAAAAGAAAAGACTTCAGTGAGGGATTATTACACGTTCGCAAACGCTATTGATGACTGTATCATATTGTACTTCAGGAAATTTCAGAATGAAAAATTAGAAAAAGTACCTGAATTGAAAAATGAGAAAGTTTTCTGACATTTCGATAGCGATCGGTAAAAGGCGATTTAAATAAACGTACCGAATTTTCTACGGATTTTCAAAAAACTCGTTCCTGGAAAAGTCTAAAAGTCTATCGAATTTTATAGCAATTCGATAGCAATCGATAAGCGGTAATTTTAATAGCATCACCAAATTTCTCATAGTTTCTCTAAACAATTGCACAGTAAAAAATATCTTAATTTTTTTAACATTTCGATAGCGATCGCTTAACATCGATTTAAGAAAAAGAACTGGATTCACGATGTATTTTCAAAAACCTCGTATCGTGATAATTCTCTCAATATTTCTAACATTTCGAAAAAGCGTTGATTTGAGAAAACGTACCCAATTTTTGAAGGGATTTCAAAAACTTATACAGAGAAAAATCTTTGTCAATTTTTCTGACATTTCTATATCGATATACGTTGATTCGAGATATTACGTTTATTTAGGTTTACAATGGAAAACAATCTCCTCCCCCCAAAAAAAACTATAGTCACTATTTGTTAAGGCATTATCCAAAGTCGTTTTCAAGACATTAGAACCTTATCCTTTCCACAGAGAACGCTATCTTTCCTGAAATAATCAACTGATTTTCATTTAATTTTGCATTCTCATTTTAATGTATAATAACAAAAACTTATTGATTTTCAGCGACATAAAATCAAAAGAAAGCTCTAATCTGCGTCATTGTTTATTCCCAAATATCGAAATTTGTAGGAAATTTCATGTGTTGGACGCATAATATGTTTCTTAATACAAATACTTGTCGACTACGAAATACATTATAGCAATAGTGTCAACTTTAGACGTTTTAATAGAGGTTCAACTTGGGGTTGGTATTGTGACACATTTCAGAGATATTAACGTGTGCCATTCATAAATGTCAGCGAATTAAATGTTTTAATTGATTTCTAATGAATTTACGATAAGAATTTTTTTTCAATTTGTTTTAATTGTTTTAATTAAAACAAAACCTCCAAAACTATAAGCGGATAGAAGAAATTCTAATACGTCCTAATCGGAAGCACTACAAAATTTGGCAAACACGACTTTACTGACAAACCATTTTACTGACAAATCTCTATAGAAATGTAATTCTCTTTAGAGAAAATAGATTTCCTTCCAGCATTATAAAATAAAGAATTTTCTCTAACCTTCAAATTGAACAAAAAATTTAATAAACTTTGAAACGTTACCTCGTACAAAAAATATTTTAGACAAAATTATTTTAAAGGCATAAAAAGTTAATTCAACCTAAAACCCACTCTCCATGTCTATTAATAAAACTAAAACAAACCGAATTTATTTCAATTACCACAGAAATTTAAACACACATTCCTATAAATCCTTTGAATACTCTCTAAAAAGTTAATTAATTGCAACTAAGATTTAGGAATTTCACAAATAAAACTTATTTTCCAATTTCGTTAAAAATGCAGTTGATAAAGGAGATTTTTTTCGTTTCAGAAAGGATTTCATTGCGAAAAAAGTAGGTTTTTATAAAGTCTACGTAAATTACGAAGTGCAATTTATATTTTATAATTTAAAGATTAGTATTCAAGTACATGCTTTGAGAAAAAAAATATCAAGAATTTTATTACTTACTAGCAGTATAACCATTCTTCATAGGGAATAATGAAACTTAAAATAATGAAACTTAAAATGAAACTTGTAATATAATGAAACTTGTAATATAATGAAACTTAAAATTCACAATCTTGTGAAAATTCCTTTAGTGTTCTAAATGACATTCTTATTCAAAACATTCTATTAAAATATTTAAAATATGCCCCTAAAGAGAAGTTTAAGAATCTCTGTTCCCTCTCGCTATACAAAATTATCCTCATACGCAGATCTAAAAAATATAACATACTGGTCCCGTTTCTAAACGAATTTACAGAAAACATGAAATTGAATCTATATATACCAAACTCAAAGTTCTAAAATTGTATTAAATGATATACCCGTACTACTTATATGCTCGTGGATTAGAATATATACCTGTGCTACTTATATTTTCTTAGAGCAGAAGATTATACCCTTATATTAGAAGATTATACCCGTATTACAATATATGGATTTGAAAAATCTTTCACCAAAATAAAACACATGGCGTAAGAATTTGAAAATATCAATAATCCTCGTAATCTTAAAACCCAAAGCCCATGATGGATATAATCCAATCAAAAATGCAATTCCAATAAAATTTATTTATATACATTTATTTATTATTTGAATCAAATAATATTTACTGCAGTTTTAACTGATTGGGTTTAATCTCGTTGCTTAGCAACATGAATTTTTTTTTTACAATATAAACTCATTAGGTTTCATTCCTTTGCTTAGCAACATGATATCATTTATTTTTTCAAATAACTTTACGGAACAAATATCGTCTGCATAATGCTATCTCAATGGAAGGTTTAATAGTGCGTTTTTATTAATAGCTCGGTAACTCCCTGGTCTTAGAAACTTGAAACATGGACTAAATATTAAGTGGAGCTATTCCAAGTCTACTCCAAAAATATTATCAAAATCGGTGCAGAAGTTCTCCCATGATGATGAAACAAACACTCACGCGCAAATAAACAGGCATATTTTATTTTTATATATTTGCTTATTCTTTCATATGCGCCAGGGGTGTACAATATTTTACCTTCAACGAGTATACCTTCCATATGCATAATATCTTTTCAACGAGCATCCGACGAGAAATTTGAGCAAGCCACACAACAAGGTAGTGACGAAAATATTATAGCGTTTTAGTAAAACAGGCACCAGTAGCGTTAAGATAAAATTTGAGTAACGTAGTCATGATTGTGCAAGCTCGCCAATTGCAATCACAAAGAAATACTTACCACCTCCTTCTGCAATGTAGTATTTAAGTTAGTTAGATCAATTAATAATGATTAAGTTAATATAAAATACATTTAATTAATTTAATACTTAATTTAAACACACGTATTTAATAAGGACAACTCCATTACTTTATTAATACTTAGGATCATTACGTAAATTTTTATATCTACCAAAACAAGAGGAGATGAAATATAATAAATACTTATTATATATGACGACAATCAACGCAGAACTTTATCAATGTCGAATATACTTAATAAATAACCACATGAAAGTTATTTTAATCTGATACAATACCTCCATATAGATGTTGGATACCCTTTTTCTCATAGTACTACTAGCAAAAACACCCTCAGTGAACTGTTAAGCTACATCGTCTATTTCGGAGACCAGACGAGTAAAACTTGAAGGAGAACGCTTGGTTGGCATAAAGGGACCCGCCCCCAAGATAAAGGTGAAGAATAGGGTGACTAACAATCGCAAATTTTACAGGATGCTTCGATTTTTATCTCTAAATAGGGACCTCTCGAAGGAACCCCTAGCGGGACGCCATTTATACCAATTTACCATACACAAAATGAAATAAATAATGTAAAATTTAATAATAATAAGTAGTACTAAATTCATAAGCGAATAAACTTTAATTTAAAAACTAAACTGATACAAAGGATTGCGAGCGAATTTATATGTTTCGTAGCTTCAAATAATTTTAATTTATTGCCGATATTTGAGTTAACTTCAATTAAAAGCTAAAACATAACATGATATAAAAACGGTTTGAAGTATTTTGAAGAAGGTTCGAATTTTTCTAAAGATAACTTCTTGTCTGAAATGCACATTTTTTCTTTTAAAAGGGTGTTTAGGTTTGCCTAATTTTATGAAGCATTGACAGAATGATTTCTTGATAATATCTAGGACGAAACTATATAAAATAGACGAAATTTACGAAGAATACTGGCAAGTAAAAGACGTCTTTAATGGTATGACTTCAGAAATATAAAAAAAAAATCCATAAGAGAAAGGGTACAGGCTTTTTTACCTAAACAAGCATATAACCAACTTATTATCTTAAAGCATTTAAATTTGTATCTTCAATTCCAGTTTCAGATGCTTCAACAGAGCATGTATTTTCACTCTTCAATATTGCTGTTATGTGGGTTTTAACCACACGTCCGGTTAGAACGCATAATTCAGTGGTATTGTTCATTAAAACAATCTCCGACATTGGCCGTGTCGAATAAAAATACATAAAAATCAAGTTATTGGAAAATGAGGACAACGGACATGATATAAAACATTAAAAATATATTTATTGACAAAAGGAAATTAAAATAATAATAAAAGAACATATTTGATTAATTCAATTAAAAATCTTTTTACAACATAAATATTCTCCACCGACATACGTGTTAGACATTTCCTAAATCATGAATATTTAAAGTATATATATTTAAATCCCCTTCATTTAAGTTTTACAGTAAATTCATTCTAATTATTTAACTCAAGTATAAGTTGAATACGATGTCGAGAGAGTGCAAAAATTAACTAGCAAATCGTCATCAGACTGAGTATAAGGATCATGCATTTCGTACCCTCAAATCCTTCGTTGGATCGTCGCTGGATGCGGAGCCCTTCGACCGCGGAAATGCCGGTCATCGCTGCAGACCTATTTTGGGAGAACTTTTCTCTCCGAAGCACAAAACCAATTATCCGTTCTTTTTGAAAAATCTAACACTCTCTCGAACATCCGAAAAATGTCTCCTCCTACACAATTAAGCCCCAGGTTTGTTACTGGTTCCCCCAATTGAAGCCCCTGGTATTTTCATTGGATATTTCCAAAAATGTCTAGCTATTGGGTGCTGTGATGACAGGAGGATGGCGATCATCCCAGAATTAATATCTGGCAGGTGGACCGCGGGTTCTCACGACCTTGCGTGCACGTGCAGCCGAACCAGACAAGGGTCAGCTCTCCCCAAGAGCGCCCTGCTGTGCGCCCCTCTGTAACAGAGCCATCGCTGTCCATATTTCCCAGAAACATGACTTGCTCATCGTTTTGCAGGTGTTCTCTTAGTGAACTGTATATGAATTGAATGAGAAGTGCAGGGACCATCTTTGTAGGTTGCACTCCCTCCATAATTCGCAATGTCCCATATTTGCCTTGGGACAATTGCCTAGAGGGATAACCGAAATAGATTACTAATAGAGAATGTAAAACTAGAACTACAAATATAGCTAAATTATCTACTTACTTGTAAAGAATTCTACATATATGCATTAAAAGATAAAGATGTGTTTAAATGTGCAAAGTCGTAAAACAGATATAAATTTTAAGATTTAATACATTTCACGTACTTCTATCTATATAATCCTAGTATTTAACTAAAAATATTATTCGTTTGGTGTCTAATCATGAGTAAGCATTTTACCACGTCAGATTAGTTTTAGTTTAATGATCATTTTTTTATTCTATTTAAATTGTTTGATTTTGGATATTGGCGTGAATAATCATTTATTTGCCTACATTTGTGCATCTAATATTTTCAACTCTTAACCTACTTCTTACTAACCATTAAAAAATGAATTCGTTTAGATGGCATTAAAAAATAAAAATGTCCTGATTGATGATCGATGTCTCGAAACTGGATGATCAACAATTGGTCACACTAGTAGTGAAGCCTATCGGCACACACGTCCGCACTTGTAGACTTGTTCCTGAAAACAGGAAACAAGTTTCTTGTCACCCATTCGAAATGGATTAAAAGAACCATTATTTCTATAACGGGAAGCACGTATGCAGACAGTTTAAAAACACCTCACAGTCTCCTAGAAACAATGACAATTACCTAGAAAACATTAGTTACCATACTGAGAAATTTACAGAATTCCAAGCTATGCAAAATTGCCCCACCCTAGGTGTTTCATATACTTTCGTTATTAATACGAAACCAAAAGAGATGTATGTGATGGTTTTAGAAACTAAACTAATATTTCAGATGAAAAATAATGTAGTATCTTACAAAGTGGTAACTTTTTCAGATATTGTTATATTCAATGTGATTTATATCAGAAATGGTATTTGAGGGGGCTATGGACAATTATTACAAGACTATGTAGAATTATAGGAAATTACTCGCTTTCAATGGACGTTTTCAAGTTTTTCTTGTAATGGAAATATTGAATTAAGTACATTACAAAAATAAAAACTACTGAATTTCTTTACAGATTAACTAATAATTTCCTGGCGTAAAAATATTCTAAATTTGAAGAATTCTTAAAAACAAATAAGGTGTGGTTTCAGTATATTAACCACTCCCACCAAATTTAAGCACAATTTTCCCTTTCCGAAAAAAACATATTGTTTATTAAAAAATAAATAAATAAATAAATAAATTGTTTTTTTTAAAGAATAAATAAATAAATACATTGTTTTAAAAATAAGGTGTAATTTGAGGCGATTAGTATACTACCACAAAATATCAGTACGATTAGCATTTTACAAAAAATTAAATACATCTATTAATATATTATAAATTAGTCCAAATGAAAAGCGAACTTCTGCAGGTGTGTAGTTTACTTTCTATTATGTTAAAATATATAGTGTGGTTTCAAGCTATAAAACACGCCCACAAAATTTCATTACGATTTTTAAGATTTACGTTTTTAGAAAAAAATCAGAATTGTAGATTTTTTTTTAGTCTTGATAATGAAATATGGACTTCAGAAGGGGAGATAAGAAATTTTCAGTTTTTAAAGGATAATATGTGTGGTTTCTGGATATAAACCACGCACTCCCCCCCCCCCCCCCCCATCTATTTGTAAGACTTAAACTTGAAAAATTTAAATATGTTTCTTTTTTTTCTTTTTCTTAAAAAGCGAACTTCAATAGTTCAACAGGAGTGATTTAAATTTGCATCACCTGGTGTAAAAAGCATTTTTTTCTTTATGTATCTTGAAAACGATAAGATCTCATTAGAGGTGAACTTCAGCCTTAGTGATTTAAATTCATATTTTCGGAAGACGACTTTTATGTGAAATCTCAGAAAGTATGAACACTTCTCCCCCCCCCCCCTCCAATGCTCCCAAATCTACATTTTGGCACAAGACGGATTATTAAATCGTAGAGATTTTTGCAGGGACATATGAGGATTTGGAATCAAGTGCAGACATTTTTGCCTCGGTTTGCGCTCTTGGAGATACCGGTGTAACCATGTTAATTTCTTCTTGTAAGCTGTCATTATGCAGAACAGCTTACTCACCAGATTGGTGCAATTTATTCTCTAAATACGTATGCGTAAGATCAAATGAAATTTTACACATTTCTAAATATGTTCGTTTTTCTGGTAGATAAACATACCATTTCTTAAAAGTTTATGTGAAAACTCTGGATCTAGAAGTAGCCCCCCCCCTCCCCCATTCCTAGATATCCACCGATCAGTGCCGAATTTACGACTAGGCCAACATAGGCCGTGGCCTAGAGCCGCAAATCTATAGGGCTGCACGTGTGTTATTATTTTATATTTTGACATTAATTTGTAATATTGCTTATATACTAAAACTGTTAAGACATTAATGCAAAATAATAATGTTCACAATATTTTTATAATATGCTTTGTATTTGCCATTTCATGGGTATAAGATGATTCTAATTCATCTTTATCTTACTATTAACGCGTGAAAACCCATATTTGTTTGTATGTAGGTATGTCCTCCTCCCTTTATTCCGACGCCAACAATTGACCTAGCACCTCACAGTTTACTCAATTCGATCCTAGAAGTTGCAGGAAATTTTCAAAAACTCAAGCAATTCAATAAATTTTTAAATATGTTTGAAAAACCTCTAAAAAGAGGGACAAATCAACCCCGTCCTAAAACGTATCTACTTCATCAATTTTTCGATCTGCGATCTCTAATATATTTAACAGGATCTAAAGATGTTTCGAAAACAGCTGAAGAATCAGAAGTTCAAAAAAGTCGATAATTTTTTTTTTCCACAGAATTCTAAATGCCAGACAAAGAAAGAAATCAGGAGTATTTTAAAAATCTTCATTTTCATCTATTTTAGAGATACTCCGATTTTGATGCAATTTTTACTTTGTATTTTTCAATCTGCAATGGACCTATTTGACCTGTTGACGTTAAACTTTGACCCATTTATGTTTCTTTGCGATTTTTACACCCGCGCAGTTGGTGTAAAAGGAATTGCTATAAAAACCGGTTTCTATATTTACTGACCGCTGGCAGGAAAAACGCGCTAGTATATCTTAAACGTCCGCTAGACGCTATTTATTTCATTGCTTTTATCTGGCATGGCTCGTCAAATTCAGAATAATAAATTTAATTTTATCATTTTTATTATTAACACTTTACAACAAAGTTGAAAAGTGTTTATGACTTTGTTCATTCTGTCTGTCTGTCTGTCTGTCTGTCTGTCTGGCCGTTAGCACGATAACTGCCGTAAAAATGACTTAATCAAAATTTTAGTATGTTGTTCAGACAGTCTGTAGGACCTATGGGAATATAAATGAATAATATCACCCAATTAGTTTTGGATTGAACCCGGGTTGAAAAAATGAAATACATTGAGCCCTATGGGACCTAATTTTTCAAACATTTTTTAAGCGGATTTAAAATTCACAAATTGCTTCGAAAATTTTAGGTAATAGTCAAATTGTTTCATAAAATATATAAGAAAAAATTCAGCGAAATATATTCAGTAGTTTTTTAAATAAAAATTAAAATAATAATTACACATCTTATATGAAACGATCACGTGACCATGATATGAAACGATCACATGACCCACTTCAAAATGATATCTGGCATCCATCTTGTTTCAAAATCGTGATTTTTTAAAGTTCTTTTTAATTCATATTGAGTGTTGTATCCGTCCTAAAACTACTTTATTTTTGCTTAAATTCTGTGCATCTACATACTAAAACAACACAATGACAATATATTTGAGTTTAGATTCTCATTCAAATTTGATTATTTCTACAACTAAGCCTATTTTTCACCTATGTAAAATGTAAACAGCAAAATATGTAGAATGAGTTGTATTAGAATTACTGTATTTCTTTAACACAAAATAATTCAGTCCATGGAGTCTGCATGGCTGATATGAATGAAATATTAATTGATTTTATAAACAGAAGGACGATTTTTTTTCGATGAAGTTTTAAGCATAGAGTTTATGAATTGTAGCTCCATGGTCTTAATTTTTAAATAAAATAAATTATTATAGTATTGTGAAGAATGGGAGAAAGTTATAAATGTAATCCTGCTTTTATAGAGAGATTCAGGCGTGTTATTTTTTCTATGACGTCATTTGAATTTATTTCAGTTGTTTTCGATAAAGTTTTCAAATATAATAAATTATCGTAGTATTATGATAGTTTTAAAAATATTACCGTGGAATGTATTGCATTTTAGAGATATTTAAACCAGGCAATTTATATTTCAATGCCGTCATTTGAATGAAGTTCATTTTTTTCAATGAAGGTTTAAGTTTTCAAATATAATAAATCAATGTAGTATTGTGATAAGTTTTAAAATGTTACCGAGGAATGTATTGCATTTTCGATTTTTTAAATAAAATTGCATTGAAGTTGGAAAGTGTTTAAAATATTACATTCCTCGGTAATATTTTAAAACTTATCAAAATACTGCATTAATTTATTATATTTGAAAACTTAAACCTTCATTGAAAAAAAATGAACTTCATTCAAATGATGGCATTGAAATATAAATGGCCTGGTTTAAATATTTCTAATTGCGATATATTCCACGGTAATATTTTTAAAACTATCATAATACTACGATAATTTATTATATTTGAAAACTTCATCGAAAACAACTGAAATTAATACAAATGACGTCATAGAAAAAATAACACACCTGGATCTCTCTATAAAAACAGCATTTCATTCATAACTTTCTCCCATTCATTACATTCATCACAATACTATAATAATTCATTTTATTTAAAAATTAAGACCATGGAGCTACAAGTAATTGAACTCTATGCTTAAAACTTCAACAAAAAAAATCGTCCTTCTCTTTATAAAATCAATTAATATTTCATTCATATCAGCCATGCAGACTCCATGGCCTAAATTATTTTGTGTTAAAGAAATACAGCAATTCTAATACAACTCATTCTACATATTTTGCTGTTTATATTTTACATAAGGGAAAAATAGGCTTCGTTGTAGAAATAATCAAATTTGGATAATCATTTAAACTCAATTATATTGTATTTGCGTTGTTTCAGTATGTAGATGCACAAAATTTAAACAAAAATAAAGTAGTTTTAGGACGGATACAACACTCAATATGAATTAAAAAGAACTTAAAAAATCACGATTTTGAAACAAGATGGATGCCATATATCATTTTGAAGTGGGTCATGTGATCTTTTCATTTTATGGTCACGTGATCTCTTCATATAAGAGGTGTAATTATTATTTTAATTTTTATTTAAAAAACTACTGAATATATTTCGCTGAATTTTTTTTTTTATATATTTTGTGGAACAATTTGAATATTACCTCAAATTTTCGAAGCAATTTGTGAATTTTAAATTTGCTTAAGAAATGTTTGAAAAAATAGGTCCCATAGGGCTCAATGTATTTCATTTTTTCAACCCGGGCTCAATCCAAAACTAATTGGGCGATATTATTTGATTTATATTCCCATAGGTCCTACAGGTCGTCTGAACAACATACTGAAATTTCATTTTGATTAAGTCATTTTTACGGCAGTTATCGTGCTAACGGACAGACAGACAGACAGACAGACAAACAGAATGAACAAAGTCATAAACACTTTTCAACTTTGTTGCAAAGTGTTAAAAATGTGTTACTTCCGTTCAGATGGCAGCAGATGATACTAATCGAAGATCGCAACAGACCCAAATCACTGTGATTTTAATTTTGCTTCACGTATACTTAAATTACGGGATTTTTTTTTCTGTAATTTTACTGTACGTATACTTAATTTGCGGGATAGTATGTATACTTAAATTACGGGATACTTAAATTACTCTGCGGGATTTCAGACCTTGATAAATAATGATCAGCACCTACATATGCTCTCTGAATCTGCAGGAATGCAGACTGCTCTGTAAGTATGCAATTATTATTTAGCATGCACATTTTTATAGTCAAAACATATGAATGATATGAAAACTGCGAAGAACGTCAGCGATAATGCTTATTGATACACCTGTTCGTGAATCTACAGAGCGTGGCACATATTGTTGTTCAACGGTATATGCTCCTTTGCAAGTATTATCGTAGGGAGTCTGGTTCGTAATCCGAGTTTAATTGCCTTCATACTGCCTAATCATCTAGCAAATAGTAAAAGTGTTTCACTCCAGACTTTGAACATCTGCGTTTACCTTACTTATTAGAGGTCGAGAATCAGACTACCACACCCCACGACCTTTCGATATATCTGATTACAAGTACGATCAATGTAATGAGGTACTTACTATAAATGCGGTAAATACATTCCAGTAAACCTATAGAAGACATACATTTACAGCATTTACAACAGTATCTGATTACTTAGATCGACACTTATAATCAAACATATCAACAGGCCGTCAACATCATAAAAAATTACAAATTAAACAAGTAGCATTTCATCAACACATTTGCATACATTTAGTCTCTTTTTCTAGATTCTGGTGACTGATTTTTACAGTCATTTTAATAAAGAAGGCCAGTTCTAACTTTTTTGATCGTACCAAAAACTATTCAGCACCAGGGTGATGCATTAGTGACTTGATATTACATCACATTTCCAGTTTCTAAGTTATTTTCTTCATTTGACGATTTATCTCATTTTAAAATGGCGCAGATTTGTCAAAAACCGCAAAAGTGACATATCTCAAGAACAATTTATCATTGAATCAATAAACTTAAGCCTACTCTTACATTTTTTTTCTAATTTTGCAGGCCATTTCAAAAAACGGTCTTTTGCCCAATCGTATCAATATTTTATCAGTCCCAGGGTAACCCATAACTGACGTAACCACTGAATTTTGAGAAATTTCGACATATGGTTTTGTGCTAAAGTGAATACATGCATTGTACCGACAGATACACACGTACAGATAGGTGTACAGACAGACACATACACACACACACATGCACACCCATAGACACACATACACACCCATACACAGACGTCACGCTAAAAATAGATTTTTCGTATTCTAGAATGTTCAAAACATGTAGAGTCGGCGAAAATTCGAATTCCAATTTTACCCAATTCCAATATTTTCCCTATACATTACCATGTAATAGAGAAAGCAAAAGCAGTGGGGAATTTCAAGTGAGGAGGTGATCTCCAAACAAAGCTGGCCTTGGGTCACATAAGCGCAAGTTCCGGCGCTACCTCCGATTTTGTTAAATTCCGGTATACAGACTGGCAACACCTAACTTCGAAAAGCATCCACAAGAGGTGGTATAACACACACCGATTCAGATTGTGCTTGCACACATGTGTGAATGCATGCATATGAGTACATGCGTTAACATACATTAGTGCGTATGCGTGCGTTCGCTTGAGTACAATAATGCGTATGGGCGAGTGGGCTTGCTAAGAGGGTATGGTCCACGTAATTGCCACTCCCCATCGAGTTCCGGTATAAATAGAGTGACTTAAGTGCATAATGTGATTTACCATCTGTGGTACGGGTCTTTACCAACTGTGATTTACCATCTGTGGTAAGGGCATAATGTGATTTACCACCAACGAAGTATGACGGCAAAATAATTCACGCTTTGATAGGCGAATAATTTTTACCAAGCACCTAGACATTGGAGAAAAACATTTTAGAAAATTCGATTCAATTTTCAGTTTTCGGCAGATTTACGAATGATTTAAGATTTGAGAATGAAAATTATTGGAGATACGATGGGCGATTTCGGTATTCTCCTTTCTTTCGTTCAGTATTTCAAACGATTTCAGTATTTGAAACGTAATACACCATACATTGGATATCATAGTTGCCACAATTAAATTTAAAAACTATAAACTAATTCATTGATAAAACAAGAAAATATGTGTGTCAACTGAAACTATAAATTAAAATTGCTCCAGAACGGTTGATTATACACCCACAAGATTCATTTTAACAATTTAGGAATTTTTTTTTCCGGCATAGGATGGTATAAAAACGAAATGCCTGTTTCGTAAGGTATAGCTTCTTCTTCTTCTTTGATGCAGACCGTCCGACCTACCCAAATGTATAAGGTATCTGTTTGGACGGCCGAAAAGTGCCATCCAATTTGGACTGGAACCCCGTGGGGGCGGCATCCTCAGTGACCGTACCCTCCTTTCCCTAACACCAACCGCTCGGAAGAACTTACGGACTCACATATTTAACATGCCCGTAGTACATACTACGCGTGAAAACGGTGACAATTTGGGCAGGCCGGGAATCGAACTTGGGTAGTCCGAAGGCAATCCCAGCGCGTTAACCACTGGGCTGTCCAACCTCGGTGAGTTATAGCTAAAAGAATGTTGAATAAAAAATTATGCGATTTATACATTTTTCGACCAAAATCTTATGATTTATATATTTCTCATTTTTATAGGTTAAATCCAACGTGTACGCAAAGTTTCAAGTTTCTAGCTTCTGCAGTTTGCGCTGTGTAAATCATACCTCAGCTTTCAATCTCACTCAGCTGTTTCAGGAAAAAAAATCAGCTATTTATAAATTTTTCGAACAAAGTTCCAAGATTAGACTTTTCTCATTATCTATGAGTCAAGTTTCACGTGTATACAAAATTTCAAGTTTCTATCTTCAGCAATTTGGGTTGTGTAATTCATACCTTAGCTTTCAGTCTCACTTGGCTGTTTTGCATGGACAAAAATTCTCTAGTTATAAATTTTTCGAACAAAATTCCAAGATTTTAGATTTTTCTCATTATACATGAGTCAAGACTCATACGTATGCAAAATTTCAAGTTTCTATCCTCAGTAGTTTTGGCTGTGTAATTCATACCTCAGTCAGCCAGTCAGTCTCTCACTTAGCTGTACGTATATGATTACTATCAATCTCTTTTACATTTATATGGCTGTAAAATGATGTTAAAATCAACAAACTCGTTATCCCAAAATTTTAGAGGCGTACTGCCTCGGAAAGTTTCCTATTTATTACCATAAAAATATTCCTTTCTCTAGCCCATTACATCCAGATATGATTTGCAAACAGAATTATAGGTTATATTATAAATGCGCCAAAGAGAGTGAAATAACTATATGATGGATGGCAGTAGTTTTCAAACTTCAGTACAGAACAGATATTTGAATTTCGAATTTCCGATTCCGCGGTAATTATAATGGAATGGAAGCAATTTATCACTCCTTGGTAATGTCGAGCGATATTTACATAATATGAAATAATTGGATTTCCGTATGGTGAGTAAACGGTAAATAATGGCGTGCGAATATGAAAGTTTTCAGTCAAATTGAATCTTCAGAATTCAATACTATATCATAGGACATACTATATAAGAAAAGTTCTTCTTGCACAATAATATAACAAGAAAGATCAATCATCCATAAAGCATTGATTATGAAACACTTTACAGCAAAAATGCAATTTTATTTAAAAATCTCTAAAATGCGATGCATTCAGCTGTGATATTTTTTTAATTATCACAGAACTACAATAATTTATTTTATTTGAAAACTTAAAACTTCATCGAAAAAAACTTTATTCAAACGACGTCATCGAAATATAAATCGTCTGGCTCTCTATGCAACAGCAGTGAATATTTCATTCATACACGTTTATTCCAGACTCCAGAGTTAAATAATTTTGCGTGAAAAAAATTCAGCAATTCTTATACAACTCATCTTACAATCACTTGCTTACATTCTGCATCCAATAAAATTAGGCTTTATTGTAGAAATAATCAAAGTTTGATTATCATTTAAACTCAAAAATATTGTAATTGCGTTGATACAGAATATAGATGCACATAAAATACGCAAAAATAAAGGGGTTTTAGGACAGATGAAGCACTAAATATTAATTTAAAAGAACTTTAAAAATCACGATTTTTACTCTCGGAAAAAATTGTATGCCATATTATATTTTGAAGTGGGTCACGTGATCTCTTCATATTATATGGGTTGAAGGCCCAGACCACACGACCAACCCAGGGGGTTTATGGTATCATGTTGTGTGGTCGGCATATTATATGGGTGTAATTATTATTTTAATTTTTATTTAAAAACTACCGAACATATTTTGCTGATTTTTTTTATATATTTTATGGAATAATTTGAATATTTCCAAAAATTTTAAAGCAATTTTTGGATTTTAACTTTGCTTAAAAAATGTTTGAAAAATTAGGTCCCATAGGGTTTAATCCAAAACTGATTGGATGAAATTATTCATTTACATTCCCATATCTCCTACAGACCGTCTCAACAACATACTAAAATTTCTTTTTGATAAAGTCATTTTTACGACAGTTATCGTGCGAACGGGCAGATAGACAAACAGGCAGAATGACCAAAATCGTAAACACTTTTCGACTATATTGTAAAGTGTTAAAACTGTGTAAATATAGCATAAAAACAAATATATTCTGTTGAATCTGTTTTGAAGATGCAAAATAGCTATCTTCTTCGTGAAAAACATGAAGCACTGCATCCCTTATTCCAGCAAGTTCGACAATTGCGGTAGAATAGCACAAATGACTGAAGGTAGGAGAAAACATTCCATCGCAGTGGGGAGAAATGCTGGCGGAAAACCAATGAAGCAGAAAAAAGGGAGGTGATATACTTCGAATTAATAATAAAACCACGGAGGAAAGAAGGAATAGCAGAAATAAATAATGAACGGAAAGGAGACAAGACGGTAAGAGAACGAATAGTTGAACGAATAGAAACAACTGAATAGTGAGGAAACCTACTAAATAAGTGACAAAAGAGCATGAGATGTTTAAACCAGCTGTAAAAGCACAAACACAAAATATATCTATGGTGCTAAAAAGAAAATAATAACATTAGTAAAACTTAGTTGCGTTGATACTTTGAAATGCCTCAATAACTCACCATAAAATCTTTAGTACGAGTTCCTGCAATAGAATATATTAACATAATACTACTCAGAATTAACGGCACCCATTTTAATTTTAAAATAACATCATTTATTAAGAACATTCTATTTATTGCTAAATTAATTACAACAATTATCACATTTATTATTAAGGAGGAAATTGGACATGTGAGACCAGGTAAGTTATAATTATCAAAATGATCATGACTTTTTGCAATATTTGATATGCACATATCTCCAATTATGTGTTTGGATATTGACACACCGCTCATCAATATTTTTTAATGAATATTTCAATGGGCGCCTTAGCTGTTTCGCCATTTTTATGCATCTCTCACTACATTACTTTGAATGATCTCCGTTTCACATCTGCATCTGTTCACTCAATGATCTCCGTTTCATATCTGCATCTGCTCACTCAATGAACTCCGTTTCACATCTGCATCTGTTCACTCAATGATCTCCGTTTCACATATTTTACTCATCTTATCTTATCTGTTCTGATCTGCTACTTTACTCTGAATACAACTGAATCTGTTCTAGTACTCTATTTGACCTATTACCGTAATTTTTACGCATCTCTTAATGTTACTCATCTCATCTAAATCTGGTCTGATCTGCTACATATCTCTCTTTGTTCTGGTACTTTATCTTACTCTGTAGCTACTCTCTACATTACTGATCTGCTACTCTCTACATTACTGATCTGCTACTCTCTACATTACTGATCTGCCACTCTCTTTCGCCTGAGGTCTGATCGCCTCTTTGCCTACCATTGGTTCACCTCAGGGCGACGTGGCAGCGTTTCCATATTGGTTAACCTTGTAACCAATCCCATCGTTTTTATTTTAACCTCCAGTAACTGCTCTGATTCGACCCAACCTGTACTTGAAGCCCCCTTATTTAGGACACTTGCTGACCTCTCAGGTCAGAGCTGCAATACATTGACGTTTTGCAGTCTGATGCCATTGTTTGGCCTGCTGGATATCATAAATCCACATATAAAATGTCCACGGGAATCTGGGTCTCACATATATTTTGCTGACACAAATAAACAAAAAAAAAAAAAAAAGAAACACCAATAAAGTTCGTGTCTTTGCTATTTATATTTGTTGTTTGTATTTTTAGAGCTTGTTTAAATGTATCTTATTCTTTCATTACAGTTTCAATGGATTTTCACGCTATTCAGTTGTTTCTATTCACTCTGATATTCTATCTTTCCCCCGTGTTTTGGCCGTTAACTTGTAGTGTCCTGTCTTTCGTTTTCCTAACTCATTGTGTTTTTTCCTCTTTCATATCTGCCCGTGCCGTTGGCAACAACTTCACTCCTACTGTTAGTCACGAGTGCTATTCTACCTCACTAGCGAAACTTACTTGTTTGTCGAAATGAGGTAGCGCTTTCTTGCCCATTCTGAAGAAGACTGTTTTATGCCTTTGAAACCAGTTGATCAATATATATTTATGATTATGCTATATTTGCAAAGTTTTTTATATTATTGTGTTATATTATAGCAGTTTTTTAAACGTTTTTCTCTTTTTTAAATCCTTCTTCCTACTTTTCTGTTTGTCTGTCACGTTTGTGATACAGAATGTCTATTTGGGGATTATCAATTGTGATACATGAAAGTAAATAATATTAGTATAAAATTTTAAGAAGTCGGGATAAAGTTATCTTGAATTAAGGTTCTACTAATTCTATCAATTCCATCGAAAAATTTTCTCAAATACCTTAACTTATTTCAAAACACCTCTAAAAGCATGAATTTATTAAAATTAGAAATTGAAATTTATCTTTTTAAGTGTCACTTAAAAAAATAAATCGTTCTCCTCTTGGACTGAAATTATCTTATTGCAATCCATGAAAATGCATTTCAATGCTCAATTTCTTCGGGTTATTAAAAATTGCCTTTACTTTTGCTACCAATAATATTTAATTCTTTTTAACTTTATAAATTTATTTCCTTCGTAAAATATTGAAATTTTAAAGAGACGACTTAATCTAAAAAGAACCTCTTGAATAAAAAGCATTTAATATGCGTTTTTATTCATCTCGTTCACGAAGATATAAGATCTTTGGAAATAATATTATTTGTTCGTATTTATGGTGGAAAAGAAAATGTTTATAAGATTTTTATTCCAAAATTTTTGTCGACCAGTACAACATTCTAAAATTGAAGATTGGTAGAATAAATGGTGTTAAAGAACTACCACCTCAATTATAGCTCGTCCGCAATTTATTTATTTTTTAAATAATATAAAAATTAGTTTTGCCAGATGACAATCAGATATGATTATCAATTGAGATCCCTTCTAAATGATGGCATTTAGAAACAAAATTAAAAGTTCGCAAAACAGTTATGTAAATCTGTAGGTCTCTAATCAGTGTTGATCGCGTATCTATAAGAACTACTCGCATACTTTTGTTGTTGTTGTTGTTGTTTAACGGGTGTTGAGTCTAATACTAGGGATGCGTATTAAAATGCCGCAAGAAAGATTTTATAGTCTAAACGGGTGTTTTAATAAAATAGTATTAATGTAATTTTAATGTTAATGTATTCATGATCGTGCGATTTAAGTTAATATTTGTTACTGTTTCATCAGCTTTCTTATTTTTTCTGTCAGTATGTAACTTGCCTTACGAAAATACAAGAAAAAGAAAAACATTAAAGTTTTATTTTCCAAGTATCGACTTGAATATCCCCTGGGGTATGAGTGCCCCATTTTGGAGACAGCTGATATAAATGACAACACGTGCTCGGATTTAAAAATGAACGCATCACGCTTCTGCAGACTGCTCTTTTTAATTTGATACATTTTTTGTATGCTTGTGTCGTACATTAAACAAGATTTCCGATACACAGTGGAGAATTTTCTAGAAATATAAATTATGTTTGTTGTTACTACTAATTCCTCTTGGTCAGTTGACATTTCCATTAGGGGGAGGGAACCCGAGCTCGGTAAAATATCTCCGTACATAGCGGCGGTCATCTTAGATATGCGAAAGTCATTTGACCACCCCCCTCCCACGCAGTTTTAAAATCCACTATTGCTGGTCACAGCACAAAAATTGCTTGAAATCAATTTTGTATAGATCCTAGAATTTTTACTTACGCCTTTTTTTTTTGTAGAGAAAATGTTCTGTCTCAATAAACATGGCACACTCCCTGTTTTAAAAGAAGGTTAAAGAATTGACGTGTGTTAATAGGTAGATAGTAGAGGTGTGAACTTGTGGCAACAGATGATGTTTCCGGACAGGTCTGAATCCGAGACCATTAGCTTATGAGACCGACACTATAATGTTAGACCAAACGCTAGCTTCAGGTTCGAACTTATAATTGGGGTACTGCTGCTTAGTTTCCTCTTTTCAGCGTAGTTCAACACTGTGGCAACGAATTATTTTGTAACGACCAGTCCCGAAACTGGTACCGAAAGCTTACTAGACCGAGACTATAAGGTTAGACCAAAAACTAGCTTTTAGTCCGAACTTATAATTCGGGTACTGCTACTTCGCCCAACATCAATCGACCGGGCTATATATTTGATATTACCCGTTTATGTTTTACGACTTGATATATCTCTGAAAATTTTTCAGATGTTTCCAATTATTATTTTTTCCCAAACTAAACATAAAAGAAACTGGGCAAGATGTTTTCACTTAACGGAAACTTTCCGAACGTATTCTCCTTATATTAATTATATAATTAGACATAACACGTTTAATATTGATGTACAAATGTAATTCATTTGTATTTTGACGCAGAGGAAAAAGTATTAAATTACACGATGACAATACATAAGACAAAAGTTATGACGGAACTTCGCCTATGCTCTTAATCTAACAAAGGGGTAGACCAAACCCAATAAACCACTGGTCTACAAAACTTCCAATACTCTCAAATAATTTCATTGTAGATTGTGAAGATCTAGATCATCGAAGTGATCAGGAAGAGGTCTGTTCATGTGCACTTTGGACAGGATTTTTTAGGGGGGGAGGGATCCATCAAGATATCTCAGAGTTTTTATATGGCAACTGCGCAGTCTCATTAACACACTTTCTGACATTCTTTCACCCACGAAACCCATTGTAAAACCTGGATAATTTCCGTAAACCAATCATTAATAGAAGGGGATGCATGCTGCATTATTACCAATTTTAATGAAAATGACCAATCTTTTGGACCGTTAGTATATTAGGTGACCTCAAAGTGTCCGAAGCGCCCTCCTTGATTAACCTATCTGCAATGTCAATTTTTTTCTAAAATCAAAATAAGACGGATTCCAGTGAAAATGGATATCAATATGTTCCAACATATATTTAGTTCATTAAAGATTCCAATGTTCGAATTGTCTATAATAGCCGAGAAATTTCTCAAGTGTTTCGAAACTGAGAATTAAAAACTAAAAACTAAACTGAGAGTTAAATTTAGTTTGCTATTTAAACTTTTACTTGAACTTCAAGTTTCTCTATCAAAGTTTGGAAGTATACCGTAGTTTTTTATCAAATCTTCCGCAAGATCTTTTCTATCGACTAGGTGTTAAATTTTTTATTACTAGTCGATATTTCATTACATAGTACCACAATTGAAAAACAAATTTTCCGCTCTATGTCTGCAGGCGATAAAAAATTAAATATACAGAAACTTTAAATTCAACGCACAGACTTTAAATTCCTTGAAACTGTTAAGCTTTTTCCGAAATCGAGTCAATGAGTGCACATCGGAGAATCTAAAAAAAGTGTTTATTTTATTAAACATCTATCTGTCTGTTTATTTACAAGTTCTATATGAACTTAAAATATGTATATATAAAATTGTGATGGCCAAACTTAAATGGTATATCAATACGAAGTGCCAATAAATATCGTTTAATGATGTTTCGATACTGCATTAATATCAATCCTATATGTATCGGTACTGTATCATATCAATGTCCTCAATACTGTGATTTAGATAATAAAATGTTTCGAATCCTAAGTTTTAAAATTTTAAGTTAGAATATATAAATGTTATATTTATTAATAGGTAGTTTATTCATATCTTTTATTTTAACAAACTATATGAAATTATATTAAAAAAAATCTGCTGTGAGCAACACATGACTTTCCTTATATAATGCAATGAATTTACTACTTTAACAGTAAAAACAATAGGTTATTCGTATAGTAGATATATTCTTTCCAAGATATTTAATTTTCGTCAATTAGTCGTCATTTTCATTGATTTAGCTTCATTCCTATCCATTTGGCGAGTTTTTCGTTAATTTAGCAACATTTAAACAAGTCGCCAAGTTGGCACCATTCCACCAAATTCGTCGCCAAAATTTCGCCAAGCGTTATGGATGGAGAAATAAGTTATTCTCACAACAGATAAATGACTATTGGCGATCAAATACAAAAATATTACTCAAAGTATCTTTTTTCATGAATGGAACGATCTAGATCCACGAGAATGTCACCACATTTATCGCATAATATTACATATGGAAAGTGAACATGTTTCCCAATAGGTAATACTTTTTTTACATGATTTTTTGATATTTTTTTTAAATGTGCAATATCTCGAAAACGGTTCATGCTAGCGTTCTAAAATTTGTATCAATCATTTTCTAATGAAAAATTACATAGGAAAAGCCTATTTGCGTAACTTTATTAAAGGTTTTGATTTTTTAATGATTTTTTCAAAATTTCACTCGAAAATTTAGAGGGTTCTGAACAATCGATTTCGTATAAAAGCAATAGGCTTCCGGTATTCACGGATTGTGATTTTTGTACCAAATTTCGTTCGAAGCGGTCCATTCATTCGTCAGTTATCGTCTCCAAAGACTCACTGACACACACACACACACACACACACATACTTTCACACACACACACACACATACTTTCACACACACACACACATACTTTCACACACACACACACACACATACTTTCACACACACACACGCACACACATACTTTCACACACACACACACACACACACAGACATCACCTCAAAAATGTTTAATTCATGATCAGAAATGCTTGAAACGTGCTCTCCCGTCGAAAACTAGAATTCGAATTTTCGACCCCGTCACAATACTTTCCTTATAAATTATGTATATAAGGAAGTAAAAATAATGATAATATGATTAGACTAATTAGACAAATATAACAGTTCATCACACGAAAAATTCCCAATAATCTAAAACTGTGATAATCTAGAAATTACAAAATAATTATCAATGCATAACTCTTATTCGCAGAAATTAATAAAATCAATTAACTAAGAAAAGTTCTCTAAACAATTGCGTTCTAACTGCTGAAGACAAAAACATAAAAAATATAAGAGATTAAAACATACCTTCTTAAATACAGCGTTTATTTATAAAAGGCATCAAGAGGTTTCAGAAACAAAACCCTCATCAGGATAAGATGTAGCAACTACCTGAATCAGAGAAAAGGAGGATTATGTCGTCAAAAAATATGTATCTGATTTTGTTTTTATTAAATAACTGGAAGAGCTAATAAAGAAAACAATTATGTTGATGTGGTTGAGAAATAAAATTCAGATAAACAATAAGATTTATAGATCAAGATTACATTTCTAAGGTTCACATTTCTAGTTAGTGGAGTGTGATTCAACCGTCTCATAACAGAATCAATTTTTAAACAGCTTACGATTTTTTTTTTTTCACATTTTGCAAATTTTGCAAGTAAAAATTTGAAAAATCTGCATAGTTGGTCCAAATGATCATAAATATAGTATGTTATCCTTCATTGTAAAGGGGTTGAAAAAAATATTTCGATCGATACCAAAGTTAACGATATACCTCCCACGGAGGTACCCCCCCCCCCCCCTTCAGGAACACAAAAGTATCGCAACTATTTTTCACTGCGATTGAAATTGGTTTCGTGATCATTGAGCCATAAATAATCTCTTTTATATGTATAATTGTGTCACATTTTATTCTAAGCTGCCATGTTAAGGAAATATAAAATTTCGAATAAAGTTTCCAGTTCTAGATTTTTTATTAGCAAAGCCGAATAAAAAGTTTTGTGAAAATCCAATAATATTTTTGGCATCTATCCAATAATGTTATTGGCACACAAGAAATCGGCCACAGACGGACATCACTCTAAATATAGTCAAAGCGTATTCTGGAGATCCTCAAACATACACTGGAACCAAAATCTTGAAATCGAAATTTTTTGTGAAAATAAAACTTCCTCTATAGTATGAGAAAGTAATACAATGCAGCAAATATGAATGCGAAGTACGGTACAAAAATGTAATCAGATAGAGAAAAAGTGATTAAATGTGATCATGCCATAGCGCTGAAAATATGGCATCAACTATTACTGAATACTTTACATAGATACTATATTTTCATCACACTAGGTGGCTACCACACTAGGTTCATTGATTTAGCGATTTCGCTAACGCTTCATGGATTAGCTCTCAATTAGTATTCATCTCTAAGCTTGTTGTAACTACAGAATGAAATCTTAATCTAACGATTGCCTTATAAAAAATTTTGCGCAGTATTTTACGTTGTGATCTAATTATTTATTGCTTATTCACAAAGTCACGTTCAGTAAGCTTTAGCGGTTTTGAGGTAAAAACCATATGAATGTAGTAAAATAAACCGTTTTATTATATATATATATATATATATATATATTACGACACGGTGAATTATGTTACATATTGAAAATGCTCATGATCGACATACACTGCCCATGTGAAAAGAATACTCAAAAATTATTCTAAAACGCATAACCTACCTTTTTTGTAATCCGACATGAACCTGGAATACTTTTAAATCTTTGAAGATAAACAGTAAACATACTGGCAATTGAAATGACAAAGCATTGTTATGTTTTACTTATATTTATTAAAAGGTCACCTTTTCAATTTATTTTTGAATTCACAACTACAAATCATAATTCTCCCCCCCCCCCCCTGTCGAAATCATTAACTTGAATTCATTAAAATGGTTTCTCATATGAAATAAATAAGCCATGCCTGTCACATACTTGTAGGAGGCCTCTCGGAAGTATGATTGGCCATATCAGGGCTTTGTGAAACACAAATAGCTGCAAATCGGCCAATTTGGCCAAATGCTTTTTAACACTTCGATATTTTTATTCATCTATCTGACCCATTTTAGCTCAGCCAACTTATATCACCTATGATCAACTTGTGTGTATTTTATCATCATTTTTGTTGCTCCTCCTTCGAATATTAACTGCGAATTCGGCTGCATCCATCACAGCCCTATCCTCATTGATAGGCATTGCCCCCAGAGCTCTGGTCTCATTGATAGGCATCACCCCCAGAGCTCTGACTTCATTGATAGACATTACCCAACAACACTGTCCTCATTGATAGGCATTACCCCCACAGTTCTGTCCTCTTTGATAGGCCCCAGTCCTGTTCTTTATAGTAGGCAAGACACTGGGGAGTAACCTCTCATGGGGATCTTTACCGAAAGATCCAGCTGAACGTGTGCGGTGATCTTATGGTGACACATAAATATTATTTAGTTTTAATGCCAAAATTAGAGTCTCGATGTCTGTCGACATTGTTCGAGGCAATTTACTTTATTGCCTGTAACTCTAATTTTTACTCGTCTTGACATATATTGTTCTACAATATCACAAAATCGCGCATTTTTATCATCACAAGATTTACCTTTTATTTTATACGAATCACAATCCATGATCATAAATAAATTAACGGTAACAAAGTGATTTTAAATTATGTTCCCTTTAATGCTATTTTCTCCGCTTCACACAACTAATGCATCATTAATTGCTGCTAAAAAAGCGCATAGGTTTTTCCACTCCCATTTGAACTTCCCTAATTTAAAAAAGATGGTCTTCTAAAATCCACATTATGGATGGACTAAGAGGTATTAGGAAGCAAGAAGCATTAAAATAATTTTTGAGGCATTAAATGGCATTTTACGCAATGTAAAAGCGGTCATTATTCGGTTTGAGTTTCCAAACTTTTGCAATTATTGCACAGTTGGTGAGCGCCTGGCCCTTTGTTAAAAGGTCATTAATTGGTTTTCTAGACTCTTTGAACGCATCCTCCATATTATTGCCATCATAAATAATTCCTAATTACTTGCTCATAATGAAATAGTTATTATTGATGTATTTTACGACAACTCTGGGTTTCGCTGCAAAACTATAGTGTAAGCGTAAAGCCTTTATATCTGCATTTAAATCTTTGTCATTGAGAGATTTGAAAATAAACAGTGTGTGTCACAACTATAGAGTAAGATACAAAGATATAAGACTCCTAAGAATGAATAGCTTGAAAATATCATAATGTTTTGAAATTATATTTGGCTGTCGCTAGTGTTCTCGATTAATCTCATTTAATCTCATTTGATGTAAGAGGAAGTCGCAGTATTTGGTATATGTATTTTTGACTACTTATAAATTAAAGTTAGAAGTAATCGGTAGAAGTAATGAGTATTTTTACTTTTCCTACATACGTAATATAATGTATAAGGAATGTATTGTGACGGGTAAAAAATTTGAATAAGAGTTTTCGAATTAAAATCACGTTTCAAGCATCCCTAAACTCTGATCGAATGTTTTTGAGGTATGTGTGTGTATGTGTGTCCGTCCGTGAGTCTGCAGATGCAATATCTCACGAACGAAGGGAACACTTCGAACGTAATTTGGTACGATTATTACCATCCTTAAATACCAGAACCCTATTGATTTTAAAGACTATCTAACGTTTAGAAGGCCCTCATATTTTTGAATGAATGCATGAAAAAACATTATAAAAAATTTGGACATTCAATAATGTTAAATGAATAATCATTTTAAACGTAATTCTATATTCTAAAACGAATGACACAAACTTTAGAATCCTAATTTGAACCGTTTTCGAGATATTACCCGTTTTTTAAAGAAATGTATCTAAAAAAAATTACATAAAATGTACAGTAGTATCATCAAATATGTAACACTTGACAATAATTTGACGGTCTTGGCAACTAATTTAGCGAAATAGTCGAAGTTTTATAGTGATGTCAAATTGACGAAAATATTCTCCAAATTAGCAAAAATCACCTTAAAGTTAAGAAAATGACGCCAAATTGATGAATAATTAATAAATTAATGAAGTATATCGCTTAGAAAATGTTAATAATACTTCACAATCTGCTATATTATATATATTTAGCAATGTCAAGTTATATTTGCGCAAAATATAAATTAATTTGGCACTTACATGTTGTCATCCAGAAAAACGACCAATACCGGTGTACTTTTCAACGTAAAAACACAGTGCATGGATCTTGTCCATAATTATTTCGCATTCAAAGTAGTAAAGTTGTATATAGCCTTGCTGCCCCAATTGGGGATCGCACCCTGGATCTCCGAACTGGCCATACTACTATCTACCATTGAACTACTGAGACGAAATTGCAAGCTCTTATAGTCGAAGTAAACTCTTTATTCTCCACCCTCTAATGTCAGATTGGCAGGCAACTGACAGTCTGACTGACCACCTCCTGCTATTTTTGCCTCAGGTTAGCCTCCTGCTACTACTATTTTTATCCAGGTTAGCATCCTGCGTTGTCTTTATCCTCTCAATTTGGAATCAGCACTCAATCTTCCAGAGTCCACTGAATTCGTACTAGTCGTATTAGGGTCGCTTTCACACCTCCGACATCTTTGAAGACATCATCATCAAAGACTGTGATGAAAATTTCGACTCCACACATTCTAAAGATCAATTGATATCAAACATTGATGAAGAACTTCAGCCAAAAGTACATACACGTAAATTAGTAAAATCAGTTGATCTTCTTCTTGACAAACTTAACAAATATATCCATAAAACTCTCAGACTAAAACCTCATCAACATAAATATTTTAATGATCATTTTGAACTCATCCGATCCAGCTGTCTGGAATACGAATATGAAACTCTACTTCAGTATTCTATTTCTAATTCTTCTCATGATTATATAAAGAAACCTGAGGTCAAGGATGATATTTTTTCTTCTTTACCTGACTTGATCAGATCTACAATTAATGAGTCACTGAACTTGGACGAACTTAAAAAATCTGTTTCTTCATACCATGAAAACTCTCTAAAAACTATCAATGATGAAATCAAGAAGTTCAAAAAATTTACTGAAGATTCTATCACCGAAATCAAATCACTTACAAATTTCTCTTCGAATTCTACTACAACTTCTTTAACCATCCAAACCACTAAAAAACCACTTTTCTCAACTATACTTCTTAAGAGCCTTGAAAAAACTAAGAACACTTCTGAGATCAGAAATGATATATCTTCTATTCCTTGCCCTAAAGAAGTCTTAATTAATTCTGTTCGTTCATTACCTAATGGTAATATCAAATTATCTTGTAAAAATGAAAACCCTGAAGAGGTTATCACCAATCTTCAAAAAACCAACCTCACAAAAAACTTTCAAATTGTCAAACCTAATCCTCGAACTATGGCTATTATTTTATTCAATTTACCTTCTACCTACCAAGAAAATGATGTGAAAGATTTGATATCCTACAATGCTTCGTCTGACCAACCCTTTGAAATTAAAGTACTGAAGAACTTTAAAAATAAAAAAGGAAATGTGAACTGGGTCTTACTTCTTCCATACCTCCTGGCTAATAATATGGTGAAGAATAAAAGAATTTATATCCACTTCAATAGTTTTCTAATCAAAAAATTTATATCCTTAAAAATCTGTTGCAACAGTCAAGGGTTCGGCCACACATCAAATTTTTGTTCACACAGGTTGACTTTCTGTGGCAAATGTGGGGAAAAGCATTCTACAGCAACATGTACTTCAACCATTAGATCATGTATAAACTGTGGTGATTATAATTTTCATCACCCAGATGCTAATCTTAAAACAGATCACTGTGCCATTGACCGAAAATATTGCCCTGTTTATGCTTCTGCCCTTAAAAAAATTCAATCTCTGCAAAAGGACCAGTGACTTTTTTCTCTCTTCCCCACATCTGAGCACTTGCCTCCATGGTCATCTCAGGACTCCAGATTAATACCAATAATTCGCTTTCAGCCCATAATTATGCTTTTCAAACCGCAATTGATCTCTCAATAGACTTTATTTGTATTCAGGAACCTTATACAATTAAAGGCAAAATTTTGGATCCCCCTTTTGGCTTTACTCAATATTGTTCAATTTCCAATAAATCCTCCATTATTATTTGCAACCCTCTTCTCGTTGTTAATTTTAAATTTAAAACCCTTTCTTCCGTTTTTGTCGAAATTATTCTTCCAAATAATATTAACTTTACTCTCTCTAGTATTTATTTCCCCCCTAATGATGATATCCCCACTAATATTTCTGAATTTTCTGATGATATTAGAAATATCTATTGATAAAAGTTGCTCCGTTATTTTCCCAAAAATTTACTCTAGTATGAAAAGAAATCCCATTTTCAAATTTAATAACAGATCCATTAAAATTAAAAATCATTTAAAATTTTTAGGTTTAATCATTGATAATAAATTAAATTGGGACCCTCATATTCGATATCTCCAAGAAAAATGCCTAAAATTTTGTACTACTTTTGGCCAAATATCTGGGAAAAATTGGGGCGTCAAAAAATGTTTCTTAAAATGCTGGTATTTATGTGTTGTGGAAAAAGTTATTACTTACGGTTCTGCTATATGGGGTAAAAAACTAAAAAAAAATGCAAATAAAAAACTTCTTTCACTCCAAAGGATCTTCCTTCTAAAATTCTGCCCAGGCTATCGTACAACATCTAATATCTCCTTATTTTCCCTCACTGGTATTCCCCCCATTCATTTTACAATTTCTACCCTCTATAATAAATTTAATTTTTGGAAACAAAAAATTGATTCCTTTTCATCTCCCTCCCTCCCGCCTCCCTCTGATTTTGATTTCCTTGTTCCTTTCTCTAACTTTCACCCCTCTAAATGGTCCGTAAATTTAGTTAACAGAATGGATAAAAACTCTGCCATTTATAATATATATACTGATGGTTCAAATATTGACAATAACACTGGTTTTTCAGTCTGTATTTTTAAACATGATGTTCTGGAAAAGGTTCTCTCCTATAAACTTGACAACAGGAATACAGTATTTCAAGCCGAACTTACCGCTATTTCCTTTGCTATTGACTGGGCTTCCTCTAATAATACCCCTGTTAATATTTTTTCAGATAGCCTCTCTTCCATTCAAGCTCTTAACTCAATAAAAAATAAATCTAATTATCTTAACTCCATTAAATACAAAACTCTCCTTGCCAAAAACCTTGTCAATATTTCTTGGGTAAAAGCTCACAATAACATATCTGGAAATGAAATTGCTGATTACCATGCCAAAATTGCTGCTATCTCTGGTTCCCCTCTTATTATTCTCTTTCCTTACTCGCTCCTCATAAAATTTTGTAAATCTCATATTCTTAATCTTTGGCAAAATTATCTTAATGATTACATTTCCACCAGGACTGGTGATCCGGCTTGAATCCTGTCTTACCTCCCTATCGTGAATCCTAATTTACAAATTTTTAATAAATATCTCATTTACTTTCTTACTGGTCATGGCCCCTTTCTTGATTACTTATACTTTTTCAAAATTAAATCCACCTCTAACTGTATTTGCAATAAATTCGGTGACGTTGACCATTACATTTTTGATTGTCTTGTTTCTAAAAAATTTCATCTCTGCAAACCTTCTCCCTCTAATATACCAATTTGGTTCTCCAAAGTTCGTTCAAATCCCTCTTCAGTAGATAAAATTAAAAACTGTATTCTTGTTTTCATGGAAATTTCTAGTAAAGTGACCTAAGCTTATGAGTAGATTCTGCTCTCATTTAATTTTGATCAATGAATCCCTTTATTTCATTCTTATTAACTTATATGAACTTATTGTGTTCCCTCTATTTTTTTCTTATATGAAAAAAAAAAAAAAAAAAAAAGCTATGTTAACTGTTCTAATTTTTTTGGATCTTTCTTTTTCTTTTGACACTTTTTATTTGTATTTTTTCTTATTTTTCTTTTCTAAATTTTATTCTAAATTTCTGTTTTTGTTTTCATACGGCAATTTTTTTTTCCTTTTCATATATTTTCTTTTTATATATTTTTTAGATTTTACTTTTAAAATTTTATTATTTTCTTTCATTTTAATCTATATTTTATTATGTTATTATACCTCACTCTAAATATTAGTTTTCAATGATCTTTTTATCTATATTCGCAATAACCATTTTCCCATTTTTGTAAAATGGACGTACTTGTCAAGTTCAAATATAATGTAAAACTGTCTGTTTAATCACAATATTTATTATAAATTGTAATATTTTTAGACCTAAATAAAAGTTCGTTTGGTGGGATGGTAGACCTTGGGTGCCTCCTGAATGCAGGAGGTATCCTTTCCCGGCCGTGCAGATAGCTACTCTAAACCCAATATGTGAGTCGCACGGTCTGGGGTCTTCAGACCTCCGACATCTATGTTAACTGTTCTTATTTTCTCGATTCTTTCATTTTCTTTTGACCCTTTTGATTTGTATTTTTTCTAATTTTTTTTTCTAAATGTTATTCTAAATTTCTGTTTTTGTTTTTCATGTGCCTGAATTTTTCTTTTTCTTTTCATATATTTTCTTTTTATATATTTTTTAAATTTTACTTTTAAATTTTTATTATTTTCTTTAATTTTAATCTATTTTTCATTATGTTAATAAACCTCACTCCAAATTTTATTTTTCAATGATCTTTTTATCTATATTCGCAATAACCCTTTTCCAATTTTTGAAAAATGGACGTACTTGTCAAGTTCAAATATGATGTGAAACTGTCTGTGTAATCACAATATTTTTCATCCATTGTTATCTTTTTAGATCTAAATAAATGTTCGTTTGGCGGATTGGTAGACCTTGGGTGCCTCCTGAGTACAGGAGGTATCCTTTCCCGGCCGTGCATCTAACTACTCTAAACCCACTATGTGAGTCGCACGGTCTGGGGTCTTCAGACCTCCGACATCTTTTCACTAACCTACAGGATTGATTTTTTCGTGCTCCATTGTAAAGAGCCTTGCTGCCCCAACCTGGAATCGAACCCTGAATCTCCGAACTGGCCAGCCGACTCTCTACCTTTGAGCTACTAGGATGAAATTGCAAGCTCTTATCGTCGAAGTGGACTCAGTAAAGTACTTACATTATGTAGGAAAAGAAAGCCTTACACCACTTTGCCTTTCTGCAGTAATAAAAACTACATCAATTTAATATACTTCCGTAGCCAATCGAAAATAAATTAAGCAATTAAAACACTTTGTCGCCCTTGGAAAAAATATTCAGCATATTTACCTATTTAACGTGTTAACATATTATAAAATGTGCGCAATTTTTATGCTTAAATTTGAAAGGGGTTTTGATGTTCATAAAAGTTATTTATGAACAACTTTCATTAAATGTGAAAATGACACATTTAATGACCTCTGGCCATTTCGAAAGCGCGAATAGCGGGTGGAAATTGCTAGTATGACATAAAAATAAATTGTGCAAATACTCTTTACATCCACTCTATCTAAAATATCTTCAAACTTTCAGTTACTCAAAATATTTCGATGTCCTTGTTTCGCCCCATATATCAATTATTTGAAACGAAGCTTTAAACGCACACGAATTTTAATGTCTCACAATTGCGACTTAATATCTTACATTTTGAACGGCTCATTTTAAATACCTTGAAATTAATGAACTGTTTAAATCCCATGAAATACAAAAGGGTATTATTCTTAAAAGGTACTGAAAGGCAATCTCAGAATAGAAGCCATTGTTCCAGATCTTCGTGGTACTTAAGAAAATATTATTTCGATATGCAACAGAAGCGTAGTATGGCTATTTTAATGTGTAATACGTGTGACCTGTCATTTGTCAATATGTATGTTTAGACACTTGGATATTTTATAAAATGTATCACAATTTCTGTTTAATTTAACGTAAATTTACAAATAAAATACATAACACTTACAAATAAAATTAATACGTAGAAATAAAAAGTCACCCAAATCACAAAGGTGTAAAACAATAGGAACAATAGGACGTTACAACTGCAACAATACTAATACTGTAAAGAGATAGCAACCAATCAATATACAAGGTAGTATCAAAAATTTCGGAGACTGAGCTGATATCTCTGACCCTGATTGGAGGAGAGGGGAACTGTTTCACCGTGGCGTAGAGGCACATATGACGCGAGATGTGAAAAGGAAGAAGGTGTTTGACCCAAGAAATATGTATTAATTGTTTAGAATTAATAATTTCATGTTTGTATATTTAGATAAGATAGATAGAAGATCAGAAATGGACGAGAGGCTGCCAAAAATATTGACGTTTAGGTTCTTTTCGACAGCCTAATCAACAGCATACTCGTATGCAATGTCAGTAATTTCAGCCTTAAAAACTGTATACTTTTCATCCAGTTTGTATCAGAAGACCTCATCCAATGCATCATGTTTAAAAATAAAAATGCAAAACATTCCCATCAATTTTAGAACCGTCTGCATAAAGTTTATAAATACAGTTAATAGAGTCCAATTTTCAAATTGATATTTTTGTATTGATTATTATGAATAACAGTTATTATTCATAATTGTTAATTCATTATATTTCTTAAAAAGCGTAAAGAATTCTCTGGGGGTTAGTGACTGTAGCGAGCAGAGACAGAGCTTGTAATAATGAAAATAGATGAAGGCTTACGTGAAATATATTAATGACACAAAATGCTATGTGATTTATGCACTGAAAGGCTAAGTTAGTACCACATAGTTAGTACCTTTGATCCAGCAACCCATAAGATGTAATGTATGGCGAACTGTACGCTAAGTGTTTATATGACTTAATCTTTGATTGTAATTATTTATAATTTGGCGAACTCTTGTCATTCAGTATTAAACAAAGCAAGACTACTAATTCTGCTCTCAGTGAAAGCATCCATAATTGCCACAGACGTACTCACACCTTGCGCTTAGACTCAGTTTTATGCCTGGTGCCCAGGGCCCCCACATCCAATTTTGGGCCCGGGGACCAAGTCGAGCCGCGGGCCCTAGATAAAAGAATAAAGGAGGAAGGTGCCTCTTTTTTCTGTATTATTTAGGAGTAGAGTAGAATTTTATAAAATAAATCGAGTACAAGGTTTTATACAATATAACACTGAAAAATAAGAAATTTGTGAAGGATATTTCATATGATGGCAAGTGGTGTGTACATTTCATTTTAGAAGAAATATTTTTATACTTCTTTGTTCGCGTATTTCGTATAGTCATACACATGTTTGGAACAATCGGAAGTGACATTTCCAGAACTAGAAGTGTAAATCATTACTGACCACCTCCAAAGTTCGATGTAGAATCAGTAACCAACTCTGAGAAATAATTATTGTAAAAAACTGTAATTTTTTAATTGAAAGAGACATCTATAGAACCAGAACTAGAAATCCATAATGGATTTTTTAACCTTAAAATATTTGATACTGAATCTATAATATATCAGTCATCATAAGCTCTATCCATAACCGATTCTGAGAAATAAATATTTGAAGGAAAATGAAGTTTTTTTTATCCAGAATTGGAAAAAGAACTGGAAGTAGAATTCCTTAGTAAATCCCCATCGTCCCTGAAATTCGATAATAAATTCATATCAGTCATCACCTAAGCTCTATCTATAGTCAATCGAAATATACATTTCAAGGAAATATTTTGCACCATAAGATGCAAAACCCCAAGTAGAAATCCTTAGAAAACCAAATTTCAGAGAAGGTTCCCTACTTCCTTTGGGATTTGATGCTGAATCCATATCAGTCGTCATCTAAGCTCATTAAGAAAAAAAAAAGATGTTGCAAGGAAATTGTAAATTTTTTAAATGAAAGTGACATTTTCACAGTCGGAAGTTAAAATTCTTAGTGATTTCCCCTAACCTCTTCAAAATGTGACTGCATCAATCATTGGCTAAGCTTTATCTGTAGCCAATTCCAAAAAATAGATTGGAATTTTTTGGAAACCTGTAGCCAATACCAAGAAACAAGGGAAATTTTTTTAACCGGAAGTAGGAAAAAATCTAAATTAAAAATTCTTTCTCAATCCCTCAACTTTACATTACCAAAGCTCTATTTACAGCCAAACTTAGAAAATGGATGCTTCAAAGAAAAGAGAAAATTGAACTAGAAACGTAAAAAGAATCAGATATGGAAATCTTTAGTGAACCTGCCTACCTCCTCCAGAATTTAATGCTCGATCCATACCAGGTCGTATCTAAGTTTCATCTATAATAAATCCTGAGAAATTGATACCTCAAAATTTTTTTTGAGAAAACAATGGCATTGCAACATTTCTGTGGCGAACAATCACACACAAAAAAAGTTATCGGTGTGATAGTCGAATTATCCCCAATCAACATGCATATGCAGCATATAAATAAAATAAAATATGTCCAAAGTATCTTGGGATTTTATCAGAAAATCAACTTTCATTTGTTTCCCAACCTTTTAGATGGAAACAGCACATATTCAGATACATGCCATTTTGGTACCTCAATCGTTTTGACTCACTGAAAAATCCAAAGACGGAAAGTTCTCTGCTTTTGACAAAAATCGTTTTTAACAATTAGCAGTAAAAGTTTGTATCTTCCAAGTGCTCTACTAAAATTATCCTAAAAGATTTTAATCAGCACATTTTTGAAAACTTTAACGACTGAAATCATTTTTAACACTTTACAACATAGTTGAAAAGTGTTTATGACTTTGTTCATTCTGTCTGTCTATTTGTCAGTCTATCCGTTCAGACGATAACTGCCGTAAAAATGACTTTACGAAACTAAAAATCAGGCGATTTATATTTCAATGACGTCATTTGAATAAAGTTCATTTTTTTCGATGAATTTTTAAGTTTTCAAATATAATAAATTAATGTAGTATTGTAATAATTTTAAAAATATTACCGCTGAATGTATCGCATTTTGGAGATGTTTAAATAAAATTGCATTGCAGTTGGAAAGTGTTTTACAATCAATGCTTTATGCGTGATTGATCTTTCTTGTTGATTTAATGCATTATGTCATTACAAAATTATAATTTCTAAATTACATTGATTTTGCAGTTTATCATTGAATTTCATCTTTTATATAGTAAACTATCTCTATTTAAATACCAATTCGCCAAGTATCATGCCACAATTGAAAATATGATGGTGTTGAAAACAGTTTATACCAGCATAGTGGGAGCAGTAACATTTTATTTTATTTTGCAGCACTACAATTACTTCACAGAGTATATAGTTTAATAGAAACTTCTCATTTTTCGGATTTTTAAGTGCCACTATTATTGTTTGATAGTCACTAAAAATTAAATTAGCAGCAGAGTAATGCCTAATCAACATAGCTACCAAATTTCAAGGAAAATTTAGTGAATATCCTTTGAACTACGGTGAATACATAAACTGCCTAGATACTCCCACATTTATACAATCCGCCAATATAACATTGATAAAATGAAGATCATCGAAAATGTTTTTGTTTCATAACTAATCATTTTATTTTATTAATTCATTTTTATAATTACATTGAAAGAATGGAAACATGAAGTTAATTCAAAATTATATTGTCATGTTAGAACGCATGCAATAGACTCATTCATTATGTTCATAAAATGTTTCTTCCAAAATGTATCAATTCTGATATTTATGAAATAAAATGTCAAATGAGTATGCACTATAGGTGCCATTAATAAAAAAAGCATTTTCTGATTAGGATTTCGGTAAAAGGGGCAGACGACTCCCAAATCTCCCACTTCCTCCCCAGGATACGTCTTGGCAAAATGTAATATATAATAGAGAGTGTGTGAATTTTCTATTTCAATGGTTTTTCTCTACTAATTACGAAGTTCAACATAAAATCGACAGTTTAAAAACACATTATTATAAACACTAAAGCATTCATATTCCTTTAATATGCAATATTTTGAAGTTTTGTACGTATTTCACTATAGTTATTTTAAAGGAATAAATTTACAAAGTAGCATAGAAATGTGATAAAATAAATTTAATTTATTCTAAGATTAACTTTGTTTCAGGAGTAAGATATCTAAAAATAATATTTGAAAAATGTAAGACAATTATTTTGAACATACCTTAAATCTTAGATGGTCATGGTAGTATGCATACAATACTGCCTCTGTTTCAGTGAATAATTTATTTTTTTTATAAAATTTAGATGCACTAGCACTGATAACAAAACTTGCTTTTTGTACTTTCTTTAAAGTAATATAAACTACAGGGATGTATCTAGAGAAATGTGAGTGGTGGTTGATTTTCCAGAACAATTATAATTGCAAATATAAAATTTCGAAACGAGCTTCGCATTAATTCGCACACATAAACAGTATTAGTATTGTATACTTTTATATTAAAGAAAAACATTTGATAAAATTGAATATAACTTTTTTTAAATGTAATTATAATACAGTACAACCTCGAAAATCCGGACTCGTCCGGACCATGCCGATTCCGGATTTTCGATTTTTCCGGATTATAGAATTTGAATAAAATTCAGATTTGATATTAACTAAATACACTATAAAGCACTATTTTTAGTAAAAATAATGGCAAAAGTTAAGTTAATCAATTAAAACATATGATTTAATTTAAAAATAGGACAAAAGAAATTTCTAAGAAAAAATATACACATTAATAATTTAGAATGTGTGAACGAAACGAAACGATAAAATTCCATTTTATCATTTCGTTTAAATATTTGAATTAACATTTGTTATTTCATTAATTTTGGTTTATGGGAAAGCAGTTTTCTTTACCCTGTAGATGGACATTACTTCTGCTCGGTTATAATGCTTCTTTGTTCAAGACCTTTAATTGCATGATCGATTTTTTGCATAAGATTATCAATGGGTATTTTTTCTTCTCCACATTTATCGTCACTACTTCGATCTTTTTTTATTTAATATCATATCGCGAATTTCGCCATCATTCAATTTATTTACGATTGGCGCATCATCATCAAAGTGCAGAACTTCCGTTATATCGGCTTTGTCGAGATTTAATGAAGCGCCGGATTTTTAATGCAGTGCCGAGATTTAATAAAGATCGAGGATTAGCACTTTTAACGATATATTTAAAGGTGTAAATGTGTTTAAACCGTTTTCGCTATTAACGAACGAAAAACAAAAAATAAGAACTTAAAAGTTTTATTTATTATCTAGCATCTATATAATGTTATGTTTAAAAAGACTGATGACTCTGAAAAAAGTAAAAACTTTATTAGTAATAGTCAAATATGTAAAAAATATCGCAGTAGTAGATAAAATAAATATCTTTTCCAAGAAAGAAAAATATCTCTCTCAATAATTTTTCTAAATTACGATGAGTCATTACTAGGTTACAGCAGCGCCCGGACGTGGTGGGGCAGGGAAAGCGAAGAAAGGAATTTGCTTAGTTCCTAATCGCAAACGCAGCAGACTGTCACCGGTGGCAAGCCGACCCCTTTGAGAGGTCTGTGGGTTAATGACCTTGTTGCTCGGTTCTGTGCGATACGATATTATTGAGTTATTTATTTGCTATTTATAGTATGTAAATATGGCTTTCTAAACAAAAGAGGCAAAATATACAGTCGATTTCAAGCTGACACGTTCGACGAGAACGAAAAAATCGTCAAATATCGGGAGGGGGAGGAGATTCTGAAGACAAAGCAGAATACATTGAAGAATGGAAATCGTACTATGAAATGAACAAAATAAATTTCCGGGAGCGTTAATATGAATTCTCGGGATTTTTAGATTTAATTGAACATCTGTGATAAAATGTTACGATAACGTTTTAAAGTTATATTAAAAATTACATTGTTTCAGAAAAATGTCTTTTTCAATAATGAGAAAAGGAAATTTTGATAATAAAAATTCAGTATTTAAATAACGATGTATATTTTACGCGAAATAATTCATCAGGAGTTGTGACTTGAGTAAGGGGAGAAGGGATTAACGCTAACAACGCAATTCACGCTCCAACCACGAGCCTATCTACGGCCGTCCATCTAAACTTTCGTTTCATTTCCGGGTTCAGAAAGTCGATCGGAAAATACGGTAACATAAATAATCTTATGTATAAAATAAATAATCTTACCCACCCTGTTGTTTTTTAAATCCGCGACTTCGTCAGTCTGGGAAAAAAACCCCGAAAATTTGGAAAACGTCCGGATTTTCGAGGTTGTACTGTACGTATATTTTTTTGGATGAGTGGTGGTCGGCAATTGAGTGGTGGTCGGAAATTCTGAGTGGTGGAAACCCCGACCACCGCCGACCACTGTAGATACATCCCTGAACTATTACATCACTGAAATCAAGGTGGGAAGCAAGTTCATGCCTTCAAGGAAGGAGCAATTTAATCTGCTTTGGTTCCTGCCATATCAAAGCTGTAGATAGAAACCAAAGAATTTCTAACCGTAGAAACTAGCATTTTTCCTTTCTACTGACCGGCATTCAGTCCGACCAAGTCGGACATGGGACACTATGGATACCCCGTCGCGTTAATTGGTTTACGAGGAGGGAAGCCCTTCCCATCCTTATAATTTCACAAAAGAAATCTGTAGACAAGAATCGTTTTAGTAGTCAGCTGGATGTGATTGATATGAGCTGTAAACTTAAATGAATGAAACTTACCGGCTAGTGCTATAAACGTATCCATTTTAACAGTGCAATTCTAGAAAATTGCTCCCTGCTTCCCTGTAGGGATCCGGGTTTTTTTATTGCCTTGTCACCATCACCTTTCTTGACAACAAATAATGATAGATTCTGGCGTTAAACACAAAGACATTGTGAAGCTATCTCTACCCAGACATGTCCCATGTCTGGGTAGAGATAGCTTACCCAGACTCAGATTATCTCTACCTCATATTATCTCTACCCAGACGACTGACTATTTTGGAAAACAGACAATCTTCAAGTAATTTAGGAAAAAAATTATAAATTCATACACAGATGTTCTATAATAAATATTTTATCTTCAGCAATGTTCATGGGCCCCTAACAATCGCCGGGCCCCAGTACTGTGGTACCAACTGACCCCCCCTTTGTGGGGGCCCTGCTGGTGCCCAACACTCTATAAACTGCTTTCGAACAATTCACAAGTGCACTTGATTTGCTGATGCTTACATCACTGCTAGTGCCATACGATTGTTCCAGATTCAAAGTCTGTCAAATCGCGTCGTTTGTACATTTATCCGTTAGCAATGGACTTTATTAGTTTGTGCATGCCTGCAGATTACCCTTCTTATACTGATTCAAGAATTAAACGTCAACAATATCTGCTGAAAAGCAATTTTGCATAATATAACTTGGTGGCCAGATAATTAGGCCACATGATGTAAATTTCGTTCTTTACATATCATCCTTTTAATTAAGGCTAATGAAGTTTTTACAAATCATATACATACACATATGAAGATGCAATAATTTATGATCATTTGTCATAACTGTTAAATATAAAAATGGATTAACTTATTAAACTTATAATAAATTTTAAAAATCTTGTTAATATTATTATAAAATAGTTAACAATTCTAGATATTATAAAATCGCATAATTTGGGACTTCAAAGAACTAATCGTTCTCTTGACAGTTGTTATAGTTTACAATATTTTTAGTTTATAGGTTATTCTTACATATTTTAAGGAACACACAACCTCCCCATATGTCACATAAAAATCATAGAAATACAAGCACGAGTACTTCAGTCTCTCTCAAATGCGACTTTTCGTCGCAATTTTTAATGAATTGTTCAAGTGATTCGAATTAATTGAATGTGAGTCATTTGAAGCACAAAAGATGATTATTCTTAGAAGGTACTTAATTCCAATGTGGGGATAAGAGTTATTGTTCTAGATCTCCTAAGTAAAGAGATTAAGTCATTGTTCTACATATCCAAGCAAATAGTAATCAAAGATTAATTCGCTGGCTGAAACTCAACAAAGGCTGTTTCCTACGGTTATATTTTAACACAGTGTAGCGTGTACTTTCAAGGTAAGAGATAAGAGCTTAATAGATGAAACTTAATGCAAGCTTAATGCCTAAAGTCAAATCTGTCCAGTTTAAAGGTATGGGGCTCTAATCCGAGTTGGAATTTCAGTTTTTGAGATGGGGCTTAAACAACTTACCCCTGACGCAAGGTCTTGTGATGGCAGATAGACGTATCTCAGAATTCTTGGTTTTACTTTTAGAAGGTTTATTGCCTTTATTTTCATTGCCTTTACGGGCTTTTGCCTTTATTGGTTAATGCTATGATATTTTTGTTGAAGGTGTATCTATATTAAAAAAGCATATATGAGATTTCGAATGATAATATTCTCATAGTATTGGTCTATTTGAAAATAATTTAACACATTTTATCTCAAAATGATGTTGAGATGAGTTGTTTTGCCAACACAAGGCCGAACAGCTGCTACAAGTTAGATGCAGTGATCATAATTTCCACTTCTTAATCCTCTTCATTAGCTGATAATAACCCTGATTTTGCGGCGCAATTTTGTGAATTTCAATTATCACCAATACCACATAAATCATATGACGCAACCGGCTTCAACTTAATGGAAGATTAAGTTCAAAAGATTTTTTGCCAGCCTCATGTGCTTGTGTGTGTATGTGTGCCACCTGGCAGCTTCTGTATCGTACAGTCTTTGCTCAATGACTGCTTCTTTGAATTTGACAGTTTTTGAATGGTATGACTGACGCAGTTAATAATAGATGTTTGCAAAACTGCAGCCCCTAACGAGTTTTCTTGATTCCATTTAAACTATAGTGTTTTTGCTACTGAAGAGTGTTAACAAGCACAAAACCGATCCACCGACTGAGATTCCATGTTTCCATTTCTTTACATTTTCCACTTTTATTATCAGTCAAAACTTTCACAGTGAATTAAGAAAATATCCATGCTTGAATGATAAAACTCCCCTTTTGAAGAGTTGAAAGAAAAATACTCGTAAACTTACTTTAAATTATATATTAAATTTTAGAATCCTATTCTTTTCATTTGCTAACCAAGCAAGTTCTGTTCTTTATTCTTTCGGAAGAGCATGGTGTTTGTTCACTTCTCTAGATTTTTATTCATTTTGATGACTGAAAACTGTCCAACTTCTTAAAAATGCTTACAAAGAAATACTCAACAAATCTTGAACAAAACGGCTACATCTGCGGAAATTTGAAAAGGGATTATGATACTGTTTCACTTTTTCTTATGGTTTCGAGGAAAGCCTCTTTTTTCTATTATGATTTCTTTCAGTTTTCGTTAAACTTTTTCAGCCGTGTTTTTGCTAAGCTTTTTGAACAATTTTTTTGGAATATGTAAATCACATCCAAACCTGTTTTTTGTATATATGCAAAGTTTAAATGCAAACGCTTTCCACCTGCGGATTTGACTTGCAACAATTTGTGCGATGTAGCATATAACGAAATGGCATCTTGCTTCGGCACCTTAAATTCGCAACAGCCAATCAAACTTCTAAACACCTGAAACAATGCACCTTTTGTCGCAGTTAACAGGGTTACATTACAGGGGGTAAATTACATTTATTTTTTTCATAAATTTAAATACTTAAGCATTCACAATTAGAAATATGTATATGTACAGCCGTAGAAAAACGAAACACACAGCAGCAATTGATTTATTTACATCACGGAGCAAAGCGGAATATATCATTCGATAGAGATTAATATCTCATATAACCATAAATATTTCAAATTTCTCTAAGTTGCTCAAATTTGCTTCATAGTTATTTTGACATTAACTGCAAAATCTTCGAGCGCAATCCCATTGATCATTACATATTCAGATTCTAAAGAAAATTTCAATTGGACACAGAAAAAAAAGTTTACAATTTTTAAAGGATTTTTCATTTATTTACAAGAGTTTGAAATTCCATGATCTTAACGTTAAATGGGTTTTCCTAAAATTGTTTTTGCATACTTTTTAACACTTTACAACATAGTTGAAAAATGTTTATGACTTTGTTCATTCTGTCTGTCTGTCTGACCGTTCGTACGATAACTGCCGTAAAACTGACTTCATCAAACTGAAAATTAGTATGTTGTTGAGACGGTCTGTGAGACATATGGGAATGTAAATGAATAATATCACCCAATTAGTTTTGGACAGTACCCGGGATGAAAATATGAAATACATTGAACCCTATAGGACATGATTTTTCAAACATATTTAAAGCGAATTTAAAATTCATAAATTGATTCGAAAATTTTAGGAAATATTCGAATTATCTCATAAATTATATAAAAAAAATTTTAGCAAAATATGTTCGGTAATTGTTTAAATAAAAATTAAAATAATAATTGCGCCCATATTATATGAAGAGATCGTATGATACACTTCAAAATAAAAAAATCTGATGTAGGCAACACATGACTTTTATATAATGCAATGAATTTACTACGTTTACAGTTTAAAAAAATGTTACTCTTATAGTAGATACTTATATTCTTTCCAGGATATTGAATTTTCTTCATTTAGTCGTCATTTTCATTGATTTAGAGTCATTTTCATCCATTTGGCGAGATTTTTGTTAATTTGGCAACAATAAAAAATGTCGCCAAGTTGGCGACATTCCGACAAATTCGCCGCCAAAATCTCGCCAAGCGTTACGGATGGAGAAATAAGTTATTCTTACAGCATATAAATTACTATTGACGTTAAGTATCTTTTTTCCTGAATGGAACAAGCTCGTTCCACGAGAAAGATGTCACCAAATTTATCGCATGGTATTATATATTAAAAGTGAACATGTTTCTCAATAGGAAATATTTTTTTTTATTTCATATGACTTTTTGTTAATATTTTTGAAAAATGTGCAATATCTCAAGAACGGTTCATATTAGCGTTCGAAAATTTATGTCAATCGTTTTCTAATGAAAAATTACATCAGAAATGTCTATTTGCGTAACTTTATTAGCGGTTTTGATTTTTTGACGATTTTTTCAAAATTTCACTCGAAAATTTAGGAGAGATTTGAACATTCGATTGCGTATAAAAACAATAGACTTCCAGTGTTTACGGATTGTGATTTTTGCACCAAATTTCGTTCGAATCGGTTCATTCGTTCGTCAGTTATCGTCTCCACAGACTCACTGACACACACACACACACACACAGACATCACTTCAAAAATGTTTGATTCGTGATCAGGGATGCTTGAAACGTGCTCTCCCGTCGACAACTCGAATTCGAATTTTCGACCCCGTCACAATACTTTCCTTATACATTATGTACATATGGAAAGTAATATGGCATCGATCTTGTGTCAAAATCGGGATTTTTAAAGTTCTTTTCAATTTATATTTAGTGTTGCATCCGTCCTAATACCGTTTTATTTTTGATTTTTTTTTCTGTACATCTATATATAGCGGGAACGCAATTTCAATAATTTTTAGTTTAAATTATCATCAAACTTTGATTATTTCTACGACGAAGCCTAATTTTCACGTTTGGAGAATGTAAACCCATCAAGCTGTAAGATGAGTTGTATAAGCATTGCTAAATTTCTTTAACTCAAAATTATTTAGCTCTGGAGTCTGCAATATAGCTGATATGAATGAAATATTCATTGATTTTACAAAGAGAAGCAGACGATTTTATAGTATTGTCTTTTTGATGAAGTTGTGAGCCTGGAGTTAGAAAGTACTTTCACCTCCATGGTTTTAAGATTTTAAGTAAAATAAATTATTGTAGTATCGTGATAATTTAAAAATTATCACCACTGAATGTATCGCATTTTAGAGATGTTTAAATAAAATTGCATTGCAGTTGGAAAGTGTTTCACAATCAATGCTTTATGCATGATTGATCTTTCTTGTTTACTAAAAACCCCAAACAAAATTAATATGAATTTTAATATTCGAATATCTTTGGAGTATTAATTATTAAATTAATATTCATAAAAATTATTAATAGAAAAGGCTGTTAATTTTGACACCATTTGATACAGCTGTATCTGAAACACCGGTATACAAAATTTTAATTTTATCCATGCAATATTGAGTGTGTTATCAAATTTTATTCAAAATTCGATGATTATTACGCTTACCGGCAACCAGTCTCAAAATTATTGGAAGAAAACCTCGGATGTTTTTTGAAAACCATATATGATTACAAACATCTAACACCGCACCTGATTCATCGATGTTTAAAAAACAACGACTATCCATGTGTAAAGCTAAAGCAAAATGTAGTTAAAAGCCGCAGAACATTACATACTGGCGAAACCAGATTATCAGATAGGAATTCGCCCTTTCTGTTGCAGGGTTCAATTTTTAGACACAAAATTAACGGATTTTAAGGATTTTCTTGGTCAATTGTGGGGTTTTTTCAATTATTTTTTTTAAATCTGAATGAAAGTTTCGCTGAATCCAAATATATATCAACGGGGAGGGGTGGGGGCGCTTTAAGATTTCAAAGTTAGTGCCAAAATACACTCATTGCCATAAAGATTTGCGCACCAAGAAGTGCTTGTGGGATCGTAACGAAACTTGGCATGAAGGTACGAGTCAAGCAGATATATAAATGATTTGAAATGCAGCGTGATTGCGTAATGCCACCAGAGGGCGTTGAACTTCGTTCTCCCTGGCGCAGAAAAAAGGTACGCAAAGGATTTTTGCCTGCACTTAATCTATTGCAGATGGACGCTTTTTCATTAAGGATGCCGTTACGCCGCCATCTAAGACAATATAATCAGCTGTCAGAGTTCGAGAGGGCAAGAATCATCGGGATGATGGAAGCTGGATGGTCAGCTCGGCCAGTAGCCAGCCACCTACGCCGTTCTGACTTTACTGTGAGGCAGTGCTGGGACCAGTGGACGAAAGAGAGGTCGCATACACGGCGGCCAGGCTCAGGACGCCCTCGGCAGACCAATAGCCGAGAAGACCATCACATCACCCGACACGTACGCACAGCGTCAACAGCATCATTGTCCGCCATCTGGATACAGGCAGCACCTTCACTACGGGCCCCTGTGTCTGTCCGTATCATCGCGAGGGGCCTGGCAAAAGGGCATTTGGTATCACGGTGTCCATTACGTGTGCTGCCAATCACACTCACCCGCCATCGCTTCCGTTTCGAGTGGTGTCGCGCTCGACGGGCTTGAACCGCAACCGAATGGAACCAGGTCATCTTCAGCGACTATTCAAGATTCAATTTGGGCAATGATGACAACCGTGTACGTGTGTGGAGGCCCCGTGATGAACGCCTCAATACTGCCTTCTCCTTACAGCGGCACACTACTCCCACAGCTGAAGTGGTGGTATGGGGTGCCGTCGCATTCGACACCCGGTCACCTCTAATATTAATCCACGGAATCATGACAGCCCAGCAGTACGTGCGTGACATCCTTCAGCCACATGTGTTACCACTCATAACAGGGCTACCAGCAGGCATTTTTCAACAGGACAATGCTCAGCCACGCATTGCAAGAGTATCACAGGAATACCACCCTTCCCTGGCCTACCCGATCCCCAGATTTGTCACCGATCGGATTTGTTACCGGATCACTTGAGCCGGTAAGTTGAACAGTCTAAGAGTTTGATCGAACTAGAGGCGCGCTTACAACGACTGTGGAATGAAATTACGCAGGACACCATACGGGACCTGTATGCCTCAATGCCCGCCCTTATCGCATCGTGTATTCACGCTAGAGGTGGTCCAACAGGGTACTAGAACCTCCATTCATTTGTAGTTTTTCCTATAATAAAGGACCCTTTTGCTTTGATTTTGTATCACTTACTTATATCAACGTTGCACTCACATTTATAAAATTTCGTTCGATAGTGACAACTCTTTTTATTGCGCAAATTTTTATGGCAATGAGTGTAATTATGAAGGTGGCCTCTCATGACCTTCTAAACGTAGTTATTTGTAGAAAACAATAATCACTATCAAATGATATCTTCCGTTTTGTTCTGCGATATAAATTGTGCAATTACGGTCGGATGTTTCGTTTTTTAACATCTGTACATCTTTGCAGCGCTATACGGAGTGATTCTAATCGCTCTGCAGAAACTTTAATGAGAGATAGGGAATACTAAAATAAACCTTTTTCGTCAATGAATGTATGTCCACAGGTATAATTTGGCGATGAATGTACGTATTTTCACGCTAGAAGATGCTGTTAGGCGGGGCGGCGATTTGCTATTTTTCGGCATCTCCATTCGGAGGGCCGACATGCAGATTTATCGTACCCATACCCCCCGTAAACACGACGATAATTTTATGCGGCGTCAAAAATCTAGCACTAGACTTCCACGTGTGACTTTCCTGCCATAGCCACTGCATTATCCCGGCACAGATATATGTCAGCCGTTTTAGCATTCATTAATTTACTCCATTTTACTTCAAATTCTACACGTACATATGGGGACAGTTTAATACGGCGTGAAGGATAAAACACGGGACTATCACATGCGTTCCTCCCGTCTTAACCACTACTGTAAAACATTTTGCAACCTTTGCTCACTTTTTTCAGCTACTTTGTTGATAATTTCGGCAAACTGATAAGAAAAGCCACAATTACAGGTATTTATGAAACATCCAGCCACATTTTTGAAATATTCAGCTAATTATCGTTTACCGAAACGTTATTTATATATATATATATATATATATATATATATATTATCATAACTATAGGATGAAGAACCTTACTCCCCATGACGTTCAGCTAATTTCCCTGAAACTTTCAGTAACATGCTTGCAAATGTTTTACAGTGAGGTTATTTGGCCCATGGATTTAATTCTGAGATTAGCAGATTAGTATACGCTTATATTAAGTTATTATAAATAATGTATATTTTAGACTAACATTCGTACCACGTGTAACAGTGCCGCATAGCTCCAATTCGGCATTACGCTGCATTTAAATTGTATTAAATGTTTAGTTAAAATTTAAAAATTGACTATGATTGACACTAATTCGTTATTAAGCTGTTTTTAAATTGTAATAAAATTTTAATTGAATTTTTGGGGGCAGAAATAGATCTAAATAATACTTAAAGCTTCTCAAGAGTGATAATTATAGTAAATATTTAATCAGCCAGTAAATTACAGTAAATATTTAATCAACCAAATAGATAGCTTCACATATACTCACAGCATCATGCACAGCACATGAAGCATAAGTTCACTCTCTGATTTTGCAAGCTGAGTAAACGTGTTCCCTCCATGCTCTTTTCCCTATTATTGCACATAGAAAACGAACCTATTTGATGACACAAACCACAATTTTAATTTTGTGTAATTTTTTTTATAAATTTATTTGAAAGATGTGCAATATTTCGAGACCTGTTTATGCTAACATTATAATGTTTGTGCCATTCATTTTCTAATAAAACTTACCGTAACAAATGAATATTTATTTAACGGTTTTGATGTTTAAGATTTTTTTTTAATTCTTTCAAAAATCATGCAATATCCCATGCAAGCGGTCTAAATTTTACATCAATCGTTTTCTAATAAAAAATTGCGTATGAAATGATTATTTATTTATCAGTATTGCAAATTCATCTTTTGAATTTTATTTCAAAAATTCATTCTAAAATTGGTGAGAGGTCTGTTGAACATTCGATCGCGTGTAAAATCAATAGCATTCTGGTATTCCCTGATTATATTAACGGTACTAAATTATTTTCGAAAAGCTTTAGTCGTTCATGTGATATCACATCCATAGACTCACGGAGACACACACACACTAACATACACGAACACTAACTTATATTTACACACTAATATACACGCACTAACACACACAGACACACTAATACACACGTTAATACACCCGGCCGCCCATATTGATACTCTATGTCCTCGGCTGAGCTGGACGGTCTGGGCTTTCGACGCACTAATACACACGCACTAACATACACACACAGTCGCATAAACGCACACTCGCACTAACATACACACACACTAACATACACACACACATACATTAGCATATACCCACTAACGTAGAGTCACACTAACATATACACACAGAAACATACATATGCACACTAACATACATACACACACACTGACATAGATGAACCCATACGCACTAACATACTTACACACGCTGACATACGTACACACACTAACATACCATACACACAGGCTTTACCTTAAAAACATTCGATTCAACTTCAGGGATGCTTGAAACTCCCTCTTCCGTCGAAAACACAATCCGAATTTCCATCCCAATATTTTTCCTATGCAATATACTATGTATGTAGGGAAAATAATAATATATTTCAGTCTTTATATGTCGAGGATTTATATGCCCACAGCGGACAGTTTTCAATTCTGTTATTTTCACTCTCATAACTGCTCTAAATAAAAATTAGATTTACCTGTTCCGAAAGTTTATTTTTACATTTTCCCTTGTTACAAATATTTCCGTCATGCGTCATTAATCTCGGATTCTTATTTAAATGTTGCATGAAAGCGTTTTACCATACGTAATTTTCAAAGCCATCCAACATTTAGTGTCTAATATTCAAATAAATTGCAGAACATCTTATATAGTTACTGTTCGTTTGAAATGCATTATGAATAAAAACACCTCAGCGCAGGACTTTCCCTGCATACTACGTAAGATTCACTTCTTTCATAGCCTCATAAATTCGTGGAAGTCACTCAAGCGATGTTATTGAAAAGTAGAACCTTTGTTAAAACACAGAATAAAAATAAATTAGTAACAGTATTTACTCTTTTCAGGTGCAAAAAATAACATTCTTCTGTATAAAAATAGCAGCAACCGCAAAAGCTACAGCAAGAAAAAATCCGTCAAAAAACGCCTTCTTGCTTTTGCTGGTGAAATGATTACCCTGAGAGAAGGAAGCTAGTTTTGCAACCAAAAAAACTGTATCTACCGTTGGTTATTACTTTCTTATGCAATAGAATATAGTATAGAGAAAGTATTGTTTTCCCGAAAATTTTCGATTTCGAGATTTGGATGTCAATATATATTTCAGGACTTTCTGAACACGTTTTGACTATTTTTAGAGGGATGTCCGTTTGTCTGCCTGTGGACGATTTCTTATACACGCGATAGCTGTCACACATATTAATGAATTTTCACGAAACTTTATATTCGACTTTGTTACCGAAAAATCTAGAACTAAATAGAAATTTTATAAATTAGAGTGAAAACTTCGAAATTTATTCGACATTTTATATTTTCTATATTTACTTAACGTGGCATCGTAGGACGAAATTTGACATAATTATGCATAAAAGAGATTATTTATGGCTCAATGATCACGAAACTTCTAAAGTTTCAATCGATGAAGTGAAAAATACAATATAGTGAATCAATGTAGTGAAAGATAGAATTTTCATGTTTGTGACGTTATAAGCCCCCCTCCCTCAAGGGAGTACATTGTCAAACTGAATATCAATCGAAATATTTTGAAATCCCTTTAAAATGAAGGGTAACATGCGATATTTGTAATTATTTGGACCAACGATACAGAACTTTCATTTTTTTTTTCAAAATTTGCGAAATAAAAAATTCACAAGCAACTTAAAAATGGAATCTGGTACTCTAAAGTCGAATGGAGTCACACTTCAGTAAATTTGTTTATGCAATGCTTTATATGTACATTACTGTCAATTTACTGAACTTTAATTACTTAATGAATGAATGACAGTCATTTTTGCAAATATAGCACTTTCGATGGCGACGTCACGTAAAAGACTATTTAAATGAATCTAATAATATATCAAATAATAATTAACTTTCTTACTCGTCGTGAAATATACATATTTTTAGTATGTATAAAATGAAACAGAGAATTTATTTAATGTGGTAGCCATGTAGTAGCCAAGGAGAAATTCTTAGGAAGATAATAAAAGTTTTTCTTGCTCACCAGCTAAAATAACCTCCCTAAAATTTATTTACACTGCTTCTTTATTTCAAGAGATATCATACTTATTGACTGACTCACAGACATAAATTCCAAAAATGATTGATTTGCCATACATGTGTACATTCAATGGATACACGAGATCATAACAATTCCATCATTAGTCGATATCTGAATACAGTTACGATCAATGAGGTTCACTTTTCCCTGCAACCAAAAACTTGAGCCGTAGATTATATATCGTACTATACGTCAAATTATTATTATTTGTCATCACGCGACAGACTCCTATTTAAGGATATACAAAACACATAAAATTTTTAAAATACGATAATCCAATTCTTGACTCTACGTGCTATATTTCCTTTTGCCGATCCGGTGGTCGAGCGGTCAGGGGCATACGTTTCCGTCTGATCGCTGGATTGCCGGGTTGCGGGTTCGAATCCCACCAACCGGCATGGATGTTGTCATGTCGAGACCAAGTCAGACTTCCGCCCTTCGGGGAGCCATTATAAAAGTGAAGCTGCAAATCTCCTCCCCTTTGCCATGGGATACCCTGGGGAGTCTTGTGGACGTGGTGCATAGGCGCTCCTTCACGACGGGGAAATTAGTAACGAACGATATTTCCTTTTACATATATTACGAAGCAAATAAAATGACAACTGTGAAGACAGATATGACAGACTGTCAAAATTTGACAGGTGGAATATTTCATATTAGGATACTGTGGTACTAAGAAATTTAAACGTCAAGTCGAGGCTTATGCAATGAAGAGCTAGCCCCACTATCAATATAGCAGACAGGCTGACGCCAAAACTTGACGTTAAATTCTAGTTAATTTATAATGGGACAATGTAGAATTCCCACATGCATCCAAAAATCAAGTAGTCCTTAGGACCTTAAGCAGTTACGTCCCAGTGTATCTCCGGCTTTTCGCACCAACTCGCCAGCCCATGGGCCCAAGGTATGGGACGAAAGTGATGTCAGCAGCGCCAATTGGAATGATTCAAACTAGTCTAAAAGAGAAGTTTTTTTAACTCGACAGAATTCAACATTCATGCAGGAAAAGACTGAGAAAGTAATATGTGTGCACATATAGAAATTCTAGAAGAGTTCAGAAGAAACTCATAATAAAATTTGCCTACAGTGACTGTATCCAAAGATGCCTCTTCAGATGACATGAAAAGCAAAGACAAAATGTACCCTTTTATCATGCATGAAGCCATTACATTTTAATTAAAGTCTATCAAAATTTCCGTCTGAGTCTGTCATCACAACCAACTCCAAAAATTTAATTGGAAAACTTGACGATTAATATAAATTGATAATGTCACAGTGATGAATACAATTATAAATAAACATCTGAATAATAATTTTAATAAATATATAATTTGGAGAAACAATATGTCATCATTTTAGAGTGTTGCGTTTTTCTGTTTATCTTTTACGAATGATGATTATTCACAGGTTAATTCCGAACACTGCAAACAGGTGGGTTATTTTTTGCACGCTTAATATTGTACACACGATTACGACGCCAAATTAAGTTAATTTAACGAATGAAATAAATATTAAAATAATAAATTTATAAATTAAAATCCATATTTTATCACCAGAGTAACTAGAAACCAAACTATAGATAGAAACAATACTGTAGTGATCTTTATATGAAACGTGTGACTAAGTAAATCTTATCCAAATGAATAAGATAATCAATAACTTTTTACTAGGAAAGAATATTTGATCTAATGTTTTGAAAACAGCAACTATCAAAGTTTAAATGCATGCAAATATTTGCAACTATGCTAAATATTCTAAAGCACAATTTGCAATAAAACAGTTACAACTTAATTATACAAAAGTTGTTTGTTTGCAACCTATTCTATTTTTCTTTAAAAGATATCTATTTATTCTCGTTTCAAGGAATTCCCTTTATTGTTACAGTTGAGAAAACGTAATATAATTAAACTTTTCCTTTAATTTGGTATCACTGATTTTTAAAATCCTCTTAAAAATTACCAGCTTTTAATCAGAAAAATCTCACGTAAATACTCGCTTATTAGCGAAACAAAATAAATTGTACTAAAATTAATAAACTTAAGCAGCCTTTCTCTCTAAACAAAGAAAATTCAAAAATATTCAAAAATGGAGATAAAAACTGATTAAAAAGCAGATTAGAATTTCTAAAGACGTTTATTTTTTCGTTTCATTTACCTAATTGAATATACCTTTCTTAACTTTTAATGAGATCTTAAATCAAACAAAAGAGTTGGTATTTTTTATAACTTTAGACTAAAGTTTATTTTGCAATTAAAACCAAAAGATAAATCAAATTCTTTTCCTGCTTTACTGTTTTCTTTTTCTGCTATTTAAAACTTTAATTAATTATGGAATTCTACTAATTTGCACAGTAAACATTTAAAATTTAGTATGCTTCACGAAGAGTACCTGGAAAGAATATAAAATCAAGGGTTGGTTGTAGAAGAAAATTGAAATAGAAAGAAGAATCAGCCAGAAGAGGAGAAATTAAAAATGATAGTTGCATCCTTCCCCGGAAGCTCTAATTTTATGAAAATGCACAATTTAATTTTTTATACTGCTCCCAATAAAAGATGGCAATTAGTTAAATTTTCACCGTGAATTAGGGCGAAATGCATTTGGCCGGTAAATTTTGTTGAAAAATTCGCTGGAGATATCGATAATTAATATCCTTGACTTATTCCATTTTACCTGAACTGAAAATGTGAATTGCTAACTCCTATGAAAGGAAATATAAGAGACATCAACAAATATATTTCAAATATTTTCAACCGTCAAATGAAATTCGCGACCATTTAATTTATTTGCTGTTGGTCCCTTTAAATCGAGCGGAAAATACTCAATAGAAATGCAATAAAAACCTGATTATCTAGACCAATTTGGGATAATCCAAAAATTCAATTTTTAGTGTAAAGGTGCAAAGAATCAAAATCATATATCCAAAAACACATTTAATTACTACTAAACTGCTGTGATACTGAAAATCATACTTTATTTACAAGTAATACTATATATATATATATGTATAAAATTATTAACCGATTTGAAAATAGTCTAATATTTTTATTTTAACAAAGTTTTTTTTTCTCACGATATTGTTTTGTTAGGAGCATGTCGGCCGGTTATGAAAACTCATCGATTTCTTTAACAAAACGTAGATCAATCTGTAACAACAAACCCCAATTTTACTAAAGGCTACTATAAAATAAATGCATTTTTCACGGAAGTATAAAAAATGGAGAACTTATCTTTAAAACTTTGAGCCGAAGTCATTCGATTCTGCTCTGCGATTGTTTCGTCCACATCGCCGCCATCTTTGTCAACTGACTTTAACACAGAGCAAATAATGTCTTGATCTCGGAATTCCTGTTCTCTGTCGTTCGGTGTTACCCAAAATCTATTTAGTAATAGTACGTATAATATTCTATGAACAGTCTATGTAATATTTTCTAACGTTTTCTGCTAATTATCATTAGACTCAGTGATCGTTTTGTTGGAGTTCGACATCCAGTCAAAGAGCTTATTCCTTGATTTATGGAAGATTGATGTGCTCACTTTCTCTCACGCCTAAATTACCCAGTAAATAACGTGATGAAGGCCCAGATCACTCAATTCACCCTAAGGTATGAGCAGCAGATTGAACGACCGGAGTAAACAACGTGTGTCATATTAATGTATTTTAAGGAGCCTCTTAAAATGTGTAAATCATCGCATTTGGTATGTATTGTATTTTTTTTCGTCTATCTCACTTTGTTATCCTTTTTGGGATCCTCACTTTTTAAATTTTTCACTAGGCGTGTTGCAGTGTTACAATAACTTTATTCGATCGGGTGACTACTATGCACTCGATGTTCACTTTACTATGGGTAAACCTGAGGTATTCAATCATAGTACCTTACAAAAACTTTGGAGTGCTTAAGATCTTTCCTAGAAATCATGTATAATGGCAAACAGAACGGGCATTCCAAGATAAACACCGCCATATTTATGTTAAATGTTATAATGTTAATACGGTTTTAGAATTGAACCAAGCTCTTCGGCGTGATTCACCAAGATTTAACAGTCAACATCTTAACCTATATTTGATCAGTGTTTCACAAGCGTGGTTGACGTAACACCCCAAAAATTAAATTTTTTACGAACATTTATAAAAAGTTAACGTTTGAACGTTGCTCACAAAAAAACTTTGTTATTCTAATGCTTATAATGATAGAAATGCACCCACAATATTGAATATGGCTGTACCAAAAAGTCCAGTGGCGTTTGGAGCACGAGATATTGTATACCAAGATTGTAAATTTTATGCTTTGTATGGCGTTCTACTTACTACTTTTGTCACGATTTATATACATTTACTAAAAATTGCAGTAAATCTATTCCATACCAAATCGTTTTCTCTTGCATGGAACAAAGCGTAACTAATCTATTTTCCCATGCACCTGTAAGCAAAAATGTTTCTATCGTTCCTTTTCATTTCTATCGCTGCTCCGTGTAATCTATTGATTTTCTTTTGGCTTGGTATGCATGGATTTTATTGAAGAGTTATTGCATGAATGAAAATAGTTGTTTTTTAATCCTTTTTAGTATTACACTTTTATTTGAGTTCGACTGAATATATATATATATATATATATATATATATATATATGTCTGTGTGTGCGTGTGTGTGTGTGTGTGTGTGTGTATGTGTGTATATACTATATACATATATACCTAATATTTTTAATCTTAGTCTTGGTCTATAGTTACTTATTTGTAACACATATGCTAGAGATGGGTTTTTCTAAACTTACCATAGTTTGCATAGTTTCTGATTAAAATTTTTCGAAAAATCGAAGCACCCCTAAAAAATAATCCCATCGTCTCGAAATTTTGCATGCAAATTCATTTATACCAAGTATGCAAATAATTAAATTTGCAAGGCCAATGAGTATTAACTTCGGTCATAGCTCGTGTTTCTACTGTGCAATCAGCATCCTATAAAACAGGTTAAAAATGTGGAAGGTTTATCTTTGCTCGTTATCGGCGTTGTAGTTCCGTGGAGACACAATCAATAATGCAGTTACGACGTTGCCGAAGATCTTATAAGCAATTAGACGAGTTCGAACGTGGTCGTATAGTCGGGATGCGTAAAGCTGGCTGGTCATACCGAGCACCACCGGCTGCCACCTGCACCGAAAGGACACTGCTGTGCAAAGGTGCGGGTAGCAATGGTTGCTGCAAGGAACTTATCGGCGGAATGAATGCTCTGGAAGGCCATGCCACCCGTGGTACCTTCCACCATCTCACGGCGCTTGGTTGAGATGGGGTTACGCTCAAGGTGGCCTTTAAGACGTCTGTCTATAACCCCACAACATTGACAGAGTCGTTTGGAGTGATGTCGTAGCCGAGCATCATAGCTGCCAGCAAACTGGCATCGCATAGTCTTCAGCGATGAATCACGCTTCAGTCTTTCAGCAGATGGCCATGGGTACGTATCAACGGTCCCAATCAGCTTTTTTTTACCCAGGCACACAGCCAGGGCGCGGTAGCCCATTGGTTAGCGTGCGAGAATTGCACTCAGTAGGCCCGGGTTCGATTCCCTCCGCTGCCACCAAAACTGCCGCCGTGTTCACGAGGAGTACGATCACGTTAAATATGCGGGTCCGCAAGTCTTTTCTAGAGGTTGGTGGTATACGGTCCCTGTGGATGCCTCCCCCACTGGGTTCCGGTCTAAATTGGGTGACTCTTCCCGGCCGTCCAAAAAGTTACCTTACACCTTTCTGGTAGGTCGGACGGTCTGGGTCTGAACAACAACAATAGGCACACAGCCATTACCCCTGGTGTGATGGTGTGGGGTAATATCTCTTAAGACAATAAGTCGCCCCTAGTCATCCTACGTACAACTTTAACAGTTCAACGATATGTTGATGAAATCCTGCGGTCGTTTGCGTTACCCTTGATGGCACGTCATTCTGGGGCTATTTTCCAACAAGATAATGCCACGCCACATACGGCTCGCATATCTGTGGACTGTCTCCGTGCTGTTGATGCTGTTCCTTGGCAAGCAAGGTCATCAGATCTTTCTACAATCAAGCATGTATGGGATATGCTAGCTCTCCAGATTCGGGCACCCTGAAATGTAGCAGATCTGGAGCAACAATTGAAGAATGCCTGGCAGAATGTATCGCAAGATGACATTAGGTAGCTTTATAACTCCTTTCCTAGACGTATACAAGCATGCATTGCCGCCAAGGGGAGTTTCGTCAATTACTGATTTGAAAATTAAATTTACAATTGCCAACCATTGTTGGGTCCTGCGGCCTTGATTTTGTAATCATGTCATTACCTGTGTATGAGCTGTATGCATATTTAATTTCAATAAAAAGTCACTTTCTTATTGGTGCTTCTTTTTTTCTGAAAAAGATTGTGTGTGTATATATATATATATATATATATATATATATATTATAAAAATATCTAAAAATAAGATATACAAAAAACACAATCATAACACTTCATAACATTAAGGCGCATTGCCGCTCTTTCATGTTTAGCAGGTATATAAAAGTAAATACATCATCAAATTGAAAAAGGCGGGGAGGTACAAAGGAAAGGGGGAAAAGAAAGGAGAGTGTTTACAGGAACGACAGAAAAAAGGCCGGGGGGGATAGTGACCCCCCGTTCCCGGTTAAAGCACTTTTACTCTAGAAACACTCCCGGTGCCACTGTCTTCCCGAAGCACTCCTCCGTCCGATGAAATCTATGAAACATCCCGAAGTATATAGACCATGAAGCTAAAAAGGGGGCTTAAGATTGGAATAAACCTAACCTAATTACTCAACAGAATACTTGAAGTCCACAAGCCATGCCGCACACCCTTATCTCACCGACCTGCTATCATCAAATGAAATTGTTTGTCTTTCTGTCAAATATCAAGTCTACATAGTGCCTTAGATAACGATGTGGGTAATTGCTTTTCGCTGCTTCCCTGAGTAATTTATTGACGCTGTGTTGCTGTTCTTCCTTTTCAGTGTTGAGACGTCTATATCGATTTAGATGATTTATTATAACATTCCTGAAAATACCACTGCTCAAATTAGATTTCCAATCTATAATGTAATTAATGTTGAAATCAAAATTATCCCTCTTGTCATAAACTTCAAAACATATCTTGTTTTTCTCATTGTAGTAAATACTGATATCCAGAAAATCAACAGTTCAACGATATGTTGATGAAATCCTGCGGTCGTTTGCGTTACCCTTGATGGCAAGTCATTCTGGGGCCATTTTCCAACAAGATAATGCCACGCCACATACGGTTCGCATATCTGTGGACTGTCTCCGTGCTGTTGATACTGTTCCTTGGCAAGCAAGGTCATCAGATCTTTCGACAATCAAGCATGTATGGGATATGCTAGCTCGCCAGATTCGGGCACCCTGAAATGTAGCAGATCTGGAGCAACAATTGAAGAATGCCTGGCAGAATGTATCGCAAGATGACATTAGGTAGCTTTATAACCCTTTTCCTAGACGTATACAAGCATGCATTGCCGCCAAGGGGAGTTTCGTCAATTACTGATTTGAAAATTAAATTTACAATTGCCAACTATTGTTGGGTCCTGCGGCCTTGATTTTGTAATCATGTCATTACCTGTGTATGAGCTGTATGCATATTTAATTTCAATAAAAAGTCACTTTCTTAATGGTGCTTCTTTTTTTCTGAAAAAGATTGTGTATATATATATATATATATATATATATATATATATATATATATATATATATATATATATATATATATATATATATATATATATATATATAATTTGTTTGTTCGCCTGATCCCCTGGAATGCCCTTAGACAAAATTGGTACCCTGAGTCTGTCATAATCGCATATAACACTATAAATCTCCCATTGATCTCAATATTTCTCCACTTGTTCGTTAAGCTCCATCATGGAGCAAGTTTATGGTCCGGAACGGAATTTTCAAAAGTTTTACATTTTTAAAATGCTCCATGCGTCTTAATTTTTGTCTGAGATACATAAAATTTAGCAAGAAAATACATCTCATACTTTTTAATGAAACTGGGTATGCATTTTATAATTGGACTTTATTAAGGTAATTAAAAGTGAATAAGAACCTAATTAAATGATTGAAATTAAGTTTTAATGCAGATAAATATATTTAAAAAATTAACTTTCTAAGGGATTTAAAAATGAATACCCAAATTTGTTCATAATGTGTTTTTGAGTGATCAGAATGTAAAATTAATCAAAAATGTGAACAAATAGCACGCAAGGAGCATTTCCAAATTTTCGTTAAAAAAAGTAAATTAAAAAGAATAAACAAGATTATAACAAAATTGAAAAAAAAATTAATGGTATTTTATTTAGTAATGTTAAGAGGAATATTTATACAAATTTTCACGTTTCTAAGTCAATAAATAAATAACAAGAAAGATCAATCATGCTTAAAGCATTGATTATGAAACACTTTCCAACTTCAATGCAATTTTATTTAAACATGTCTAAAATGCAATACATTCCTCGGTAATATTTTAAAACTTATCACAATACTACATTAATTTATTATATTTGAAACCTTAAACCTTCATCGAAAAAAATTAACTTCATTCAAATGACGGCATTAAAGTATAAATTGCCTGGTTTAAACATCTCTTAAATGTTATACATTCCTCGGTAATAATTTTAGAATTATCATAATACTACGATAATTTATTATATTTGAAAACTTCATCGAAAACAACTGAAATCCATTCAAATGACGTCATAAAAAAATAACACGCCTGGCTCTCTCTATAAAAGCAACATTTCATTCATAAATAATTCCCCCATTCATGTCATTCATCACAATACTATAACAATTTATTTTATTTAAAAATTAAGACCATTGAGCTGCAAGTAAGTAAGCTCTATGCGTAAAACTTCATCGAAAAATATCGTCCTTCTCTTTCTAAAATCAATGAATTCATATCAGCTAAGCAGACTCCATGGACTAAATGATTTCGTGTTAAAGAATTACAGCGATTCTAATACAACTCATTCTACATATTTTGCTGTTTACATTTTACATAGGTGAAAAATAGGCTTAATAGTAGAAATAATCAAATTTGGAAGAGCATTTAAACTGAAATATATTGTCATTGCGTTGTTTCAGTATGTAGATGCACAGAATTTAGGCAAAAATAAAGTAATTTTAGGACGGATACAACACTCAATATGAATTAAAAAGAACTTTAAAAATCACGATTTTGACACAAGATGGATGCCATATATCATTTTGAAGTGGGTCATGTGATCGTTTCATATCATGGACACGTGATCGCTTAATATAAGAGGTGTTATTATTATTTTAATTTTTATTTAAAAAACAACTGAATATATTTCGCTGAATTTTTTTTTATATATTTTATGGAACAATTTGAATATTGCCTAAAATTTTTGAAGCAATTTGTGAATTTTAAATCCGCTTAAAAAATGCTTGAAAAATTAGGTCCCATAGGGCTCAATGTATTCCATTTTTTCAACCCGGGTTCAATCCAAAACTAATTGGATGATATTATTCATTTATATTCCCATAGGTCCTATAGACCGTCTGAACAACATACTAAAATTTCATTTTGATTAAGTCATTTTTACGGCAGTTATCGTGCTAACAGACAGACAGACAGACAGACAGACAGACAGACAGACAGACAGACAGAATGAACAAAGTCATAAACACTTTTCAACTTTGTTGTAAAGTGTTAAAAAAAATGTCAACGTCCACCCCGTCCCGTTAAGTAATTAAAAACTATCACCAGAAAATGAATTTTATTGCAATATAATAAATTGGAATTCTTTTTTGGCCAATTATAACTAAAAGATTTGACTAATTACAACAAACAAAAATCTGTTGTGGACAGCACATGACTTTCCCTGCAGACTCATATTCACGTTCTTCTTATTTTTTCAATAATTCATTAAATTGAATTAATTTAATGGCACAAAATAACAGCTATAATTATCTTAAATTATTGAATACTAAATTTACACTTTTTATTCAATTTTCGTTTTCATTTAGTAAGTCGACTTTAGTAAGTGGACTTTAGTAAGTGGACTCAAAGGTGGCGTAGCGAAAATATGAGAAAAATAAAATATCTCGAGAACGGCTTGTCCTAGAGTAATGAGATTAGTCTTATTCTTTTCATCGTCAAAAATTACTCATAAAATAAGCATTTAATTGATATATTTGAGCATACGTAGTCTTTTATTTTTAGATTGGCCATTTCGCAAAAAAGGCGGGTTTTTTTATCCCACATTGTACCAAAATCTAATCAACACCAGGGTCACCTACAATGAACTTACCTATTAAATTTTATGAAATTCGGTCAATTAGATTTCAATTATAGTGGATGCAAATTTTGCACAGATAGACAGACACACAGACACACACACATACACAGACGTCATGCTAAAAATAGTATTTTCGTGTTCTAGAGGTTCCAAACGTGTAAATCCGTCGAAACTCGAGTTGCGATTTTCGGCATGATTCCAATATTTTCCCTATACATTACCATGTATTGCAGGGAAAATAACAATAGTTTCTTTGTGTAAATATGCACGGTATCAATTTGTTAAACATTTTAGATTTCCAATTTTTAACATAAAAAGTATTTTCTCTTTTACTTGAAACTTACGAATTCAAGGATTACAGCGGAAAATTTTGCGAATAAATCACTATTTTTAAAAATATTTTGCTCTGTCTTGTCTTTTGAATGCAAATTATATGAACTGTAATCCCTGTTGCTGTACAGTTATTGCAATTGTCATTTAAAAATGCCTAAATTCCATTTCTCACATCTTAAATTCCGTGTTATATGCATATTGGCAAATATTAACTTTTATTAGTCCATAATGCATTGAATGATGAATACGAAATTTGGATCACAGTCGTAACATAGACATGAATATGATTTGAACTTGTGTAATAACATTTTTTGTACATAACGTTTTTTTCCTAAGAATGGTGATCCAAAGAATAGAGATCAAATATTTTTTTTTACATTTCTGAAATAATAGAAACAAAATTTTCAACATACCAAGCATTTTAATTTTCCATTTTTCAAATGCATTCTAAATACAAATTACATTAACTTCACGAAACATTATTCCATTCGCTAAAAAGTAAAAGTATCTTTAAATCCCTAGTTATCGTCTGCTTTAAAATAACTAAGCTTTCGTACAATTCTTTTTAGATGAAACTGCAAGGCCACCTTGTAACTTCCATTTTATTATTAAATTTTTCATTAACTTCTAAACCCCGTTATCTTGGTAAGCTGTCTATTTCAAATGAGATTTATAAGAAATTAAAAATTGAATGATTAAGCTTTAGAGAGATTAAAAATTTTCCTCCGAGAAAATAAATTCTCTATGAAAAGTATTACATTAGAAATCCTTTAAGACTACTTATATCTGAAAATTTTCAATTTGAACCAAGGAGATAGTTATTTTCATAAGATGCGTGGAATTTAATCATTATTAAAATTATAACTTTGTTTCTCTTTTAACTTAAAAATTGCGGATTTAAGATTAACAACGTGGCAATTTTTTTCAAAACAATGTTTTAAATATTATCTACCCTGTATTTTTAATATAAACAAAATGTCTTCATGGATTCTTTGCATCCATAAATTAAATATTCCTATCACTCGCACGTAATACCAAAAGTTAGCTGGAAATGAAATTTTTAAAGTAAAAATTATAATTACATTGCAATAATTTTCTTTATTGCATTAAGAAACACCTAATAGATTTGGAAAGTGAATTGTTATATCAGATAATAAGTGAAGCACCGCATGTTAAAAATTATCAAACAGGAAATTTAAATTTATTAAAAGTTATTTTTGGCGATAATAGCACTTTTTAAATTTTCTGACAATTAAAACACAAAATTAAAATAACACGATAGCTATATATGTTATTCTAGAGTATTCTTCTGGACGCTATGATTTTGAATCTGTAATCAGATTGTCCTCTGTGAAGGCCGATTTTGCCGTTAGGTGTTTTTGAGCTTTGAGCAACAAATTTGAGCTTTTCCTAAATGTATAACTGGGAAGCATAGGAGCAGCTCAACCACTGGAATACATCTAACCGTTATTGGGGTTGCATTGACTTCTTAAGTTGGTGTAGAGGGCTGGGGGGTGTATCCGAAATCAGTATGAAAAACTGGGAGAGTTCAAAAGCAGAGGCATCGTAAGCTCATAAGAAAGCTGGTGGTCATCCAGATGTATCAGCTATACCCTTAATCTAAGAAAGACAACATTAAGACGATATTGGTAGCAGTAGGTCATAGATGACAATTATGAAAGTCAAAAAACTATGGACGTCCTAGGGAAACTGATGACACAGATGATTTTATAGTAGTGAGATCATCCTGAAAGGCGTAGACATCAAAGCCTCTCAACAATTCTAAGTCACCTAGGTTTTTCTACGCATCATTCAATATTTCACCATTAGAAGACTGTCATTCTCGGCATCTCTTAAAATGGTTAAAACTGACTGCCCAACCATCTGCAGTGATAAAACGTCTAGGAATCATGAACGGCGTCCAAATGACATCACGTAGAGTTTAACAATTACTGTATCTTCTTTCTGGGAGCAGATGACCACCTTATTTGTCTATGGGAAGTCCAGGACCACAATCTAATCTGGCTTTAGCTGCCAAGCGGCACACGGCCATGCCGTCCAAAAGTGACAGTATAAGGAACCATCTCCTATAACAGCCAGTCTCTTATAGTATTGCTACGTGGTGCTTTGATAGATCACTTGTAAATTCAAGTCATTCTGTGTACAGTTAAGTTACTACTGCTTTCGCGTTTTTTAAGAGCTATCTTTCAATATGATTAAGCACAGACACATATATAATACGTCTCTACAGGGTACTTCCGAAGTGTTGGTATCCTCACATAAGCCAGTTAGAGTTTTTCTTGAGGCTGTATTTGCAGCCGTCAAATAATTTTCATGATCTAGCCGAGCAACTTCAGGACATCTGACAGAATCAGTCTCAAGACAACAAGAAACAACTATTTAAATTCATGCCATACCGTTGTTACAAGGTGACATAAACGTATAAAAGAACATATAATTACTCACTCATAGTGCCTCGTCTTAGGCTAAACGATTATTTAGTAGAACTAATTAAATCACTCAAGCTCTAAGTATTTTAGTAATCATTTCCAAGTAGTGTGGCCACATATTTTATTTTAATTAAATTGCATATTAAAATCCAGGTCTACTCAAAATTAACAACATTTCTCATAATATTTATATTCCACACAATCGATATTAAATATTCAAATTTGAGCAATACCCAATACTCAAATATAGGCTTGCATCGTCGCCAAAGGAGGATTTATTACATAATTATATGTGACCGTTGTGTTGTCATTACCTGACATGTAACCATTTCTTAACCTTTGCATAATGTCAGTGTGTGAGACATTATACAACAAAAGAACATTTTCTTAGGTGTACATAGATTTTTATATGACATAGTGTTGTATATCAACGTCAAATTATCAACACCTTCGTGCTTATCTCTGAATTTATTAGGTCATGAAAAGTCTTCTAATTATGATGCAGAAAAAACGTGATGGCTGGTGATAATGTGTGTGTGTGACTCAAACTAGTAAAACAAAATGGTTTAAGGATTAATAGTCCAGAAGATCAAACTTCAAACTTTTAATGAATCCTGCATTATATATGAAAACAAAACATGAACTCTACCATAAAATTTATATACCACAAAACAAGTTTTGAAAAGAAAAATTCCTCTTTTTTTATTTAACATTTCAAATATTCCGTAAGTTTTAAAGCATTACAATTTATTTGGAATTTCAAAATATTTATATTCATTAAAGATATCATACTTCAAACCATAATACAGATAACACAGTAGAATAAATCCATGAACTTCAATTTTCCTTTCATTAATTTCAATATAAAAAAAAGAAATTATTTTTTTCTTCTTCCTTTTTTAACACTTTACAACACAGTTGAAAAGTGTTTATGACTTTGTTCATTATGTCTGTCGGTCCGTTCGCAAGATAATTTCTGTAGAAATGACTTTATCAAAATGAAATTTTAGTATGTTGTTGAGACTGTCTGTGGAACATATGGAAATGTAAATGAATAATATCACCCAATAAGTTTTGGATTGAACCCGGGGGTTGTTGTTGTTGAGACCCAGACCGTCCGACCTACCAGAAAAGTGTAAGGTAACAGTTTGGACGGCCGGGACGTGCCACCCAATTTAGACCGGAACCCAGTGGGGGAGGCATCCACAGGGACCGTACCCTCCTTCCTTTACCACCAATCTCTCGGAAGGACTTACGGACCCACTTGTTTAACGTAATCGTACTCCGCATGAACACGGCGGCAGTTGTGGCACCGTGCAAATTCAGCGCGCAAACCACCGGGCTACCGCACCTGAAAAATGCCAACAGCACGCAGTGTTCCCAGGTGGTCACCCACCCAAGTACTAACCGCGCCCGATGCTGCCTGACTTCGGTGATCTAATGAGAACCGGTATTTTCAGCACGGTACGGCCGTTGACCCTGAACCCAGGGGTTGAAAAACTGAAATACATTGAACCCTATGGGACCTAATTTTTCAAACATTTTTTAAGCGAAGTTAAAACTCACAAATGGCTTCGAAAATTTTTGAAAATATTCAAGTTATTCCATAAAATACATAAAAAAAATTCAGCAACATATGTTCTGTAGTTTTTAAATGAGAATTAAAATAATAATTACACCCATATAAGATGAAGAGATCACGTGACCCACTTCAAAATAAAATATGGCATCGATCTTTTTTACCACGGTAAAAATCGTGATTTTTAAAACTCTTTAACATTTATATATAATGTTGCATCCGTCCTAAAACTGCTTTATTTTTGCGTATTTTCTGTGCATCTATATTCTGCTTCAACGCAATTACAATACTTTTGAGTTTAAATAATCATCGAACTTTGATTATTTCTACAACGAAGCCTAATTTCAATGGATGCAGAATGTAAACAAGTGATTGTAAAATGAGTTGTATAAAAGTTGTTGATCGATCCAAGCCGGGGGGCTTGTCTATAAAGGTTTTTAGCTGCTTTTTCCCGGCCGGGAAAATGATCTTTCCCTCAACCAACCATTTTATTGACAAAATGCCAGTGCCGGGCCAAGAGCAGTTACACTAGCCCTACATAAACATCTACTTCGTTTTGCAGAAAAAATAATCATAAAGCAACAATACCGAGTCACAAATAACAGTTTTCTGGTTCAAAATTGTTTAAAAATAACAATATTTAATTGCATAACAGAGCAGCTTCACTAGCCCTACATTTACTTCTGCTTCATGTTGCAGAGGATGTAAACATAAATTATCAAAAGACCCATCGACAAAGTTATTATTTTCAATATTTTTACAATAAAAACAGTTTTTAGTAATATATTTACATAATTCAGACTTCCAATTAACAAGCAAATGCCCCGAAGGAGGCAACTCAACCTACGAATAACCCATCAACCTCCGAGTTCTTGCCCAGGTCCCCGAGTACCCGAGTTCTTGCACCAGGCCGTGCAATCTACAATTCATCTACAGTAACGAAGGCGTCCATACACTTATTCATCAGTAAAATATATAAACAATTTCCCTTAAAATATAAATTATACACCACTAAGTCTAGTATACACTTTTACAATACAAAGCGAGCCATATCTTATAATATTAAAATCGTTAAAAAGCTACTACTATTACCGTTATCTATTTTGATATACTATTTATAATAATCATCATTAAAAAGCCATCATACAACTTACTAATATTATTTACCGTCATTTAAAAATTAATGTACAATAATACGCTATACAATATATTTAACAGTATTTACCTTTATACAATATTACATTTTTTTCTATTGTATACCTATTTCTTGATTACATCCTATTCTCTATTTAACAATATATCCACTTATTTTATATATCTGTTACCGCTAAATTGCAGAAATCAGTTATTCTGCAGATTATCTAGGTAATGTGCAGATTAACTAGGGTGATCCGTCAAAGTTCCGAAAATTGTTTCATTTTCCAAATTGCCTAGGTAATCTGCAAATTACCTAGATAATCTACACATTACCTGCTAGACACTTGTTAAAGTGAAAATAAGATCTTTGCTGGAACAATAGCAACGTTTCTAAAGAATCAAGTTAATACAATCAAACAATCAACAAATTAGTTGATAGAATCAATCATCAATCAATTAAGAACTATAATACAAAGAATTAAACGGTTTAAAATATTATTACAATTAAGGAAATGAATTTGCAAAACATATGATAAAATTATGCTTACTTATTAGTGCAATCTAAAGTTTGGTGACACTTTGAATTACATAGCAAATGGTTTTTGCGACAAGCACACCTATTTGTGGTAACTGTTTTGTGGTATTTGGTGTAAGAAACAAACTTTTGAACTTTAACGATACGGAAGCCGTTAATGTGCACATTTCCTAGGTAAAATGCGGAAAACTCTTGATTCCGCACGTTAACGGAGCAAATTAGTTAATCTGCAGATTAGCTAGGTATGTGCACATTAACAGCTTTTGAGCTTTAGCGATAACGTATCCACTATTTACAGTTATCACCACTATAATTCATCGTTTAGCATGAGCCAGATTTTTAACATTCAATAAATATCAAAAACTATCTACACGATTCAGCAATTTCATTGGCCACCAGGACACAGCTACGAATTATCCGGATGGACCCAAGATTAGCCACAACCCTATCAAACCAGGAAAGCCTGTCCCCATCTGTAGGCCCAGAAAGATGAAACTCGCGAGTAAGAGGGCAGGCAAACACATAATGTCTGCGTCCCCCTCCAACCCACAAGAGCAAAGGAGTGAATATCTTAATTTAAACCGAAACAAATAAACCACATAAGGTCCATGACCTGTAAAAAAGTAAAAAGCTCCCTCGATCAGAACTGAAAATCCACCGAAAGAGCCGACCGAAAGAAGTTAACACGCGAGCCACCGTCCCATGACTCACTTAGCGCCCGCCATCTCCTCACCACCTCCGTCCCAACAAAGCTAGACAGAAGAGAGTAAGGAGCAGAGGCAACCAGCAGCTCGCCAGACGTATCAGCGGTCTCATTACCAAGGAGATCCTCATGAGATCGTACCCATTTCAAAGAAATAACCCTTTTCAGAGGATATAAAATCCTCCTGATGTCATTTACGAATGTTTGTTCTGAAGGAAGTAAGCACACTTATTGACGAGAGGCTATCGGTATAAATCGCAGCGGAAAAACTGGTATCCCTAACCCACATCGCTGCACGCCCTATAGCCATCATCTCAGCCTGAAAAACAGTGTTGTAATTATTTAACTTATACTGCGCGGTGTTGATCAGGGCAAGGTCTCTGTTTACACAAAAAGCAAATCCCACCTCCCCGCCGATTTTCGAACCGTCAGTGTATACCTAAAAATGCGGGGAACCCTGCTCCTCCGCTAGGACCAAAATACGTTCATCTAGGGGCAAGGAGTTCCTAGGTTCCTAGGCTCCCGCACGTCAAAGTCAGCCAGGGGGGGAGAAAACCCGATTTGTAAATATCAACCCTTTTCCTCCAAAGCCAGTATTTATCGTAGGCGCTCTCAAGAATCGCCTGCATGGGCAGAATGCCCAAGAGGGAAAACAGATCATTATAGGGGTGGTTCGGTATGCGCCGGTAACCCTCAAGAGAAATGATCTCTGAAGGGATCTGAGCTTCCAGCCCTGCTCTAAGGTCAGGGCCCCCGCCTAGACTCCGGCGCAATAACCGATGATCTTCTCAACTAGAGTAAAATAACATCTCTTTAACATCCTCCTGTTGGCATCCGGCACCGGGACCGGCCCCCAGGACCGGCCACCTTGGCAAAACCGCCAGCAAGAACACTGCATTTGTTCTGCAGGAAGTTTAAGAGATTATTCCATGAGAGATCCATAGAGAAAATTACCTCTAAATAATTTATATTATTTGTTTTTGTAATTATCTGACCCTGTAGTTTAAAGATTGGATTTCGTTTAAGCCTACCCTTATTAACAAAGATCGTCGCTCTAGTTTTTTTCACTTGAGTTGCCTAGTTTAAGTTCCTGAGTAACTTAGTAACACCTCTCCTAGGAGACAATTCATATTAGTCTCAAGCTCACGCCGGTATACACCACCAAGTCGTCAGAGTAAGCCTGAAAGAAAAATCGATCGTTTCCAATATCCAAGACTCGATTAAAATAGAGGTTCCAAATCACAGGGGATGTATAAGAATTGCTGATAATTTTTCATGCAAAATTATTTAACTCTGGAGTCTGGAATAAAAGTATATGAGTGAAATATTCACTGCTTTTACATAGAGAGCCAGACGATTTATATTTCGATGACGTCATTTGAATAAAGTTTATTTTTTTCGATTAAGTTTTCAAGTATAATAAATGATTGTAGTACTGTGATAATTTAAAATATATCATTGCTGAATGCATCGCATTTTGGAGATGTTTAAATAAAATTGCATTTCAATTAGAACGGCTTTCAATTGTAAGGAATCAATGCTTTATATATGATTAATCTTTCTCGTTTAACATCAAATATTCAGTATCGGTTCAAGTTTTAAACATTACAATTCATTTGAAATTTTACAATATTTATATTAATTAAAGATATCATACTTCAAGCCATAATAATACAATAGAATAAACTTCTATTTCCCTTTCATTAATTTTCGTCTGCGGCAAATCTTAAAGGTAAATATTTTTACGATTTGTACTTTTTAACTTTTAATACAGAATTGTTAAAAATGACATCTACGAGTAAATTAATTTATTAATATAACTAGCATCATACCCGTTCTTCGTACGGAGTATATAATATAAAGAAACTTATAATTCGCAATCATGTGCAAATTCTGTTAAAATATTAAATTTATTGCTCCTAAAAAGAAGTTTAAGAATATCTGTTCTCACTATGCAAAATTATCTTCACGGGCAGATTTGAAGAATAAAACATCCTGGTCCATTTTGTAAGCAAATTTAAAAAGAAAAAAAAGGGATTGAATCAATATATGCAACCCCGTACTACTTATATTGTCGCAGATTAGAAAATATGTCAGTGTGTTAGTAGATGATTACCCGTATAACAATATGAGTCTCAAAAATCTTTGCCAAAATAAAAGAAATGACGTAATAAATTGAAAATATCAATAATCCACGTACTCTTTATACCAGAAGGTCGTAACTGATTCCAATATATGCCAATATATATCAAAACATATGCCAATATACCTGTACTACTTATATTCTCGTAGATTAGAAGATATACCTGTGTATTTGTAGAAGTTTACTCGTACAACGTACAATATAGGAGTTTAAACAATTTTTGTCATAATAAAATAATTGCATAATAGCTTGAAAATATCAATAATTCCTGAATCAATAATCCCCGAAAATAACAATAATAATAACGTTTAAACCTGAAGACCGTAATTGATATTATCTAGTCAGAAATGCTATTAAAAAAATCAAATCGTTCTTTTCTGAAATATATTTTTGTATCCATTTATTTATTATTCAAATCGAAAAAATAATAATTAAAATTAACAGACAGATTTTATTTAATTACGTTTCTGAGCAACATGATATAAGATAGAATCTTCCTCATAAACTGCGAAATTAAATAACCATTTTGATTTCTTTATACTTTTCATTGTTTAGTAAAAGCTTGTGAAAATAAACCATGCAGATAGATTTCCGATTTAAATCATGTTTCAAACAATTCATGTTTTCAGAAAATGACTAATTAGCGCAAAAAATCTCCCATCACACTCAGAGTAAAGTTTTAATTCCCTTTCAAACGATTTTCAAGAAATTCATGTTTTCAGAAAGTGACTAATTGGCGCAAAAAATCTCCCATCAAACTCAGAGATAAGTTTGAATTCACTTTCAAACTATTTTCAAGCTTTTTGTTTGGATAAACCACGGAGTTAAAGAGTATAATAACTCCTAGGGAAAAGTTTCGTTTTTCATTAATATCTCAACAACCCCTGATCATAGATATTCGAAACTTGGGCTAAATTTATGGGGGGCTATTTCAAGACTATCCAAAACATTTCATCAAATTCGGTTCAGCAGTTCTTCCGTGATGATGGGACAAACAGACAGACAGACAGATTTTCAATTTTATTTATATGGATTGCTTAACTTTTATGAAACAATGTTCATTATTTATAGTTCCAATTAATTTTCTTTTGTGATACTCATAATCTAATGAACTTAAATCTGTGAAGAAAACATACAAAATAACACAATACAATTCTTGAAAACTTATATACATATAATGTCAACATTGATAATGAAATGTGAATGTTCTGTTCATGAAATCAATAGTATTTGTGTTAATAATTAGTGTATCTTTGTCATAACGACCTTCTGAACTTTAGGTTGAAGACCGATTCCATCCTTGCATAAGGTTCACCAGAACAAACTCTTTTTTCTGCAATAAATTAAATACAAGTTAGTCATTTTCATAAAGTTGAATTTTTGATGTGAAATATTTTATGGCTCAATATGTATATAGATTTATATAGTTTTCATGTTCCTTAATATGATGATTTAAAGCATGGTTAATTTGACCAATAAAGATCACAACAAGAAATATTGTAAATGCCCCATGTATTAGAAATCTCAATACGATCCTTAAGATTATAAAACCTGAGTTTATTTGAAGGTATAAATACAATATTAAACATGAATTTTTTAAGTATTTCTGCAATCAGTTGACTGATTTTTGGAAAAAGAATGGTAAGATGATAATATCGTTGAAATCCTTTTCAGAAGCAAGCTTAGAAGAAGGGTCAAAAGAAAATTTTAATAGAACGATTAACTATGCACCACGATCGACAGCAATAGCTTTTAAATAATTGATTTTAGAATTAAGCAAATCCGTAGTAGAACAAACGTTTAAAGCTCGAATCAAAAACTTATAAAAATCAGCAATTTTATGATTATCAGAAGCAAGTTTACAGGAAGATTTAGAAAATTTTTGAATAGCACTATCGACATTGCTTGGAGAGAAACCCCAATCGACGGCAACAGCTTTTAAATAATTGATCTCCGAATTGAGGGGATCCAGCATAGAGTTAAGGATGTCCAGAGTAGATTCGAGGAGATCTAATGTAGAATCAAGAAGATCCTGCAAAGGGGATTCGGCATATTCTCGAAACAGCTGTATGCTGCATTATGCTTTTATTTGTGCTTAAATACTTTCCTGAAGCTTTACTTATTCTTACTGTTTTTAACATGTTTCCAATCAAAAAATCTGATGTGGGCAGCACATGACGTTCCTTATATAATGCAATTAATTTACTACTTTTACAGTAAAAGAATGGGTTATTCATATAGTAGATACTTATATTCTTTCCAAGATATTGAATTTTCGTCAATGAGTCGTCATTTTCATTAATTTAGCGTCATTTTTATCCATTTGACGACATTTTCGTTAATTTGGCAATATTTAAAAAAGTAGTCAAGTTGGTGACATTCCGCCAAATTCGTCGCCAAAATCTCGCCAAGCGTTATGGACGGAAAAATAAGTTATTCTTATAGCAGATAAATGACTATTGGCGTTCAAATACAAAAGTATTACTCAAAGTATCTTTTCTCATGAATATAACGAGCTAGATCCAGGAGAGTGATGTCACCAAATTTATCGCGTGATATTACATATGAAAAATGAACATGTTTCTCAACAGTTAATTTTTTTTTTTAATTTATGCGATTTTTTTATAAATATATTTGAAAATTGTGCAATATCTCGAGAACGGTTCATGCTAGCGTTCTAAAGTTTATGTCAATCGTTTTCTTAGGAAATATTACTATTACATAAGGAATGTCTATTTGCGTAAATTTATTAAAGGTTTTAATTTTTAAATGATTTTTTTCAAAATTTCACGCGAAAATTTAGGGTGATTCTGAACGTTCGACAGCGTTTAAAAACAATAGGATTCCAGTACTTTAAGGATTGTAATTTTTGTACCAAATTTCATTTTCGAATCGCTCCATTCGTTCCTGAGATATCGTCTCCACAGACTCACTGACACACACACAGACTTCACTTCAAAAATGTTTGATTCGTCATCGGAGATGCTTTAAACGTGCTCTCCCATCGAAAACTCGAATTCGAATTTTCGACCCCGTCACAATATTTTTCTTATACATTATGCATATAAGGAAAATAAAAAAAGTTATTCTTATAGTAGATACTTATATTCTTTCCAAGATATTGAATTTTCGTCAATTAGTCGTCACTTTTATCCATTTGGCGAAATTTTCATTAACTTAGCAACATTTAAAAAGTCGCTAAGTTGACGACATTTCGCCAAATTCGTCGCCAAAATCACCAAGCGTTATGGACGGAGAAATAAGTTATTCTTATAGCAGATAAATGATTATTGGCGCTCAAATACAAAAGTATCACTCAAAGTATCTTTTCTCATGAATGGAACGAACTAGATCCACGCGAATGATGTCACCAAATTTATTGCATAATATTACATATGAAAAGTGAACATGTTTCTCAACAGTTAATATTTTTTTAATTTGTGGGATATTTTGATAAATTTATTTGAAAGATGTGCAATATCTCGAGAACGGTTCATGCTAGCGTTCTAAAGTTTATGTTAATCGTTTTCTAAGGAAAAATTGCATAAGAAATATCTATTTGCGCAACTTTATTAAAGGTTTTAAGTTTTTGTTGATTTTTTCGAAATTTTACTCGAAAATTTAGAGGGTTCTGAACATTCGATTGCGTTTAAAAACAATAGTTTTCCAGTATTCACGGATTGTAATTTTTGTACCAAATTCCGTTCGAATCGGTCCATTCGTTCATCAGTTATCGTCTCCAAAGACTCACTGACAAACACACATACTTTCACACACACTCACACATGGGGCGCGGTAGCCCATTGGTTAGCGCGCTGGAGTTGCACTCGGTAGGCCCGGGTTCGATTCCAACCACTGCCAAAACTGCCGCCGTGTTCACGCGGAGTACGATCACGTTAAACATGTGGGTCCGTAAGTCCTTCCGAGAGGTTGGTGGTAGGGGAAGGAGGGTACGGTCCCTGTGGATGCCTCCCCCACTGGGTTCCGGTCTAAATTGGGTGGCACTTCCCGACCGTCCAAACAGTTACCTTACACCTTTCTGGTAGGTCGGACGGTCTGGGTAACAACAACAACAACACACTCACACATACTTTCACACACACTCACACATACTTTCACACACACTCACACATCTTCCCGGTCGTCCAATTTGTTGCTCTAAGTCCTCTGGACGAGCCGGACGGCCTGGGGCTTTCACACACTCACACATACTTTCACACACACTTACACATACTTTCACACACACACATACACACACACACACACATGCCCAGACATCACCTCAAAAACGTCTAATTCGTGTTTAGGGATGCGAAACGTACTCTCCCGCCGAAAACTCGAATTCGAATTTTCGACCCCGTCACAATACTTTCCTTATACATTATATGTATATAAGGAAAGTAAGAATCGTAGTATATTTCGCAGAAAATGCTTGCTTCTTACAAGAGCTGTCTGTCATTTTGTAGGTAAAGTAAGATTTATCATACATGATAACGAGCTCTCAAAAACTCAACCAAAGATGGTCATTGATTTCAGAATGAAGGTATTATAAACTACTTTTTTAAGTTTAGGGAATATTTTTATATGGAATATTTTTAAGTTTATTTGATAAACATACAATATCTCGACGACAATTCACACTTGCGTTCTAATGTCAGTTCTAATGTCATACGTTTTCTAATGACAAATTACGTATGAAATGATTATTTAACAGTATTGAAGGTCCAGATTTTATAAAAAAAATTCCAAAAATTCATTGGAAAATTGGGAATCTTCCGAACATTCGATTTAGTTTAAAATCAATGAGGTTTCAGTTTTCACTGATTGTAATAATCGATAACCAATTACTATTGATCCAGCAATGATTTGCAATGAAAATTTTCTTATTTCCTGATTTTCGACATAATTTTCATGTTTTCTCAAGCTATACAGGCTGTTTAATTATTCACTATCAGGGATTTATCTCTTCGGCGGTTGCTCGCAGACACATTCTTCCAATTTAAAAAATCATCAGAAAGAACATTAGCATTAAGTCGTGGTATTTTGCTACAAGGGTGCAGTAATAGCAAAAAATCTGATGTGGGCAGCACATGACTTTCCTTATATAATGCAATGAATTTACTACTTTTACAGTAAAAAAAAAAAGATTATTTTTATAGTAGTTATTTATATTCTTTCCAAGATATAGAATTTTCGTCAATGAGTCGTCATTTTCCATGTCGTCATCATCATTGAGTCGTCATTAATTTAGCGTCATTTTTATCCATTTGGCGAGTTTTTCGTTAATTTAGCAACATTTAAAAAAGTCGCCAAGTTGGCGACATTCCACCAAATTCGTCGCCAAAATCTCGCCAAGCGTTATGGATGAAGAAATAAGTTATTCTTACAGCAGATAAATGACTATTGGCGTTCAAATACAAAAGTATTACTCAAAGTATCTTTTTTCATGAATGGAGCGATATCTTTGTCATAACGACCTTCTGAACTTTAGGTTGAAGACCGATTCCATCCTTGCATAAGGTTCACCAGAACAAACTCTTTTTTCTGCAATAAATTAAATACAAGTTAGTCATTTTCATAAAGTTGAATTTTTGATGTGAAATATTTTATGGCTCAATATGTATATAGATTTATATAGTTTTCATGTTCCTTAATATGATGATTTAAAGCATGGTTAATTTGACCAATAAAGATCACAACAACAAGAAATATTATAAATGCCCCATGTATTAGGAATCCCAATACGATCCTTAAGATTATAAAACCTGAGTTTATTTGAAGGTATAAATACAATATTAAACTTGAATTTTTTAAGTATTTCTGCAATCGGTTGACTGATTTTTGGAAAGAGAATGGTAAAATGATAATATCGTTGAAATCTTTTTCAGAAGCAAGCTTAGAAGAAGGGTCAAAAAAAATTTTTAATAGAACGATTAACTATGCACCACGATCGACAGCAATAGCTTTTAAATAATTGATCTTAGAATTAAGCAAATCCGTAGTAGAACAAACGTTTAAAGCTCGAATCATAAACTTATAAAAATCAGCAATTTTATGATTATCAGAAGCAAGTTTACAGGAAGATTTAGAAAATTTTTGAATAGCACTATCGACATTGCTTGGAGAGAAATCCCAATCGACGGCAACAGCTTTTAAATAATTGATCTCCGAATTGAGGGGGATCCAGCGTAGAATTAAGGATGTCCAGAGTAGATTCGAGGAGATCTAATGTAGAATCAAGAAGATTCTGCAAAGGGGATTCGGCATATTCTCGAAACAGCTGTATGCTGCATTATGCTTTTATTTGTGCTTAAATACTTTCCTGAAGCTTTACTTATTCTTACTGTTTTTAACATGTTTCCAATCAAAAAATCTGATGTGGGCAGCACATGACGTTCCTTATATAATGCAATTAATTTACTACTTTTACAGTAAAAGAATGGGTTATTCATATAGTAGATACTTATATTCTTTCCAAGATATTGAATTTTCGTCAATGAGTCGTCATTTTCATTAATTTAGCGTCATTTTTATCCATTTAGCGAGTTTTTCGTTAATTTAGCAACATTTAAAAAAGTCGCCAAGTTGGCGACATTCCACCAAATTCGTCGCCAAAATCTCGCCAAGCGTTATGGATGAAGAAATAAGTTATTCTTACAGCAGATAAATGACTATTGGCGTTCAAATACAAAAGTATTACTCAAAGTATCTTTTTTCATGAATGGAGCGAGCTAGATCCACGAGAATGATGTCACCCAATTTATCGCATGGTATTACATATGAAAAGTGAACATGTTTCTCAATAGGAAATATTTTTTTTATTTTATATGAATTTTTGATAATTTTTTTTTAAATGTGCAATATCTCGTGAACGATTCATGTTAGCGTTCTAAAATTTCTGTCAATCGCTTTCTAATGACAACTTACATAAGAAATGTCTATTTGCGTAACTTTATAAACAGTTTTGATTTTTTGACGACTTTTTTAAAATTTCACTCGAAAATTTAGGGGGGGAGGGTTCTGAGCATTCGATTGCGTATAAAAAACAATAGACTTCCAGTGTTTATGGATTGTGATTTTTGTACCAAATTTCGTTCGAATCTGTCCATTCGTTCGTCAGTTATCGTCTCCACAGACTCACTGACACACACACACACACACACATACTTTCACACACACACACATACTTTCACACACACACACATACTTTCACACACACACACATACTTTCACACACACACACATACTTTCACACACACACACATACTTTCACACACACACACATACTTTCACACCCACACACATACTTTCACACACGCACACATACTTTCACACGCACACAGACATCACTTCAAAAATGTTTGAATCTTGATCAGGGATGCTTGAAATGTGCTCTGCCGTCGAAAACTCGAATTCGAATTTTCGACCCTGTCACAATACTTTCCTTATACATTATGTACATAAAGAAAGTAAAAATACTAAATTTTTATATGACCCCCATTGAAAAGGGCTCAATTTGAAAAAGTTGTTCTTCAAACTCATTAGTATGCATTAAAACCGATCTCACCCTTCTAACTTAAAAACTCGGAGATATTTGATTGATAATTTTATAAATTTTAAACATTTTAGGCTTGCAGAAAGGTCACTGTTTCTTCTATCAATCAGGGGTCACGCAAATTGCAATATTTGCATTTTACACATCTTGATTTTTTACTATTGCAATTTCCCTTGAAATACCGACATTTCTGCACACGGATTAATTCTAATACAATTTTTCGGTTAACCGATAATCGATTCGGTTAACCTGGTGCTAAAATTTACACCGGGCTAACCAAGAAAGGATATGATGCAAAAACATTTAATATTATTTTACATTTTTCGATTAACCGGGAATAAATTTTATAACCGGTTAACCGAATCGATTGTCGGTTAACCGGATAATTGCGTAGAAATTAATCCATACGCAGTAATGTCGGTCTTTCAGGAGAATGCTAATCTTCGAAGACCATGATGTGCCGAGGCAAATATTGCAATTTGCAGGGGACTCCTAATTTACATAAATTGCTCGGCGAAAATAAAAAATCTTTCTTCAAGCCTGAATTATTCAAAATTTTTAACACTTTACAACAAAGTTGAAAAGTGTTTATGACTTTGTTCATTAACACTTTACAACAAAAGTTGAAAAGTGTTTATGACTTTGTTCATTCTGTCTGTCTGTCTGTCTGTCTGTCCGTTAGCACGATAACTGCCGTAAAAATGACTTAATCAAAATGAAATTTTAGTATGTTGTTCAGACGGTCTGTAGAACCTATGGGAATATAAATGAATAATATCACCCAATTAGTTTTAGATTGAACCCGGGTCGAAAAAATGAAATACATTGAACCCTATGGGACCTAATTTTTCAAACATTTTTTAAGCGGATTTAAAATTCACAAATTGCTTCGAAAATTTTAGGTAATATTCAAATTGTTCCATAAAATATATAAAAAAAATTCAGCGAAATATATTCAGTAGTTTTTCAAATAAAAATTAAAATAATAATTACACCTCTTATATGAAGCGATCACGTGACCATGATGTGAAACGATCACGTGACCCACTTCAAACTGAAATATGGCATCCATCTTGTCTCAAATCGTGAAGCTCTTTTTAATTCATATTGAGTGTTGTATCCGTCCTAAAACCACTTTAATTTTGCTTGAATTCTGTGCATCTACATACTGAAACAACGCAATTACCATATATTGGAATTTAAATGATTATCCAAATCCGTAAAAATGACTTAATCAAAATGAAATTTTAGTATGTTGTTCAGACGGTCTGTAGGACCTATGGGAATATAAATGAATAATATCACCCAATTAGTTTTGGATTGAACCCAGGTTGAAAAAATGAAATACATTGAGCCCTATGGGACCTAATTTTTGAAACATTTTTTAAGCGGATTTAAAATTCACAAATTGCTTCCAAAATTTTAGGTGATATTCAAATTGTTCCATAAAATATATAAAAAAAAATTCAGCGAAATATATTCAGTAGTTTTTTAAATAAAAATTAAAATAATAATTACATCTCTTATATGAAACGATCACGTGACCATGATATGAAACGATCACATGACCCTCTTCAAAATGATATGTGGTATCCATCTTGTTTCAAAATCGTGATTTTTTAAGTTCTTTTAAATTCATATTAAGTGTTGTATCCGTCCTAAAACTACTTTATTTTTGCTTAAATTCTGTGCATCTACATACTGAAACAACGCAATAACAATATAATTGAGTTTAAATGATCATCCAAATTTGATTATTTCTACAACGAAGCCTATTTTTCACTTATGTACAATGTAAACAGCAAAATATGTAGAATGAGTCGTATTAGAATTGCTGTATTTCTTTAACACAAAATTATTTAGCTCATGGAGTCTGCATAGCTGATATGAATGAAATATTCATTGATTTTACAGAGAGAAGGACGATTTTTTTCGATAAAATTTTAAGCATAGAGTTTAATTACTTGTCGCTCCATGGTCTTAATTTTTAAATGAAATAAATTATTATACTATTGTGATGAATGAAATGAATGGGAAATTGTTTATGAATGAAATGAATGGGAAATTGTTTATGAATGAAATGCTGCTTTAATAGAGAGAGCCAGGCGTGTTATTTTTTCTATGACGTCATTTGAATGAATTTCAGTTATTTTCTATGAAGTTTTCAAATATAATAAATTATCGTAGTATTATGATAATTCTAAAATTATTACCGAGGAATGCATCTCATTTTAGAGATGTTTAAACCAGACAATTTATATTTCAATGTCGTCATTTGAATGAAGTTCATTTTTTTCTATGAAGGTTTAAGTTTTCAAATATAATAAATTAATGTAGTATTGTGATAAGTTTTAAAATATTTCCGATTAATGTATTGTATTTTAGACATGTTTAAATAAAATTGCATTGAAGTTGGAAAGTGTTTCATAATCAATGCTTTCGGATGATTGATCTTTCTTGTTTTATTATAAACTTTGACAGGAAAGCACGCATTAAGATACATATTTCGAAAACTTTCGGAATTATATTTGTATATGCGCATGTCTGCGAGGTCTGGGAATGGAAACTCGACCATAAATGTTCATAGTGCTGCGATTGGACAGATTAATTATGTAAAATATTAAAAATATTTTTAAATTAGCTTGTTAGAATTCAAACTTTCATAGATTTAATTAGTTTAATTATTTTTTTTTATTCAAAAGTTATTAAAATAATAAAAGTTGACCATGACTTGGACGAATGCTTTCAATGTATCAAGTTCACTGAACTCGTTGTCAACTTACATATTTTCTAAAGAATAAGAGACATTTCATAGGAACAACATACTAATTATTAATTGGAAAACCCAAAGAAGATATACACTACGTAACAGTGAAAATTAGACACCAAGAAGGAGTGGGCAGAAAAATATGCAAATGGCTGGGCTGGGTAGACGCAGCTCACTGAGTTATGTAAATGATGCGAAATATGCAGCTGTCCCGCGTACGTTGAGTGTGATATAAGGAAAAAGAACCTGCAGAATCGTCAATAGTCGCGCCGCTCTGTCTGCCAGGGAAATCATTTTGAATTTTTTTTGTCTCAGAGGAAACGTATAGTAGCAGGGAATGCCATGCCGCCGCCAACCGAAGCAGTTCCAGCAGACAGACGAATTCACGAGGGGTATGGTGATCAGACTCAGAAGGGGAGGTTGGTCCATACGTCAAATCTCAACGTACAGCCACCTACATGCGTCCACGGTGCCCCAGCTGTGGCGAAGTTGGTTGGAACAAGGGAATGTAGCACATTTGTGGGATGCCGGCACGGCCAGGGCGAAGTCAGTACGCGTGGACCGACACAACCGCCGGCAAACGTTGGCGGTCCGCAGTCCACTTCCGTCGTTCTTTTGCAGCATGTGCAGGACACCCTTGATCCTCCCATATAGACCAAGACCATTATCCGCCGATTGGTCGCCGGCGGCCTACACTCATGGCACCCGTTAAGAAGACTGTCATTGACCTAACAGCACAGACACCTCCCTTTGCAATGGTGTCGGGATAGAGCCACGTGGACGGCGGAATGATACAGGGTCATGTTCTCAGACGTGTCACCCTTCTGTTTTAGTAATGGCAGTCGCCATATACGAGACTGGCGCCGAAGTGGTGACAGGTCCAACCCGGCCGCATCTGTGGAACGCGACAACGCGGCATCATGATTTGGGGCGCCATCGCCTACGATGGCAGGTCACCGCTGGTCCGTATTGAGGGCACCATGATGGCCCAACGATACGTGGATGAAGTGCTGTGGCCGATGACACTGCCCTTTCTTCAAAGGGTGCCCAATGTCATTTACCAGAAGGATAACGCCCGACCACACACGGCACGCATCAGCCAACATGCCCTGCAAGGTACTCGGGTGCTTCCGTGGCCACCAGTCTCCCCTGATCTCTCACCAATCGAACACGTCTGGGACGTGATTGGACTTCGTTTGCGTGTGCTGCCACCGCCGCGATCAGAAGACGAACTCGGGCAAATGGCTGACAAGGAATAGGCAACCATCCCTCAGGACGCCATCCGCATGTTCATTGGCTCTGTACCTAGACGTATTGCTGCCTGTTTAGCCGCCCGCGGTGGTCCTACAACCTACTGATCAGACAGTGTTATCGCTCAGTGTGTAGGTATATCATGTTGCAATAAACATCACTTATTGTTCGTTGCTGTCTCCCTCTGTTTACCAATTTTCATCACTTTCTGCCCATCCCTTCTTGGTGTCTCATTTTTACTTTCCCTGCAATACATGGTAATGTATAGGGAAAGTATTGGAATCATGCCGAAAATCGCAACTCGAGTTTTCGACGGATCTACACGTTTCGAGACCTCTATAACACGAAAAAACTATTTTTAGCGTGACGTCTGTGTGTGTGTGTGTGTCTGTCTGTCCGTCTGTGCAGATTTTGTATCCACTCTAACTAAAAAAGTAATTGACCGAATTTCATAAAATTTGGTAGGTAAGTCACTTGTGGGCTAATCTGGTGCTGATTAGTTTTGGGTACGATTCGGGATAAACGAACCTGCATTTTTTTGCGAAATGGCCCGCAAAAGCTTGTATCCACTCTAGCTGAAAAACTAATGGACCGAATTCCACAAAATTTGGTAGGTAAGTCAATTATGGGACTGATTAGATTTTGGTATGATTCAGAAAAAAATAACCTGCCTTTTTTTGCAAAATGGCCCGCAAAAATTGCCAAAATCTAAAATAAAAAACTACGTATGCTCAAATATATCCATGAAATGCTTATTTAATACGTAATTTTAACGAAGAAAAGAATAAGACCAATCCCATTACACTAAGACTAGCCGTTCTCGAGATATTTTAGTTTTTTCGTATTTTCTCTACGCCACCTTTGAAAAGATGTCCAGTTATCAAATGAGAACGAAAAGTGAATTAAAAGTGAATTAAATGTAGTTAAAATAAAGAGAACGTGAACATAAGTCTGCAGGGAAAGTCATGTGCTGCCCACATCAGATTTTTATTGTCACGTAGCGTATTTTTCATTCTAATACTAATTGTGCAAATGGGCGTAAAATTAGGAAATATGAATGTATGAAAAAAATCGAGAGAACTAATTCTCTCCACTAAATATTTCGAAGTATAAATAAATAACACGAAAACTAAATAAATGTATATACAAACAACATGAAATCAAATTATAATAATATGATAATAAAAAAAAATCAGTCAAAAACTTGATTTTCTTATAATGTTAACGCGTTCTTCAAATTATATTATTCAACGATGTTTTCGCTAATTTCTAATCGCTTTCATTTTTCCCATGAAATGACTTTTAACTTATTTCCGAATAATTGTTTGCGCCCTTCGCTTCATAATCTATATGCATAAAGCATTAAAATTGCATATTTTATCAATTTTAAATGTCAGTTCTCAAGAAGTTATATATTACCAAATACAGCCTCTCAGTATGATCATTAATCGGTTTTCAATATGTAACATACAAAGTTCTATTTATCAGAAATAGAAAAAAAACTCTGCATCGAAGAATTGATTTCCTATATTAACTTCGAAAATTCTATAATGTTAATTAAGAAAGATTTTGTGAAGACACGTCATGTGTATATGAGTGCACAAAAATATGAAAATGAACCACAAAAGTTCAAAGTTAATGAACTAATAGTTTTTCTTGAAACATCGCTATATGACTGAAATTTAAATTCATTGAAAAAGACATACACCGACATTAAACTGCGCCACATAGAGTTCCTAAAATATAGTATGTGAATGCATAGGAGTTCCAAATACAATAAAAGAACGTTATAATGAAATCGAAGGTGTCTCAAAATTGTTTCATTATTGTGATATTGTGATATGAATTTTAATAAAATTTAGAGCTTTGAAACTTAGTAGATAGATTGACAGGGGGACAAACTATGACGACAGCCAGTCGGGATGGATGACATTACAGTATATTGAACATAAAAACTATACTAAAAATTCATGGCGTGAAATATGAGAAAAATAGCCGGACTTCTCACACAGCCGCATGATGGAGTTTATACCAAAGACCAATATTCAACATAGATATTCTGACCAACCTGCAGCGAGGTGTCAGAGGTTGATCTCATCCCCAACATGGGCTAGAACATTTTATCAAAAGCCAACACTAACAGACTGATTTTAGTGATGTGAACGTGAAGTATATTTTCTGGTCACAATAAGGGCAGAACATAAGCTTCGATGCTGCAAGATGGTAAAATCGACTACGCAGTGGCGTCCAACGATATTATACGGAATCTGATCGACTCTTTAGAGTGACAAAGTTTTGGGGAGCTTTTAGTTATATCTCCCCATATTTTATTCTTCACAATGTCTCCTGTCTTTATCTTCTGGGCAATCTGAACAAAACTCAATAAAAAACGTTACTGTCTTTTGACAATATTTGGTCGATTAAAAATGCTTATGTATGTAGTGATTGTATAAATGATTTTGTAAAGAATTTTAACTTTAATTTGCAAATAAAATATATGCATTTTAAACCAGACGAAATTGGTTCATGTCAATGTTTGAACCTCCACGCCTTCTTTCTTTTTCTGTATGAATGGGTGTTACCTTTTAGAGGCCAACAAGTACGCGCCACAATTATTAAAGTATTTTTGCAATACCTATGTAAAGAATTTTAGTTACATCGCATTTAGAAAATTTTCGTATTACCGTTTCTAGAATTTTTTCTATCAACAATTGTAGAGTACTTACCTTCATCGGCTCTTATTAGGTACTCTTTTATATGGATGAGTATGCTTATATTGCGGTATTACGTACCCGTACTTACCTGCATATCTGTCAACAAAGTGACATAACTCAAATCTACCTTATCTTGATAGTCAGGACCTTCCGGCCCAGGGAAATAACACAGGACTGCACTGATTTAAATCAAATTAAGTTTATTGTGGACTTCACAGAAACTACAGCATCTGGCTGTTTAAAACAACTGACGACATAGACAATAACTGCTATTGTACACGCCCAGAATGAATTACAATTCTACAAGATACTATACGAGCCTGACTACTTCGTAGATGATTTACAAAGAATTTATGCTTGCCACTGGCAATACGTTTACCTCGCACCATATTGCAGCGAAACCCAGGATACTATACTCTCCCAGTCATAGTTGTATCTACGTGGGTTTCCTTCCAATAGGCTGCCGACCAACTTCCGCTCATCCAAATCTATCCTCGCGCCTTGTCCTTCGCTCCAATTCACTCACAACGAAAATCTTACTGGAATCCTTTCAGAATCTCCCACGATCCGAAACTTATCCTCTTTCACATCAGGAACTCAGAAACGTATGTTGATTAGCTAAACGATTGGTCTAACAACAGAACCAGTTAGAATGGTTAGTTTAACGAAACATAAATTATAATGCAAACTAGGGAAATAATAATCGAAAGGTTATTTAGACCTCACAAAGTAATAAAATGTTTTATATAAAATGCTTACCTAGAACAATAGTACATAAATAAACAAATTATCGTAATAGAATTGAAAGTTTGAAATATAAATTTAAATAGATTTTCAGTTTTTTAGACAATTCGTTTATTGTCTTTAGTTCTCCTTCTTCGACCCAGACCGTCCGACCTACCAGAAAGGTATAAGGTATCTGTTTGGACTGCTGGGAAGTGCCACCCAATTTAGAGCGGAACCCAGTGGGGGGAAGCATCCACAGGGACCGTACCTTTCTTCCTCTACCACCAACCTCACAGAAGGACTTACGGACCCACATGTTTAAAGTGATCGCACTCTGAGTGAACACGGCGGCGGTTTCGGCAATGGCCGGAATCGAACCCGGGCCGACCGAGTGCAATTCCCGCGCGCTAAGTACTGGGCCGTCGCGCTCCACTGTCTTTGGTTCAAGGATAAGTACTTATATAACTGTGGAATTTTCGATAAATTATTCGAAGAATAGAAACGTTTTATACATTAAAAGTGAAAATAAAAATGCGAGACACATTTTTCATGAACAGGAAAAAATTGTGTTTCGCTTTGTGCATATTTTTGTCAAAGTCTAAAAGCTGCATTCTTACCCAAAATCTCATCATTCAGACTTTCAATTTTCTCTGCATATATAGTATGATGTATAGAGGAAGCATTGAGATGGAATCGAGAATTTGAATTAGCTTTCTCAACAGAAATGCACGTTTCAAGTATTTCGAATCGAATGTTTTTAAGGTAATGTATGTAATGTTATTGTATCGGTAAGAAGTAGAACGCGATATCTTACGAATGAAGCGTTTACAAAATAATTTCGTACGATTATTACAATCAGTGAATATTTGAACCCTATTGATTTTAAAAGCAATCGAAAGACATCCACTTCGGAAGACCCCCCCCCCCTCCCCAATTTTAGAATGAATAGCTCATTAAAGTTCAAGAGCTCCAATCATAAGAAATAAAAATCGTTTTATACGTGGTTTATCATTAAAAACGAACGATGCAAACTTTAGCATGCTAGCATGAACCACTCTCGAGATATTGTACAATTTTTGAATAAGTTTATGAAAAATTCCTTGAACAGTCAAGACCTTCAACACTCTTGACTTTTCGGCATCATTGAAATAATTATTTCATATGTAATTTTTCATTTGAAAGCGAATGACGCAAACTAAGACGTCTGCATGAATCATTCTTAAGATCTTGCACGTTATTCAAATGAATTTATCGAAAAAATTACTAAACATGATCAATTAGGTTCACTTTCCATGTGCAATATTATGAACAAATCTATTATCACCATTCTCGTGGATTTAGTTCCTTCTCTTCACAAGAGAAGATACTTTGTGTAAAAGTTTTGTAGTTTGATGCTAAAGAATTTGTCAATAGTTATTTATTTCATGGGATATCAATTAATTGTTCATTATATTTTGATGAGGATTTTGCACGTGACCATGAATGAGTCATTCTGCTGGGACTAATAAATTGCCAAATGGCCAAATTTAAATTTGCTTAGTGTTAATTCAATGTCAAAATAATTTTACTGTGGATCTTGTACACCCTTATTTTGCTGACAAAGTACTCAAATCGTTAAAAGAAGTAAAGTCATTGAAAAAATTAAAGTCATTGAAAGCAGTAAAGTCATTGAAACAAGTAAAGTCATTGAAAAAGTCATTGAAACAAATAAAGTAACTGAAAAAAGTCATTGAAACAAGTAAAATCATAGAGGAAGTCATGTGTTGTCCAGATAAGATTTTTTATATCTGTAAACAAACAAGAAGCAAACATTTTAACGTAACACACACACACACATATATATATATATATATATATATATAAGTGAATATTCAATATATATATATATATATATATATGTTCAATATATATATATATATTCAATATATATATAAGTGAATATTCAAAAGTATGAAATTGTACAATATACAAATAAAAACAAGAGACCCAGCATAAAGGGGCAAAGCTGCTCACGAATGCCTGGTATATATAAGAAAGTCAAAAGTATAAGATGGGAAAGTGCCAACAGGTAAGATACAAATAGGCCAATTGTGACCCCTTGTTCCCGGTTGCTTCCATTCCTGTATTACGCCTTTTGTTTGGACGTTTCATGGAGATTAGGCCACAGGAAAGTATCGGCTCTGGGAGTGTTTCCTAGGAGTAATTAGCTGGCTATAACCGGGAACAAGGGGTCCAATCTCCCTTGGCCTATTTGTATCTTACCTGTTGGCACTTTCCCATTTCGCCCGTTCAATGTATATGTGTTCATTTCACACAAAGCATTTTCTTCATTCTGAAGATATCGAGATAACATTTCAATGCTCGTTTTTAAAACATATAGATTAACCAAATGATAACATATAAGTCAGTATACCGTTTTATCGCTATATCGTAATAAAAGTAATGTTTTAATAGAGGCTTGAACTGGAACTCTATCCACTGAGCTGCTGACTTAATATAACTACTCCTGTTCCTTAATTGAAATTATTGTTATAAATCATAAAGTACTGAAAAAATTCCAGTATTAGCTTTATTTAGAACTTGGCCATTCACTGCATCTAGCCTTCAGGCTTATATTACATTTAAGTCCTCATGTATCAACATCGGCATCTTAAGTCCTCGTGTTCCATCCACAAACTGAACCACCAACCTCCTGCTGGTCAGATAACGCTCTATTCGTTGATTTACTGACTTATAACTTTTTAACTTTTCTTCTAAATTTAAAAGTACACCCAAAGCGATTTTTTAATTTAACTAGCTCTTGCATAACACCACATGTTTACAAATTTCTTGAAATTACTTTTTAATGCGTATTTGTATGTTTTACTCTCCTACATCAAAAATGCTTTTACACATCTTTCATTTTTTAATCTAAAATATTTAGTTATGATCATTAACCAAAAGTTATGTCTATTTGTTTTGCAATACAATATTCTCCTCCTGTTGACTCCCGTTATAGCTAATACATTCATCAATACTTAAAGAAACATTAAAAATAAATTTATAGATAACCTAATCGTTTTTCGATGCATAATTTTTTATTTATAAAAAATAACGAAAACTTTTGTAATTTTAAAACATTGATTTCAAATATTTTCCTCAACAAGTTTTGAACATTTTTTAAAAGAAAATTGTAATTAAAAAACTAAAGCCCGGAAACTTTTTTCACTTAGGTAATCACTGCAGAATAGTGAATATTTAAAAAATTGTTTTGTTTATACAAACTTTCTGGCTATGATCCATTTAATGTCATTAAATATTACTTAAAAACAGTTGAAATTTTGAATTTACAAATTATTTCTATATAACTTATAATAAAAAATTATAAATAAATTTGAATATAAAATACATACACTATTTTTACTTCACTTTCATACATAATGAATTACTTTATATATAGTCACGGTAATGACTCACCGCCAAGTATGTTAACGACAACCAAATGTTACTCTATTACAAGACCAAAGATAGCCGATTTTTGATCCTCGATCATTTTTTAACTCAATTGTTCCTCTATCATTCTTGAACTCTTATCATTCCTCTATCATTTTTGAACCCTGTCTTTTCTCTATCATTTTTAAACTCTCATTCGTCTATCTTGAACTCTATCATTCCTCTATCCTGGACTCAATCATTCCTCTATCTTGAACTCTATCATTCCTCTATCTTAAACTCTATCATTCCTCTATCTTAAACTCTATCATTCCTCTATCTTGAACTCTATCATTCCTCTATCTTGAACTTTATCATTCCTCTATCTTGAACTCTATCATTCCTCTATCTTGAACTCTATCATTCCTCTATTCCTCTATCATTGAACTCTATCATACCTATTCATGACTTGAAATGCAATAAATATATTTGGAATCGGCACTGGACACTAAATCGAAACCGGAAGTTTTATCATTATAAGTATAACAGAAAATAAGATACATAGGTATAAATCCCCCCAAATCGTTAATTTAAATTGTCATCTAATTCTTATGCTTCTGATGATTCTTATTATTATAATCTGCACAGCCCTCTCCAGCTAAAACTATTTTTCCCAGGTATTCCAAATTTCCAAGTTTAGTATCTTGAAATTTGCAGGACATTTAAAATATTATAAATTTTCATTCAGAAGTTATTAAATAATTATTAATGTTGGTAAATATTTAAACACGATTCTTATAACTAGTTCATGTGATACTAAATAATTGGTGATTATAATGTCGAAATTGCTGTTAATATTCATTCACCATTTCGTTGTATCTTAAACCTAACTCACCTAGTTTTTGCTGCTGCAAACAAAACACCTTGTGTACTTACGTTCCACTGTTATAAAATTCCATCGCTTTGAAAGTCAATAGTTACACATAATTTGATTTAGCATATTTATTAATTGTACTTCAATTTTACACTTTAATACAATTATACCTTACTGACCGGGACCTTAGCGTATTTTAAAAATATTATGAAAGACATTAAATTAGTATCAATTTTATTAAATCATAACTATTCACCTTATCCAATTATTAAATTTGTGAAACTAGAACTTTACCACAAATATCTCTTCGGCTAAGTTGCATCTTTAAGCAATATTGAAATATCTCATGTCTGTTATAGTATTCGAACATTTTCTCATAGTACTGGGAGTTCTAGTGTACACGCTGTTTTATTTCAATAACCGATTTCGACGCTGTTCGGTGATCACCTCCTTCTCTCTGCACCTTATCATCTCATCTGTTCTTATCCTGATCTCTATCTTGAATTTATCTCGAGATTCATTAGCTCCACCCTCCATGCTGGAGTGCAAGAGACGACCAGGGCTAACCCACTTTCGACTCTGGTTGGCAAAAGCACTTTACGTAATATGGCGTGCAATCTGCTTACAAGTATTGCCATCTAGGTAGTGGTTCCAACAAACTCTCATTAAGTCGTAAATATTACCGTAATTTCTTGCGCATAATCCGCGGATTATATAATAAACAAAAAACCAAAAGACTAATTTGCATATTTTCTGTTTAGTATGATAGTTATTACAACAACGTAAAAACCGTTAGACACCATTAAAATATCTATCTATTCGATGAACTAACCTCACGATTTTAACATATCCGAATGTTATTACAATGTGCTGATTCCATCATTCGCGTAATTCATCCATTAATTCCACCATTTTAAAAGCTCAAAATGATTATTGAATAGGATTTTACGTTTTTTTAAGCGCAAGGTGAAATATCAGAATGAGCTAGTTACGTTTTTTAGCAAAATAGCAAATGGCCCATTTTATTAGAACATTAGTTTTCAATCAACGAAATTTTGCCCTTGAACTTACGGTTTTTAATATGCATCTGACCCCTTAAAATTACACATTTCGGAATATTGAATATCTCCTGTTATAAATATATAAACTGCATGAAAATTTATATTTGGACTAATTAGGGTGGTCTAGAATTTGTTTATAACATCAAAAGCGAATGTTGCCATTGAAAATTTCAAATTTTATGTACATTTAGAATGACTACGCCCCTTATTTAAATTACATGCACATGAATTTATGGAGGACATTATTCCTAATCTAATGGTATCTTTAAAATTTCTCTAAGATGAACGATGATCAAATAGCAACTGATGGGGCTTTTTTTTCCCGCAGCTGTATATCTTTGAAAAATGTACATTTTCTGACATTACAAATATTCAGTACTATTACACTCATTATGCATAGTAATGTAAAGAGAAAGTATTGCAATCGTGTCGTAAGTCAAAACTCAAATTTTCGACTGATCTACACATTTCAGGGATTCTAGAACACGAAAAACCTATTTTTAGAGTGATATCTGTGTGTGTGTCTGTCTGTCTGTGCAATGTATGTATCCACTTTTATTCAAAAAACTATTCAACAAAATTTTACAACATTTGATATTGATAGATAAATCTTTTGTTAATTAGGCTACTGCTGATTAGATTTTGGTATGATTCCGAAAATTGAAACCTGCCCGCCTTTTGATTTTTGCAAATTGGCCCACAAAAATCGTAAAAAACTTATTTATAAGAGTATGCTGAAATGCATTTATTTAATGATTATTTTATACGTAAATTTTAATATCAAAAGGAAAAAAACCAACTTCATTATTCTAGGATAGACCATTGTCTAAATATTAAGAATTTTGAATTTTGAGAACATGACAGTGGTTTTCACTGTAGTTAAAAAAGTTTTCAATGAAATTTCTTAAAATTTGGTATATAAACGATTCGGAAACAAATAAAATATTTTTACGAAAAGGCTCGCAAAACTGTCAAAAACTGAAGTAAAGAACAAAATATACTTAAAAGTATTCATTAAATGCTTGTTTTTAGACGTAATTTTTAACGCCGAAACAAAAAAGGCCAACACCATTACTCTATGCCGAACCGTTTTTCAGATATTTATGCTTTTGATTTTTGAGGACATGGAGACGTTCTAAAATGCTTTAGTCTAATAAAAAAGAAAACATATTAAAACTGCAAACTAAACACAACATTAAGTCATTGTCCATTTCAGCAATTTCTGTCCGTCCAAATAGATACCTTAAACCTCCGAGTAAGTCGGTCAATCTGGGTCAAAGAATTCCCGCCGTAGGTCCAGATACGCCCTCCGTATCTCTATTAGTTGCTTCTCAGTGCGATGTAGCAACACTTCTTGATTGACTACTTTATTATTATCCAATGCTGTTTGGTTTAAATCTTGAACCTAAGGAGATTTTTGCCCCAATCACACCTGCGATTTATGTGAACTGAATTTGAGGTCAACGCCAGATCCATTCGGAAAAGAATATGACACAGCAGAAGATAGATATTTTGTTTTTGAAAACCGTTTGTTACCTTCATATTTTGATAGAGGTAACTAAATTTCGTATTCTTGTTAATTACTTTTTTATAGTATTAATTTTTGCCATACTTTAAAATACTTCATTAGTAACAGTATAAACCGTTTATTAAAAGTATCAATATACTTTTAATCAAAATTTAAAAGTATCAATATACTTTTAATCAAAATTTAAAAGTATCAATATAATTTAAGTATCTGAATTCGCTTTTAAAAGTATAATATAATTTAATATTTTTAATCACCTTTTAAAAGTATCAATATAATTTGAAACTTAATGAACTTTTGATACTTTTAAAAGTTAATTAAAAGTGTCAAATTGATCAATAATATCATAAAGTAATAATAATAAGTAATAGTATAAAATTAATATAATTATTAATATAATTTGATACTTTTAACCAACTGTTTATACTGTTATTAATGAAGTAATTTTATTTTCAGATTATTTCACACTGTAATTTGAGTGAATTTGTTATACTTTTTATAGTGTTTACAGCATATTCATTGTACTATTCTTCAGTTTATTTTAACTATGTTTCCTTCCATAATACCTATATTGGTTTTGCATTTAATTATTATTACTTAGGGACTGGTAATGCCTGGCTTCCCTTTTCACGTGAGCATTTTTCTGAAAGCAGACATTTTCCCCAACACATTTAGACCTTTCCGTAACCCATCACCTCTCGGCTCATACTTTGCATAGGCACAGAAATAGTTTTCTCGCGAGGTTGGGAATCAATCCTTGGTCTACCGTATGTGATCCCAAAGCCTTAATCACTGAGTTATCCCAGTCTCAATCACCCTGACAAAATATATATTTTTGCCTTTAAAACAGATTCTTTTGAACGCTGCAATTAATGAAGTATTTTAAATTTCTAATTATGCAATAGTTATTTTATTAGTATTAAAAGAAGTGTCCATTTTAAGCACCTGTTGGCTTATATCCTAGGTGGCATTTACCATATTCACATTGCGACATATCGTGAAAGTATATCTCAAACTAACTTTCTGCAAAATTTCTGAACAGTCTTAACTAATACTGATGCACGAAAAGTATTGGAATCTTTGCGCATCTTCTGGATTTTCATTAATTACACTCTATTATTAACGGTAAAACTTTCGCTTTTGTTTAGTCTTCTATCTCGACTCCATCAGAGTTTCTATAACGCTTACTTTGATGTATTGTTAAACTTTAAAGTTTTCGAGCAATACTTGGCAGGCATGAGAGAGCGTCACAAAACGTTTCATTCAGTAAAGTAGCCTAGACAACAATGGAAAAAGTATTAATAATAAATGTTTTTATGTTTCGACATAAAGTTCTTCACGAAAAAGTTTACGTGATGGGGGATGATATGCAAGCCAAACTCTGATGCACTTTGTTCATAAGGAATGTTATTTTTTAGAATTAACATTATATTAAATGTATTACAGTTTGAAATATGTTCATAAGATTGATCTATAACGAAAAATCCATTGTTTTCTGTGGGACACATTTTAAAATAAAACTTGAAGTTGAACTTTTCTATTAATTATCATTAACATAAAATATCTTAATATGGCCGTAAATTCGTACATTATGGACTCCTTAATTAAATTGTACATTGCATTATTGTGCCGCTATAAACCCTCCAATTGTTTACTTTTGCGAGTCCTGTAAAGGAATTATTAATAATTAAAATACTCATTGACTGCACCATTTTGACATTAACAATAACATATTTATTAAAAACATAAAATGCTTATTAATTTCAATTACGATAATTACATGCTTATTAATCATTTAGGAAGATAGAATGTGAGACCAGTAATATTACGCCTAAAGTACCTTTATAACCTGACATTATTTGAGGAACACATACCTTCAATTTCGGTCTTTACCATAAACCATAATGCTTGCAGCCATAATTTGTTTAGGAACCTCTACGCAACACTCTGCATCTTTAGTAATTGTCGTTCTATCATAATGTTGGGCAAGTATCAGACAAGTCATCGTTGTTATGTCATAATTAAGTTATCTGCCGCGAGTCGTTCTTCCGCACCAGTATTCTTCCGCACCAGTATTATCAAAAACCTTTTTCTTCAGAGCAACTTACATTTATTACCTCAAAAGGCGGCTAAATTCATATCTTTGGTGCACAAGTTTTGTAAAAATAAGTCAAGATTAAAGGTCGTATAGTGTTGCCGGAGCAAACCAACATTTTGTAGCAAATATTTTAAAGTATGGCTTCAGGTGGTAGCAAACAGCAAGTTTGTGAAATACAAGACGGAAGCGCATTGCAAGCTGAAGCAGAACTTACTAAAATAGATCATAATTTTAGTATCACTTAATTTATCTACTGATCTAAGACTTCTGAATATACTTATACTAGAAGGATAATCCCGTCATAAGACGGGATACATTTGCAAAAGATTATCTGGAATCCGTCATTCATAAAGTAGTAAAAGATATACGCTCGTAATATCCACAGACGCATAGGAGCCATACATCCCTTCCATTCAATATTATTATTTCTTATAGGACTCCCTACCAAAACACACATACTATACCATCCATCAATATAACGCAAGTAATCTACGCTCTCTTAGACCCTCCAAAAAACGAATCTATTAAGTTTAATATCTCAAACTTTTCATTTCAAGTTTTCAATGACTTGCCATGCCATGGTCGTAAAAGGGACTAATTCTCTTTAACTTCATGTGTCATACTATTCAGCTTAAGCTAATCTATCTATAAATTAATTCTGCATTAATTTTATTGTTTAAAACGTGAATTTTAAGATAAAGGAAGAATAAAGTATCTCTAACTCCATGGTTTAAATAATCAAATTCTGACTTTTTAAATTTGGATAAACTCTCAACCAAGGAGGTAAAAGTGGGGAGTTAAAACTTTATTAAAAACACGCCAATATTGTTTGAGACAATATTTCAGGTGGCGCTGGGATAAGATAAGTAGTCCTGCATTGTATGCAATATTGATTTAAACTTTCGATTTTGTAAAAATAAATTATTAGAGCAATGCAAAATAGAACTGAAACAATAAAGAATATATACTACATATTCAAAATTATTTTACCTTTCAACTTAATTTTATCTCCCTATATTCTGTAGTCTATCTCCTACAACTATGAAAAAATACTGGTTTAATTATATTCATAATTAGGGAATCCTTAATTTAAAAGTAATCAAACATACATATACTAAATGCTACGACTTTCTGTTGTGACAACTAACAATAGCAGCTACTTTACTAACACTAGCGACACCTAAATATAATTCTCAAAGCATTATGGCATTTTCAAGCGTTTTATCCATAGAAGTTTTATCTCCTTCTTTCTAACTCCATACTCTCAATATTAACTTTCTTATCCAGCTGAATTATGGAGATAACGGCATGGTCTCTCTCTAACTCCTTGAGCTGAATACAGTTTTTCTTTTAATTTCCTCAGGCATTAAAATATCATGATCATGCAATTGCATCATGTTGGGTCAACGCCTTCATTGTTGATCCAACATGATGCAATTGCATGAAGATAGAAACCCTTTATCTCACCTCGATGGGCTACACAGACACTGATTGAGTATTGTCTTTTATTATGCAAAGATTGCTATGACGTATCGTCTGAAATCGTTGTACTCTCAGGATACAAATAAGAGTCCAAAATTCTGGATAACTAACACTTTTATTTAAAAGCACTAATACACGTAAACAGGAACAATATACAGCGAATATCGTGATAACTATCTTACAAGATCACTAAACAACTATCAAATACAATAAAACAGCAACTAAATGCTCATCTAACAAAAGTAACAGATACTAATCTCAAAAACTGACGTATCTAACAATTAAACTTAGCTCATCTCACGTCAAATGCTGCTCCAACTCAGCCATGATTTTTTTTTATATACTCTCTGTAGAAACTTCTATAAGGGGATAATATCTCTAAATATTCGTTATTTCAAGAAAATCCTAGTACTTTTGAAAAATCCAATGTCGTCGAGTTGACAAAAAATCGTTGAATCTGAAAACCCCACCCTAACATTCAAAATGTGGCAGCCCTACAATCATGTAATAAGAATGCCTGCCTGCAAAGTGCTTTCGCCTTAAATAGAAGCAAAACTTCTACGTATTATTTGAATAGGATCAAAGCACCGGGAAACTTTTTGCATATTCGTAACAATATTTAGGAGCCTTAGACAACTGACTAAAAAATCCAGTAGCAAGACATATTCGATCCTCCACAAAGTGAGCAATCTAGGTGTTACAGACATATTTTGTAAACACGACATACTTTGTAAACATTTCTCCTATAAGGCCCTTCATGAATCTCATCTATAACAGTGCGACCCTATGTAGTCCATACTCCGATGTCATAAACACACTGCTCATAAATATGATATCCCTTGGAAAGTACGTCTGACAAATGTACTATCGCAGTATGTAACCACGCATGTACTATCGCAGTATGTATGCGATAGTACAAGTGTACTGTCGCACTGTAGCGGAAGGTTAACATGCTGTAAACCTTTCGCTACAGTACGACCCCATGTAGTCCGTACTCAGATGTCATAAACACGCTGCTCATAAACATGATATCCCTTAGAAAGTACTTGTGACAAGCGTACTTTTGCAGTATGTCTAAACCTTTCACTACACTACGACCCTATGTAGGCCATACTCAGATGTCATAAACACGCTGCTCATAAATATGATATCAAATAGAAAGTACTTGTGAAAAGCGTACTTTCGGCAGTATGGCTAAATCTTACTTTCCAATTTAATTTCTCTCCCTTTTTACACCGAAAAATAATCGATAATTTTCCAAACCAAGACATTCACTTATTATAAAAACCTGTAGAATATTAGACCAATTTTTATCCCAAAAAGCCAATTGGGCAGAACAGGAAAATATTCCGAGGCCTGCTGGATTGCGCCTTTAGGTTGTTATCTACACCACTGGTCATTTAAAGCAGTCGTTAGGAACGGTGCGTCCGTTAGGAACATTACATCAGTTACTGTCCTTAGGAACGTCCTTAGAAACGTCCTTAGGAACGTTAAAGCAGTCCTTAGGAACCTTACAAATATAAAACAATTAAAATATACATTGTAACGCATCCTAAGAACCATTTCTCAAACAGCTTTCTAGAAAATCATTAAGCATTTTTCCTTTAAATAATAACGATACAGAGTATTTGAATCTTAGCACATCTTCTGAATTTTCATTAATTATTGCATTGTATCATGAAGCGGGAAAACTTTCGCTCCTGAGCAATTTTCTACCTCCGGTATGACAAAATTTCTATAAAGAATGTTTACTTTGATGTAGTATTAAACTTAACCTTAATGTTTCTGAGCAATACTTACCGAGTATAAAATTACGCTTTTGCTCATGAACATTTTACTCAATAACGACAAGCATTATTAAACGTTAGATTTCAAAGCATAATTCCTCGCAGTAAATCTTACATGATACGTGATCAAATGTTCGCTCGACCTTTAAAACTCTTTCTTCACAAGAGATTTATTTTAAAAGACAATACTTTATTAAATTAAATTCAGTTTGTGTGAATGAATCTTGATTAAAAGTTTCTTGGTGATACTTGAACCATGATGTACCGAGAAATTAGGCAATTCGGGTTTAGTAACAACCAGTAACTTTTGTGAAATAAATTGCATTAATTGTTTTAATGGTGTATTTAACACCTTGTCATGATACTTGTCCAAAGTTCAATAAAAATGAATCTGTGCACATACATCTTTGAATAAAATTCTCTGCAGCGTTCAAAGTTCACAAAATAATAATATAGTTAGCATAATAATGAATAAAACATTTATATGAGAATGAATTAAAAGCACTAAATAAGACAAAATAAGCATGCTGTGATTACATCAGCTAGTGTTTCTCAACCTAGGATGCGAGATCCTTTAAAAATATGCCAAGCGTTTATTTGGGGTACGTGGAAAATGTTAAATAGTGACAGAAGCAAATAAAATTCACTTTTAACCTGATTATTTTCTTCACCAAATTAACTTCTTTGTATTATTGATGTCAATTCCTATTGATTAGACAATGCTCTTCAACTCTGTAATTGAAATTTTCCTCATATCTTGCTTCATATTCCAGATAAGATTTCTGTGATGCTAAATCTGTCAAGATTACAGGAATATAAATTGAGTATAATATACTGCATCATATATCAAAGATCGCATTATTCGACAACACTAAATACGAAAATAACAATGGAATTAGCAGTCTGGAATCATAGTGGACAGTTGCCTATTGAATTATTTATGAGGATACAGATATTAACAAAATTCATCAACAATTTCCTTTTGAATTTCCTTTCAGAACAGTCTTAAATAATTATTATTTATTTTATTTTTTCCCCCTTTCCATTATGAAATTAATTTTTATCGCCACATAATGGTACTCATGACAGTTAGTACTAGCACATAATGGGTTAGCTCCAATGGTTTAGCCACTTTAGCAACATAATAGTACTCATGACGCTTTATGGTACACATCCTACTTAAGTTTGGTAAAGAGGGAAATCCCAAATTTAAAATTAATTAAAAATATCATGAACTTGATATAATAATATTATATTAATAAATTATATATATCATAATTAATAAATTAGTTAAATATTAAGATGTAAGAGTAAATAGTTTGTTGTTAAATATTAAAATATATGGTTGAATAAATTACATAAAAGAAATTATAATTAATTTCGATATTGTGATGGCCAGATCAGTTAAGTGAGCTAGCTATGACATAATAGAACAATTACCTTCTCCTTTTAATCCGTTTTATATGCATAATTATATGATAGTAAAATTATCAAGATTTGTTTGATGAATAACATCCAACATTGTAAGATTTGATATCAGATAATAAATTGAAATCATCAAATTAATATCGTTAGATTGTTAAACATATGTACTTATTGAACTACCATTAACTATTTACTTTGCAACGCAGCATTTGTATTTCTTTACAAAGTAAAATAAGAGAGAATGAGTTTATGCCCGTGCAATATACAAAAGGTAAATTAATGATTTATCATCATAGATGCACACATAGTATCACCTCACCATCCGCATCTTCTGAGTCTGCAATAATAACTGTATTATACACGGAAAACTTTTATATAACTTTCTATCTGCAGTATTAAAATTTACACAAAGGTTAATACGTTTGATGTAGCATTTATCTTTAAAGTTTCGGAACTGCACCTTAGAATTATGTCGTAGAATGTTTCGCTTAATGAAGTAAGTACCTGCGACGACAAAGGACAAGCATTAATAAATGTTGTTGGATTGTGACGCATAAATTCTCATTATAAATATGCGTGATGCATGTATCAAATGTGTGTCTGACTGAATGCACTTTCTTCACAAGATATGTTACTTTCAAGGATTACAATACATTAATTTAAATGTAGATGGGACAAGATTAAAGATATCTTAAAGTGTAATTGGAGAGAATCATTATTTAAAGTGGAGGAATTTTGATAAGATATTTCAATTGATAACTACCAGATAATTTTCTGCAATAAATTATACGAAAATAGTGAGTAGTTTAAACTAGAACACACTCGCGTGATAAACCACCTCATAGGCATTACAGCACACATAAAACTCATAGAGTTTATAGGTCCATGGACCAGTGGTGTTCAAACATTTACAATGTTTTCAAATATTTCAATTGTTAACTACCAGATATTTTTCTGCAATAAATTTGTGGTGAGTAAATTATTAAGATATAAGCTGGTCGCAATAACCTCCCAATTATCCCTAGTACGAGCCCATTTACTATATCTGTAAATAAATACATTAGTCATTAAATACGAATCTTTAACTTTCAAAATTAACATTTTTAACACCAATTATGAGCAGTAATCAACTTACATAACAGCTTACTAAAATATTTACCAAATAAATGCTCAAGGAGAGTAGGAAATCCTGTGAGACCGTATTATTAAAATGCATTCAAACATATCGCTTCTTCGACCTGATTTTATATAAAAATGGCACATACCTTGGTATTTTTTAGCTCTGGATTGTTTGTCGGCACTTTCGAACTTTATATTGATTGACACTTCACTGAACATTCTGATAAACATTTGCGAAACCCTATTAACCACTACACTACTCAATACACAACTGTATATTTCTCGCCAAAAGGGATGATAATTAAACGACACTTGCTACCAGCAGTTTTTCAATTAGCACCAACTTCTTCAGACAGTCCGATAACCCTATCACCAACCTATCAGCCGAAAACTTGGAGAAATGCTGCCCAGCTGGTTGTTCGTTCGAAAAGTTATTGAATGGGATAGGAGCTTTAATAGTACATAAAACTCTTGACACCAAACATTTGACATCAATTTCATAGATGTCCTCGACGGAGTAAGTAGATCCTAATTTTAGTGTATTTCATAATACTCCGAGGACTTAGGTCATCTGGGGGGCTGTTAGACTCATGTATCACCGTTGACACAGCGACACTATACCACATGTAATGCTGAACGCTTTTGGACTTGATAGGGTAAATACATCATTACTGGCTCTCCAACAATAAAAACGGTTGCTAATGAAACTACAAAAAGGCTGATATCGATCATTACTGTGAGGTGAAGACTGCATACAAGGTATTGCTATGCACAGATACCAAACGCTTGTGAGCAGTTGAGATACCTCCTCCAGGACCAGAAAAACTCATTTACAGTGGTGGTGTCGTGAGCATGTGATTTGGACTCAAAACACTATGGAAGGATGCTCTCTTAACAGACGGATCGATAATTGCCCTGAAAATTGACAGTGGACGTGCGCTTGTCTGGAAAGAATGATGAGAAACAAGTAGCTGTCCAGTAACATCGTTGAACACTGTGCTTTTGGTTGTGGTAGTAGAATGGCATGGGATGGCATTTCATTAGGAGGCGCACCAACCTTCATGTTTAATCAGGCGGCACTCTGACGGTTCGAAGGTATCGTGACAAAACCGTGATTCCTATGGCAGACTACATGCAGCCGCAGTCAGACCGGATATTTGTTTAATGGACCGCAATGCTCGTTTACATAGAACGAACCTAGTAGAAGACTGCCTTCAAAGCAAACATCTTGAACGTATGGAGTGGTCAGTATATTCCCCGGATCTTAAGCTTATATAAAATGCTTAGGATGTCCTTTGGAGCTGTCTTTGCTCGCCTACCGTATCCAGGAACTACAAACCCCGCTTATGGCAATCAGAAATAGCAGTCATGGCCCACTGTCACCTCGGAAGGATCACTTGATTGAGGAGATGAATCGTCGGTGACAAGTCTGTATTAAAATGCAAAGGGGCCAGCCATATTAAACATCACTTGGCCTCTCTTCATTTAAAATGTTCATCTCTGCTTTAGAATGTCCATGCATCATTTTATTGTTCAAATTTAGAGGGAGCACCTGCATATAAATGTTCTATCTTATTTAAATGTATATCGCTAAATAACTCATCAGACTATTTTCCTGTGAAACTTGTAGTCGATCGGTACAAAACTTCATAAATTATGCCCGATTTTCTGTTCCGCGTTTAACTTTTGAAAGGCACTGTATAAAATGTGAAGCATTTTAAATTCACAAATTCTTTTAAATTGGATATTTTCTCCCTTCGAGTTACATTGATTTCGGATACAAATTTTCATTTTTAGGAGTCAATATTTTATCAATTTCGCTCCTTCGAAGCCCCAAAGCTCCCAAAGCATTCTCTTACCCCGGAGCAACACGAACAATATTTATTCTCCATAAATACAAGAACTTAAATATGTTTGGATATTCTGTTTTCTTAAGGTGATGTGGAAATACATTTAGTAAGGTAAACATTTTCTTTTTCTTTCCAAAAACATACGGATCGTTTTTCAATAACATGCATACAAAATCAATTATTTATAAACTGTGCATATTTTCCATGCTTTTGTTCATTTGTTCAGTCTAGTTTATGGATTTTTAATGTGTATCTGCACAGTAATATTATATTTCTATTGAGCAGAGCAAAACTGAAAGACGTTTATTTAGCCAAATTTTATCATATACACCACAACAGGAAGACAAGAGAATGTTCATAAAATCATCTATAATAAAGTTAGGATCACTCTTCCATTCAAAAAACTGTTTTCATGGACTGGATTCGAGTTGTCGAGTTGTTATACGCTTGGTAGCACGGAATAACTAAAATCTGCTATGACAACACAAAATCTTTCCATTAATGTCTTATAAATAGTTATTTGGTAAAGTTGTCACGCTTATTACGAAATACGTCCAATAATGTTTTGTCTCTATACTTTTCACTTATGAAGACTTGGCAATAGATCTTCATCTCAATTGTTTTTATGGCTGACACTTTTTATAAAGCTGAAGAACGTGGTTGTTTTTACGAATTTGTTTTTTATCGGACATCAGTCCTTTCTGTAGCTTTTGAAAATAGCATTTGCGAGTTTTCGAATAGTCATCAAAGAGGTTCCTCATAATTTGATCATTTTAAATTTTATAATTTTTGTGTTTATAGACTGCTACAGGACACTCAGCGTACCGGATTTTAACTGTGTATCTTAAAGCGATTTTCTGTATAATTTTGATTTATGTTAATATGTTTAAGAGAAAAACTGTAAAAACCGATAAATACGACATTTGGGAGATTTCGAACAGTCGTTACGGTTTTTAAAAACAGCAATTCTTTATGGTTATTATAAACAGCAATTCTTTACGGTTATTAAAAACAGCTTTTGGTTTGAATATCGTTTAGATTGACTCTAGTGGATATTTATTCTCAGATTGGAAATGGTAAAAGGATGTTTCTAGAAAGAACCCAAATTGTTGAAGCCATAGAATGCTTCTTCCAAGAATTCCCCTTAGAATACACAGGGTTACTAAGAAAGCCCTCAAGCATTCCAATAACATTGTAAAAGCATGTCCATAAGTGCGCGCGTTAGGTCTATCTATGTATATGTAAAGTGGCCCTTGCCCTATTGTCTAAAAAAGATTCCAGTACCCCTAGAGGGGGATTAAAAAAACTATGATAACCAGCTCTACAACAAAGCGATAGAAAAATGAAATCTATCTATTTTATAATTTGCAGAGCATTATCTAATTAATGGGATTCGTCCATGCGATTGTTAGAGAGGGCATTTGTTTCACACATTACAGTTATTGGCGATTAGCAGCCCTATTCAAATAAATGCTAAATAAATAGCATATTTTCATGCTAAATGAATAGCACATTTTACGCTAAATAAATAGCATCAAAACATATAAGTTCTTCAGCTTTACAAAAAGCTTTAGCCATAAGAATAAAAACAAGTTTGTAGCCGTATGAAAGAATTCCAAAGACACCTGTAAACTGATACACGAATGACTCATGATAAACTGAAGAATTATATGGAATACCAAAACACGTTGAAGTAGCTATAATGCACTCAGTTTTAGAAATTGTAAGAGAAATCCAATAAAAAATAATGCGCAAAATTTTGAGGCCCTCTGCAAACATGAGGCCCCAAGCAGTCACTTGACCTGCTTATCCCTTGGCACGTACCTGGTGCGGCGAGTTTAAAAAATACTTGAGAATCACTGCCATAGGGATTCGCAAAATTATGAAGTTTTCTCAATGCCATTGCAGGTGGGTGAACAAAATTAAACATTAAGTTGGTGTACCTTTTAAATAACAAATGAATTTTTGGATTGAATTATTACTCTTAATTTTAGTGATCGTGAATAGTACACATACATTCATAGTTCATACATTTTATCGTGGTCACAGTAACCCACCATTTTCTCTTTGCACGAGTTCCTAAACTATAATCATTGATGATTTAAACACTACACATTAAATTCCACATTTTTAACTCATAAAATAAATGTTATTTATTCACATATCTTATAGTTATGATGAAATTATATTCATTTTAATAAACGCTTAAAGAGGAAAAAGCACGTGTGAGACCAGGTCCTATAATATTACTCCAAAATAAACAATTAACCTTTCAATAATATATGCGCAAACTGCCACATATCTCTATTTTTTTAGTCTGTTGCTCACCATGCTTGAAATATTTGCCGATTCTTTTTCTGACATTTGGAGTCAGCTTTCTCTTTTTTAACACGTTCTCAATATTCAAAATAACCACTACACTGCTTGAAAATACGACTCTCTGAACTTTTGGATACTCGTTCTGCTTATGAACAACACTGCTTGAATTCCATAACCGTTGCATGAGTTGCCTCCTCGTCTCACAGCAAATATTGGGTAAATGCTTGATATAACAAAAGAAGCATAGGAAGTATGAAAGCGATTGATAAATGCCGTTATCTGCAATAGGAGCGCGATATTGTAACAAGATACGTTAATTACAGGTTAATTACATTTACTTATCTTAAAAGTAGCATTTAAATACAATGAAAGTTTTGAAATACACTCACGGACAACGAAAGTTGCGCACTAGGAAGAAAACATGGTACAACCGCTAAATGATGCAAATAGCTAGAGGGCGGGCTGGTATGCAAATGATCCCAGTCTGGTGTGATTGCGCATGACCGTACATCCGTGAGTGGCCCTGCAAGCATGAGACAGCGCCCTTATAAACCGGCGTGTAATCGGCGCCCCATTAATGCGAGAAGCTTCAGCTGAATCAAGCACGAGTACGGAGTGAAAAGAATGGTGGGTAGATGCCAGAAACGTCGATATACACAACTGACGGAATTCGAGTGAAGCCTGAGCATCGCGCTGAAAACCGCATGGTGGTCAGCGCGCCGGATAGCCCGTCACGTGGATCGTTCGTGCTATGCCGGCCGGCGGTGATGGGACCACTGGTCACGGGACGCCACCCAGACACGGAGGACCGTCCCTGGACGGACCAGGTATACCACGAGTAGAGAGGATCGAATGATCGTGCAGCAGGCACGTATAGAGTCCACGGCGAACCGACCCGGATACAGACATACGTAGAGGCTCCTGTATGCCCACGAACCATATCTAGACGCCTGAATGAAGCGAATCTGCGATCGCAGCGTCCTTTACGTGTGCTGCCGTTAACACGGGAACATCGGCGGCTCCTGCTGCAGTGGTGCCGAGGCAGAGCAACGTGGAACGCCACAGATTGGCGATGTGGGGTGTTTAGCGATGAGTTCCGCTTCGTTTAAGGGACCGCTGATCAGCGTGTCCGAGTGTGGAGGTTCCCTGCACAACGCCACAATCCGAACCTCGTTATCGAACGCCACACTATCCCCACTGCAAGCATCATGGGCTGGGAGTTGTAGCCTAAGACAGCCGATCCGCTAAAGTAGCGGTACCTGGAACATTGACGGACCAGCGGTACGTGGATAAGATTCCACGGCCCCATGTGCTCCCATTCGTTGCTGGGATTCCAGGTGCACAATTCCAGCAGGATAATGCCCGACTGCATACGGCTCGGGTCGCCCAGGCCTGCCTAAGTCATGTCCAGACACTTCTATGTCCTGCCCGCTCCCCAGATCTGTCCCCTATTGAGCATGTGTGGGAACTGTTGAAACGCCAGCTGCCTCGTTGTCGCAATCTTCGGGATTTGGGACGTAACGTCCAACAGGTGTGGACTCGTCTGCCGCAGGACACCATCAAGCGTCTGTTCGACACCATGCCGGACCGTATTGCTGCTTGTATCGCAGCACGATGCAGTAAAACGCGCTATTGAAGATGACTGGACTGTGTACCACAGCTCCCTCTGTACGTGTTCTGCTGCGCTGTTTTTGTGATCATGTATATCGTTCCATCAATAAAATTTCAGGTCCATCCTTTGCTTCCTTCTTGGTGCGCAACTTTCATTGTCCGTGAGTGTACTTTAAATACACACACCACTAAGATCAATAATTCCCAACCCTCAATCTCTCGAATGCCCAAAGAAGAGCCCAAAATGAGTAAATCATTGTAAACTTGAACTCAAATTTTTGATCCCATTTAAAACTTTCCATATGCATTATAATATGTATGGTAAGGAAAGAATATAAATTTAGAAAACAATAGCTCAACAGTAGTCAACACAATCTCACTATGTTGTGATACAACTGCTTAAGGGAGAATTAATTAAAAGAATGATGTGTTTAATTAAACAGCCATATCACAACACTTGATTGGGTCGGACAACCACATGCAAATTATAAATAGCTTAAACAAAATAAAATGTTAATTACTTAATGAATTGGTACCGTATAGTGGGGAATAGAATTTAGAATATAAATACAAAGCATTGTGAGATGAAAATTAATATAGTATATGTATAACCATTTTGCATATGGGCGCAAAATAGTTCGTGAAACCTAAAAAATCCAGAATGTTCTACGACAACTAAATATTGTTCTTAGATGGTAATTGTAATCGAAAGTAAACTATTAATAACACAATAAATTTTCAATGTGTTCTTCTTAATATCAGTGATAAGATATAACATATGCCAGCTGAATAAAAAAAATATTCTTTATTTGTATATCAATAAAATATGTTTATACTATATTTGATTCATCACATATTTGAAAACGGAGATTAATCAAGAATCATTCAATTGATAATAAAAAATGTAGATCCATCATGAGTTTTTCTTGCAAAAACAATTATCTCTGACACATATATATATTTTTCCATATATTTTAATAAAATCAATATTTTGATAAAAAAAAAAGAAATGAATTCAAATTGCCTGATTGGTCATCCAAATCTAGTGGAATAGAACTTATATTTTACTTGTCTAAAATAATCACAAAGAAGATTCACTTCAGTTTTTTTGAGCATTAACCAGAATAATGATGATTTATCCTCATTTTATTCAATACCATTCAGTAGAAATACCTGATTTCTCATTCACCTCAATTCTTGTTTTTATTCAAAAGACTTTCTTGTAGTAAACAATTCATAACAAAAACAATTTTAATATTTCAAACAACCCACTCATCTAACTTCTTATAAAAATGTATCATAAAATCAATACACATAACAAATGGTGAGGATAAAGGTAAGGTACGCTCCCAAAGGAGCTCCCTTCCCACACAACCTATAACTGTTGTAAAAATTCCAGAAGGTGATCCAGAGTTTTCCAAGTGTTAGAAGGGCAAAGGAGTACCTGACACAAAGAAAATTGTGTTTTAACCTCCTGGTCATAAGAAGGGCCAAAGGTCCCCCTCACATAAAGAGAAAAAGTCCACGCAGATGTGGCGAGATATGATTGGATGATCATCCAGTTGCCACTTCATAAAATACAAACTGGCGCTCGGAACATGGAGTTAGTTCTAAAGTGAACACCAGACAGTTATTTCGGCATGCTAGAGTTAGCATGGAAAACGGTTACAATTACAATTTAATATTATGGGAGTGTATTAATGAATCATTTAGAATAAGATAATTTTGAATAATATAATAATATAAGCAAAAGTAATATTTAATGATTTTATAAAAGAAGTATTAAATTTTGAATTATAAATTAAAGTGTTGTGATTTGTCACAACACTCTAAATATATCAAAACATAACGATAATTTTAATGATACATTATGCTTTTACTTTCCCTAGAACATATAGTGTATGTAAAACGAAAGTATTGTGATTGAGATCAGAGATGGAGGGCTCGAATTTTGATGAATATACACGATTGTGGCGTCCGTAAATGCAAATTGAACTCTTTTTATGCCTGTGTGTCTGTCTGTCTGTGAGTCTGTGAGCTCGTCACTCGAACAAATTGAATCAAATTGAATGCAATCATTTCAGTGATGGACAAAGGAGGTCTGGTGGTTTTAGGGATGGCTCGGGGAAGACTGTCAGTTTTTCAAATATTTTTATCGTAAGATTCTAAAATCGTTATAAATATATAACTACGCTAAATATTTAAAAAATATAGCTATTTTATATTTGACTTTTTTATTTAAAAGAGAATAATATAATTTGTAGAATTCTAACATGAGACGTTCTTGAGATACTACATGTTTGTTATATATAATGCAAAAACACCATGAAAAGAAAATCAAATGTACTCAGTTTTATCAAACTTTTATCAAATAAGGGGACGTTTATTAAAACTTCCAAAACGAAATTAACTAATTTTAAGAGATATCACGATCCATTCTTAAAATATTAAAATGTTTACTTTCCTCATAGAAATTTTACTTTCCTTATATATCATCGAAAGAATTAAACGATTACCAAGAATATTAGTATGCAATCGTAACAAATATAAGACCATTCATTTGCATACGTTATAAATACTCTCAAATATTTTTTTTGTCCCAGAATATAAAAATATGTTTATTTATAGGTAAAATCGCGTGTTGAGCACATTTTTTTATTGTTAAAAGCGAATGGCATTTATAGATTGATGCCATTCGGCATTTTAAGACATTTAATTATTGCATTTTTAAGCATGTTTAAGTTATCGATTGCTTTTAATCTAAAATGAAAAATAATAAAACATTTAAATATATTTATTAATATTAAATGGCCGAATACGTTGCAAGTTCTTTTAACCAGACAGAAACTGATGCTACTGTTTAGCAGTTGGTAAGATCCGTTCTCGAGATTTTAGATCTTTTTTCATTTCCATGGAAATCTCAATATATTTTAACCTTTTGCTTACGGATGGGACAGCTTCAATCCCAAACGAAGAACCTCTCAAAAAGACGGGCATTTGACATACTCTATATCTATAAGGTTAAAATAATCATATAAAAATCATAAAAGAAATATGCATTTATACTGTGACAAAAAAAAAGCCTAATTTTCATTGAAATCTAGTTAACAGAAATATCAAAACTGTATTATTGTTTTCAGTCATTATTTAAATTACCAAATCTGCAGTGAACGTCAAAAATTCAATAGATTTGCGGCGGAAACGTGTTTTTTATTGTCCATTGTATGTACTACATAGCTAGTTGAAGAATCCAGATCATGCAACTCACTTATTAAATATTGAGTAATTAAATACATGAACACCACATTAGTTAGTTGTCGAAATTTAAGAGAAGTGGTAACGGGGTCTCTATATGGAAATGCCAACTATATGGAACTTTCAGACTCCTTAATTTGTCTAGACACGATATGGAAATTGGAAAACGTTATTACTTCTCTCTCGCCTAATCAGTTTTCCCTTTCAACTTCTGTGACGTATAATTATATTTCCAACTCTGAATGAAAGCTAGAATTGTATGAAAATATATCTATAAGTGTGTGTGTATGTAATATATATAATATATATATATATATAAGTATATATATATATATACATATATATATATATATATATATATATATATATATATATATATATATATATATATATATATCAAGAGATAGAGAGAGAGTTATGTAATTATCATCTAAGGTACTGAAACAGAAGACGATTTTTGAAAAATATTAGTACCATCTAACAGTAATATATTCTACTTTTTCAATTTCTCGCTACATTATCTACAGTATTAACGCATAAAAATACACTTTCTTTATCAGTATATGTCCCCCTTATGTTGTTTTTTTTAATGTAGCTAACAATCCGCAGAGCTGCAAGAAATTTCGAAAATCTCAATAGATTTTTAAATATTTTTAGAAAACATCTAAAAAAGGGGGAAAACTATCCTAAAAATGTATTGAATTAGAATTTTAGTTACTTTATGTTAAAGCACGATTTGGGGGGACATTTACATTCTTTCCTAAGAAACGTATATCCTTCCTCAATTTTCGATCTGTGATTTTTTTTTAAAACTGGATTCTTTTAAAAGGGAGTCGAAGGATTTTCGAATGGAGCTAAAGAATCGAAATATCGAAAACTTGATATTTTTTCTGGAAATTTCTAAAAATGGATAAATTCCAGAAATCTCCGATAAGAGGCGACAAAAGGGAGACTGACAGACCCATTGCAAAAATCAAATCTTGCCTCAATTTTAGTTCTGCGATCAGTGTTTCTTCCAGGCATACCTCCTCGGAGGTGATGCTCGCCGGGGGATTCGCCCCCACGGAGACATTTTATGTTAACTTAGTATCTATTTATGCGATAAATTTATGTAGGAAAAATAGAAAACTTGCCTTCCTTAAAATTTCATTTCCCCCTCCACCTCACCCCCAGCCAAAAAGTCCTGAAAGAAACACTGGCTGCGATCGCCTTATCTTAAACCGAAACTAGAAGTTTCAATTTTATTGTTCAAATGTCGAACATTCAAAAAAATCTATAGTTTCTTCGTTACAGAATTTTTAATTCTGGACCGATGTAAAAAGATTTAAAAAGCGCTAAATAGATACCTATCTCAAAAATCTATCCTCTCTCACTGATTTCCGTGCTACGATCTCCTTTACATTTTTAAACTGCGACTAATTATATTGCGAGATGTGCCACGTGCTATATTTTGAAAAGGGACTTTGTCTTTTTATACAGATTTTCAAAGATCAACAAACTCTAGTGAATATGTCAAAAATGTCCGTTGTGTATCTAATCGCGATACGTTTTAATCTCCGCCTTCTTTCTGAAATAAGATTTTTACAATTGCCCTTTCTTTTGGCGGCATTAATGCTGAAAATGTTGGCTAATGTGCAATAGCGGAGGGTAGACATTTTGTTTCGTTTCCGCGTTCATAAGCAGTCAAAATGGTGATTAAATAAAGTAATATAAATGTAAAAATTATTTTTAAAATTAACATGTTTTGGTGTTCAATTTATGGGAGATCATAGCACGCCTGTTGGCCAAGTGTACGCGGGTTGTGGATGCAACTTTTGCTTTTATTTAATGAGTATCACGTTTGACAGCAGGTCAAAGGCAGGTCAGGGGCTTGTTTAAGTACAAATACTATATAAATTTGCCTAATTGTGCTATGATTGTTGAAATTTCGGCTTAATTTGAGATAAAAGTTTCTATTTACATTTGGGGGAGGGTGAAATAGTGCTGAATTACAGGTTTTAATTTTACTGTCTACGTCTAGGGCAGGGGTCGGCAGACCGCGGCTCGCGAGTCGCATGCGGTTCTTTGCATAAGTGTTTGCGCCTCTTCAGACTTCTGCCTCTTTATATTATATCCGTAGTGTTTATTCGCAGCGGGATGAGCAAGCAATTTTGATTGGATTGGATTGGAACACGTGTACTAGCGGCTTACACATAGTTTTAGTCTAAAATAAAATTTTGAATAATAATTTACTGAATATATGCCCAAAATCCTTTTCGAAATTCAAGTTATTGTTGGAAAAAAAGGGAAGAGACCTTGACCAGCTTTTATCCTGTAAAGACCATTGTGCTCTATCAATAGTTATATTTAAAAGTAAATACTAGGTAAGTTTCACAAAAATAAAACAAATCTTTAACCATTATTTCTAGGAATACAAACTTGAAATCAGAAGTCGAGTTCCATGTTAGACATTTGGGCACATACTGCAAATACCATCAATCTTGCGAGCTTTGTGGTCTCTCTAAAAATCACTAAAAAAGGAAAACCGTTCACAGATGGTGATTACATTAAAGACTGCTTTATGAAAGCATCCGAAGAGCTCTTTTACGATTTTAAAAATAAAGCAGCAATCATGAAAAATGTAAAAGAAATGCCTTTATGTGTGAAAACAGTGCAAGACAGAGCTGCCAAAATGTCTTCGAATATAACAGGGCAGCAAGTCAAAGATATTAAGCTGGCTTCCGCAAAATCAATTGCAACTGATGAGTCATGTGATATTAGTGACACGTCACATGTATCACTCTTTGTACGATATATGTCAGCATAAGGACCCAAAAAAGAACTTCTCAGACTGTTGCCGCTTAAGGAACAAACACGTGGAGAAGGTATTGCGAATGCTGTAGACACATATCTGGAATACACCAGAATTGACTAAAATAAAATAATTTTCATTGCTACTGATGGTGCTAAAAGTATGACAGGTGTAAACAAAGGAGCTATTTCAATTTTAAGGAAAAAAATTTACCATGAAATTCTCACGTTCCACTGCGTAAGGCATCAAGAAGCGCTTTGTGTCCAAACATTTCCTGAAGAAATGGCTGCAATAATGAACTTCGTTATCAAGGTAACTAACAGCATCTTGGCCAAACCACTCTACCATCGCCAATTTAAGGTACTCTTGGACGAAATGGATGGTGAGTACTTAGATTTACTTCTGCACAATAAGGTTCACTGGCTTTCCAGAGGAAACGTTATGAAGCGCTTTGCTTCATGTTTAGAAGAAAAAAAATTGTTCCTACACCGAAACTGCATCAAACATCAGAAATTGGAAGAAGACTACACATGGTTATAAAAATTCCATTTCATGGTCGACATTACTTCACATCTTAATGTTTTCAATGTATTGAAACATTGAACAAGGGAAAGGAAATGTCGCATATACATTATTGGAATAGTGCTTTGAAAATAAACAAGTTCTCGCCGAAGATATAGAGAAAAGTGAATTACTTCACTTCTAGCATTTAAAACAGTATTGCGACAAAAAAAAGAGCTTGTTTTGATACGAATTATTTCAGCAGGGTATTAAGCAAAATGATGAACAGTTTTGGTGAACGTTTTCAAGAATTCAGAGCAAATAAGGCTACACTAGCTTTCATCGTATGTCCTCTCAAAATAAAAATCAACGAACTTAACTTGGCCCCGTCCGACATAGATGCTGCTTCACTTCAGATGCAGTTAATAGACTTAAAAAGAAAGGAACTATGGAGCAACAAATTCACAGATCTGACCAGCCGCTTGGAAGAACTCGAAAGAGAGAAATCCAATTTAATTTCTCAGCACAAGTGGACAGCTATGAAACAACTGCCTAAAATAGAAACAATAATATTTGATTTATGAAATAGTTTGCCTGAAACATATGACGCGTTAAAAAACAAGAAAGATCAATCATGCTTAAAGCATTGAATATGAAACACTTTCCAACTTCGATGTAATTTTATTTAAAAAAGTCTAAAATGCAATACATTCCTCGGTAATATTTTAAAACTTATCACAATACTACATTAATTTATTATATTTGAAAACTTAAACCTTCATTGAAAAAAATGAACTTCATTCAAATGACGGCATTGACATATAAATTGCCTGGTTTAAATATCTCTAAAATGCGATACATTCCACGGTAATATTTTTAAAACTATCATAATACTACGATAATTTATTATATTTGAAAACTTCATCGAAAACAACTGAAAATCATTCAAATGACGTCATAGAAAAAATAACACGCATAGATCTCTCTATAAAAACAGCATTTCATTCATAACTTTCTCCCATTCATTTCATTCATCACAATACTATAATAATTTATTTTATTTAAAAATTAAGACCATGGAGCTACAAGTATAATTAAACTCTATGCTTAAAACTTCATCGAAAAAAATCGTCCTTTGTAAAATCAATGAATATTTCATTCATATCAGCCATGCAGACTCCATGGGTTAAATTATTTTGTGTTAAAGAAATACAGCAATTCTAATACAACTCATTCTACATATTTTGCTGTTTACATTTTACATAGGTGAAAAATAGGCTTCGTTGTAGAAATAATCAAATTTGGATGAGGATTTAAACTAAAATTTATTGTATTTGCGTTGTTTCAGTATGTAGATGCACAGAATTTAAGCAAAAATAAAGTAGTTTTAGGACGGATACAACACTTAATATGAATTTAAAAGAACTTAAAAAATCACGATTTTGAAACAAGATGGATACCACATATCATTTTGAAGAGGGTCATGTGATCGTTTCATATCATGGTCACGTGATCGTTTCATATAAGAGATGTAATTATTATTTTAATTTTTATTTAAAAAACTACTGAATATATTTCGCTGAATTTTTTTTTATATATTTTATGGAACAATTTGAATATCACCTAAAATTTTGGAAGCAATTTGTGAATTTTAAATCCGCTTAAAAAATGTTTCAAAAATTAGGTCCCATAGGGCTCAATGTATTTCATTTTTTCAACCTGGGTTCAATCCAAAACTAATTGGGTGATATTATTCATTTATATTCCCATAGGTCCTACAGACCGTCTGAACAACATACTAAAATTTCATTTTGATTAAGTCATTTTTACGGCAGTTATCGTGCTAACGGACAGACAGACAGACAGAATGAACAAAGTCATAAACACTTTTCAACTTTACTGTAAAGTGTTTAAAACTAGCATTTGCTGTTCTCACACTTTTCATCTCTACATATTCGTGCGAACAAACATTCCCTTCCATGAATCAAATAAAAAATAAGCTATGAAGCAACTCAACAGACTATAATTTACAATCATGCCTGAAATTGAAAAGAAGTATCTATTTGCCAGATATAACAAAGCTTTCAAAAGCGATGCAAAGTCACCGTTCTAACTAAGTTTTAAATAAAAAATCATGCACTTATGACGTTTTTTTTTTCCCTACAAATCCATGTATACCTATATATACATACATAGGCGTACCCAGCATGTTGACCAGGGGGATCTAAATTAGGGGTACTTAAAAATAAAAATACATGTTTGCTAATTCTTTGTTTTTGAAGGAATGAAAAATGTTACTGTATTGTAAAACTTTATTTAAATAATTTAAAATTTTAATTTGATAATGACATTCTGGATTGCGACTGCTACCAGGGGGGGAGGACTCCCATGTATACATATAAATGGCTCTAATACCATCGTTATCTTGTTTCCTTGACAACTTGGCTCTTCTCTCTCGAAAGTCTGCCGACCCCTGGTCTAGGGGAAGGGAATATAGAATTATGTGATTGGGCGGGCGGTATTTATATTTGGAGGTACTCTATTTTTGGAAGGGTATTACTCTACCGTCCTCCTTGTCTTTTGTGGACGCTTAGCGCCTGCGTTTTTCTTCTTATTTGCCCAAAACAATGATTGCTATAAAAATGGTTGCTATATTTTGTAACCGCTAGCTACAGACACCGCAGTTAGGAGCACGACAGTCTAGTGGTTAGCGCGTGGGGATTGCACTTGGACGACCCGAGTTCGATTCCTTCTTTTTCCCAAAACTGTCGCCGTGTTCATGCGGAATACGGAACATGTAGGTCCATAAGTCCTTCTGAGAGGTTGATGGTAGAGGACGGAGGGTACTGTCCCTGTGGATACCCCTCCCACTGGGTCCCGGTCTAAATTGGGTAGCACTTCCTAGCCGTCCAGACAGTTAACTTTATGGCTTTTAGCAGGTCGGACGGTCTGGCTCGAAAGAAAGACACAGTTAGTACTCTTCGATCACCCTGTCGAAGGAAGTCCTTCCGAGTGGTTGGTGGTAGGGGAAGGAGGGTACGGTCCCTGTGGATGCCTCCCCCACTGGGTTCCGGTCTAAATTGGGTGGCACTTCCCGACCGTCCAAACAGTTACCTTACACCTTTCTGGTAGATCGGACGGTCTGGGTTTCAACAACAACAACCCTGTCGAAGGAAAAAATAAGTAGCTTAATGGATAAAACATGGACTGGAATTAGGCGGGAATCCAAGGTACGAATTCCGGTTGGAATACCAGTTTTTTACAACTATACAAAATTTATAGGTTTATATAAAAACAATAAATCTTCCTACCATACAAAAATATTTTACAAAAATACTAACGCTTCCAATAAAAGAGTCCTGCATTTTTATTAATCCATTCTATTTTTAGAAACGAAGTCAGAACTTCGGGATAAAAACTCGCGTTCCTGAAGAGTTGAAATTTTGTCAGTCCTGCAGACTGGCAAAATCGTTTTGTAATGCCGAGTTTAACTTTTATATCGCGTTTTATTTCAAAGAAAGTTTGAAGTTCCTGTCAGAATTTTTGGATGTTGCCCCGACATCTCGGGATGCGAAATTCTTTTATTTACGTCAGAGAAATCTCAAGAATGTGTAAATATCTTAAGATTTTGAATGAAATCTTCCATATAAAAATGCCTATTTCGTTCTGAACATTCAGATATTGAAATCTGGAATGCGAACAACACAGAAAGCATCACTCAGCTGATATTAAAATTCTAAACAACTCAGAGTTGCTTTTTGATGTGCTGGAAGTGCAATTTCCATACTATATGCCTGAAGTTACCCCGGTACATATGAAAATAGTTGAAATAGTTTGAAGTTGTTGTGAAAGTTATGTTGACTCATATTCGACACTAGCTGTGTATCGGTTCTTTGTAAGGAATATGTATGATGTAAAGAAACTTAATTCACAATTTGTGGTGAACTCTTAATATTTGGAGACATTCTTTTTTAAATTTCATAATAATTCACACAAAAAGAGAAAAGAAGTGAATTTTCCCGTTCTAAGAGACAAACAGACAGAAACAACAAACAACATACAATCTTATTTATATAAATTACTAAAAATGTTACAATTAAATACTAGCTTCCTTATAGACTTATTTTCTGGTCTTCTTATTAGGGACAGAAATAAAAAGATATTTTTTATTTATGACCCTCAAGCAGGCAACATACAGTTGGTCATGCAAAAAGCAGCAGATACTTAGATCAATGTCACATTTCTGAATGTCTGTCCTACGTTTTATTATCTTCCCTTACTTATAAAGCTTCCATAATTTTAGAGATAGAGTTACAAATAACATAAGATAATGTAATCGTATTTTGAACTGCATTTATTTTAGATGGGCTGAAAAACCGCAGGCATTGACATCCATGGACGCCAAAGCCTGCAAAAGGGGATCGAACTGTTGGGGATAGGGTATGTCAAATACCTGTTTCTTAGAGGTTCTTCGTTTGGGATGGACGCTGTCCACCTGTAAGCAAAAGGTTAACACATGGTATTTTTTCATTTGACAACTTTATGCATTCTAAAACTGTGACAGATCCTCAAAATTCTAAAAACGTAAACCTTGAGAAAGATTCGTCAATGATCTTCATTTGAAAATTCCTTTTCTCGTCATACATTACGTAAAAAATAATAATTTTATTAATACGTTGAAACATATTTGATCTTATATTTCAGATTTTGACGATGTTGCGGCATATTTTGCAATAAAAGGCAGGTTCTTTCTTTCCGAATTGTACCAAAATCCTATCAGCACAATGTAATCTACGAATGACTTACCAAACACATTTTGTGAACTTTCGTCGAGTAGTTTTTGAACTAGTGTGAACACATACATCGCACAAAGACGCGGACATATACGCAGACGTCAAGCTAAAAATGGTGTTTTCGTGTTCCAAAGTGTGCGAAATGGGCAAATACGTTGAGTTCCTATTTTCAACTTTCATTCTATACTTTCCCTATACATTACCATGTATTGCAGGGAAAGTAAAAAGAATGAAATTAAAAGCCATTCTATGTCGTGAAGACGTATATTTTCAAAATATGGTAATTCTGGCGCTTTCGAAAGATAATACTTATTTGGAAATTCAGTCTACGATTACAGTTTGAAATGTCAGCCTTTATCTAAAATAGCTGTCAAAACTAGTTAAGTCTGCCAGTGATAATTTAACATAGTATATAACTTTGCCAACAGTTTTATGTTCATGGATATTGTGATGGTGGGTTTAGTTTCATCAACTAATTTAGATGTTATCTGTGATACGTAGAAATTTGCATTGACTATATGGGCTGTGCCATCTGATATCTCTTGAAATAAAGACATCTCTAACTTGCAAGACAGGCGAGATTTCAATTTCGGTAATTACGTATAGTGTATTAAAACAATTTAATTTCTGGAGTATAATATTAAATACCCATAAATTCTAATATCTTACATTAATTTCATAATATAAAGTCCATAAGTTTTACTTTAATAAAACTTACGAATAGATAATGCAGGATCTATGGTGAGACGGTGATCATAAAGAAGCATCAAAAACAAGGAAAACTTACAATCAAAACAAACAAAACAAGCAAAACTTACAATCAAAACAAGCAAAACTTACAAACAAAACAAGCAAAACTTACAATCGAAACAAGCAAAACTTACAATCGAACAAGCGAAACAAAACAAGCGAAACTTACAAACCAAACAAGCAAAACTTACAATCAAAACAAGCAAAACTTACAAACAAAACAAGCAAAACTTACAATCGAAACAAGCAAAACTTACAAACTAAACAAGCAAAACTTACAATCAAAACAAGCAAACTTACAAAGAAAAATTACAAGCAAAACTTACAAACAAAACAAGAAAAACTTACAAAAAAAAAGAAAAACTTACAAAGCAAATAAACAACTTACAAGCAAATCAAGCAAAACTTACTTCTATATTATTCATTCGTCTACCCGCTGGCGTCATAAATAAGAGGATCTGGAAGAGGTATACCACTCCAATTGGACAGAGAACAAAGACACCGTGAGTAAATAAATAATAAATAATAAATAATAATTTTAAAATACTTCTCGATTATTTTATTTATATGCATTAAACGCACAAGCACGCAAAATTGTGCTTTATCGCAGATTTACCAACTACATAAATTTTGCTTGAAGCTCGTGGCCTATTATAGAATACATTAAATTTAAGTTCCCTTTTAGTTCAGTTAGTATTAGCTGGCTTAAGTGCTGCCAAGGGGTGATTGTGGGAATTTTGGTAATTTGCTTCTTTCCGGGTAACATATTGCATAAAAATGGAACTATATATACAGGATGGTTTGAATTAAAGTATCCCTGTTCAGAACACTTTAGAGAAAAGACCAGTGGTCATAAGAACGCCAAAGCTGCGTGGTATGCACTTCAGAACATGGGGATGTGAATGACGCAAAAAAATTGTTTCAAAAATGACCGATAGGGGAAGAGGTTACCTACGAACAGTCTCTAGTAAAAACATAATTCAATGAAGCAGCTTGGTATTCGTGATGCATATGAATTACGAATTGCAAGTGGTATAAACGTGCGATAGATACTGACAATAGTCATAAACACTCAAATGCCAATTTAATAAATGCATCCAGAATATGTTACACATGGAATGCTTGGACTCCCTATCAGTCATTATATCCACAGGAGTTGATTTTCGGTTCAGGTTGGAATTTAAAAAGGTTTGCATTACCAATTTGGCAACAAAGTGAAAAAGGCGAAAAGATCCGGTTACAAAGCTGCACAGCAATGTTTGTAAAATAAAAAATCTGATGTGGGCAACACATGACTTTCCTTATATAATGCAATGAATTTACTACTTTTACAGTCAAAAAATAGATTTTTCTTATAGTAGATATATTCTTTCCACGATATCGAATTTTCGACAATGAGTCGTCATTTTCATTGATTTAGCGTCATTTTTATCCATTTGGCGATATTTTTGTTAATTTGGCAACATTTCAAAAAGTCGCTAAGTTGACGACATTCCGCCAAATTCGTCGCCAAAATCTCGCCAAGCGTTATGGACGGAGAAATAAGTTATTCTTATGGCATATAAATGGCTATTGGCGTTCAAATACAAAAGTATTACTCAAAGTACCTTTTCTCATGAATGGAACGAGCTAGATCCATGAGAATGATGTCACCAAATTTATCGCATGATATTACATATGAAAAGTGAACATGTTTCTCAACAGATAATATTTTTTTTAATTTATGGGATTTTTTTGATAAATTTATTTGAAAAATGTACAATATCTCGAGAACGGTTCATGCTGGCGTTCTAAAGTTTATGTCAATCGTTTTCTAAGGAAAAATTACATAAGAAATGTCTATTTACGTAACTCTATTAAAGGTTTTGATTTTTTGACAATTTTTTCAAAATTTTACTCGAAAATTTGGGGGTTCTGAACATTCGATTGCGTTTAAAAACAATAAGCTTCCAGTATTCACGGATTGTGATTTTTGTACTAAATTCCATTCGAATCGCTCCATTCGTTCGTGAAATATCGTCTCCAAAGACTCACTGACACACACACACATACTTTCACACACAGACATCACCTCAAAATGTTCGATTCATGATCATGGATGCTTGAAACGTGCTCTCCCGTCGAAAACTCATTCGAATTTTCGACCCCGTCACAATACTTTCCTTATACATTATGTATATAAGGAAAGTAAAAACAACAAAACTGTTACATGAAACATTTATTTGACACCATATTGTTATTGTCGCATTCCTAACCTATTCAAGAATAATACAATGAAAGAAACTTAAATGAACAGTAATCATGTATCGAAACGTAATTAAAATAACTTCCGTCAGAGACAATGCACATTTGAATTACAGAAAATACATTATCGCGTACTTAGACAATCATTTCAAGTGTCACCGTCAGAAAGCCCTGATTATATGACTTTTTGATAGGTATTTATTGCCTACCACATGCTCGTTTCGCTCGTTTCTGGTGTCGATTCCTATTCATCAGAACAATGTTCTAATACTTTATAACTAGCTTTTCTTCTTCTAACTCGCTTTGTTATCATTTCGCTGACTTAAATTCTCCACTAGGGGCACTGCTATCACTTTTATTCAACCGGATATAGTCATATTACTACAGATAGACTTAACGTGTTCATGGATATTTTCTTAAAAATTTATTGGAGTGAGAAAATACTTTCTTAGGAACTCTGTACCATCTCTATACTCTATGCTCTATACTACCTTTGTACTCTATGCTCTATACTATCTTTGTACTCTGTACTCTATACTCTATACTCTATGCTCTATACTCTATAATATCTTTGTACTCTAAGATCTATACTAGCTTTGTACTCTATGTTCTATACTATCTTTGTACTCTATACTCTATACTCTATACTCTATGCTCTATGCTCTATAATATATTTGTACTCTAAGATCTATACTATCTTTGTACTCTATGCTCTATACTTTATGCACTATACTATATACTCTATAGTCTATACTAACTCTATGCTCTATACTATCTCCATAATATGTGCTCAATATTATCTCTATACGCTATGCTCTATACTATCTCTCTACTATGTTCTATACTATCTCTATACTCTATGCTCTATATATACTCTATACTATCTCTACTTTTTACGTTATGCTATCACAATGGAAATAAGCGTTTTAAATGGTTCAAAAACCCTTCTTTTACTAAATGAATTGAAATCATCGAGTATTTAGAACAAAAGTATATATACATTATTCTGACTTCCATTTAAAACGCTGCACACAATATAACCAATGTTAAACTAAAGTAATTTGCATCGCGAAACTTAATGTGAAATTTTGCTCGCCAAGAATTGGATATTGATTTTTAGACACAAAATAATTACCGATCAAAGAGCAGAGCACCGAATTTACATTTTCCTTTTTCTTCCATAGAATTTTAAATTTCCTTGGGGCTTTGCGACAAATATTTGAGTTGGGTAATTATTTCATATTTTCCTTCCAATATTATGTACCTTAAGCATATATAGAAATACCATGCAATCAAAAATAGAACTTATTATTTTCTATTGGATCAGTTTACTCACGATGCTTTTGGCACAATTTTATCAAATCAAATAATATGGTATCGGCAGTATTTGACTTCTCTCTGCAAACTCGAATTATATTTTTTTATTTAATTCGTGTCTAACACTTTCCAACATAGTTGAAAAGTGTTTATGACTTTGTTTATTCTGTTTGTCTGTCTGCCCCCCCCCCGGGGCGACGTCACTTAAGATGTGGTGTACGGATCTTAGCCCTGTAGCTCTGGTCCTCCGTATCTGGGGGGCATAAAAATCTGGGGAACCGGCTGTCTAGGAAGTGTCTAGTGTCGTACCGGTGACGCAGCAAGGCCTCGGACTCTTCCAGGTGGCTGTGATCTCACGGACTGTGTCTATTCATGACTTGAGCCTAGATGCGGCCTGCGACCGGGGTCGGGCTTGGCGGGTGTCCTTCGGACCCTGCCCGGTGAATGATCTCGTCAAGAACGTGGCCCCCGGCTGAGGCTCTACTGGATGAGAGATTGAAACCCCGGTCGTGGAGAATTAATAGGCATAAATCCCAAGGATGTCTTCTCCATTGACTTCGAATCTGTCTGTCTGTCTGCCCATTAGCACAATAATTGGCGTAGAAATGACTTTATCAAAATGAAATTTTTATATGTTGTTGAGACGGTCTGTGGGACATATAGGAATGTAAATGAATAATATCACCCAATTGGTTTTGGATTGAACCCGGGTTGAAAAAATAAAATACATTGAACCCTATTCGACCTAATTTTTCAAACATATTTTAAGCGAAGTTGAAATTCAGAAATTGCTTTCAAAATTTTAAAAAATACTCAAATTATCCCATAAAATATATATTTTATAAAAAAAATTAGCAAAATATGTTCGATAATTTTTTAAATAAAAATTAAAATAATAATTACACCCATATTATATGACGAGATCACGTGACCCACTTTAAAATAAAATATGGCATCCATATTTTTTCCCATTGAAAAAATCGTGATTTTTAAACCTCTTTTAAATTTATAGTTAGTGTTGCATCCGTTTTAAAACTGCTTTATTTTTGCGTATTTTCTGTGCATCTATATTCTGAGCCAACGCAATTACAATACATTTAAATTTAAATGATAATCAAACTTTGATTATTTCTATAACGAAGCCTAATTTTTATGGATGCAGAATATAAACAAGTGATTGTAAGATGAGTTGTATAAGTAGTTTTGAATTTGTTCCACTCAAAATTATTTAGCTCTGGAGTCTGGAATATAGTTGATATGAATGAAATATTCATTGCTTTTACGTGGAGAGTCAGACGATTTATATATTGATGACGTCATTTGAATAAAGTTCATTTTTTCCATGAAGTTTTAAGTTTCCAAATATAATAAATTACTGTTATACTGTGATAATTTAAAATATATCAGCGCTGAATGTATCGCATTTTAGAGATGTTTAAATAAAATTGCATTTCAGTTGAAAAGTGTATCATAATCAATGCTTTATGCATGATTGATCTTACTTGTTGCATCACTTAAACTGAGCTGCACAAAAAAAATTAAACACAAAATCTGTACCTACTTAAAATTAATCCGAGTCTCGACTTTAATTATTATTTTTTTCGTTATTTCGCTGTTTGGAGCATTTTTTTTATTACGCCAACTTCCAATATCCTAAAAAGTTAAAATATCTTGAAACTGTCATAAAAATCCAAGAGTTGAAATTTTGACCGATTACAGTTCTTTTTTTTACTTATATACTACGTGTTATGGAGAAATCAATAAAGTTGCATTTCTAAGAATTGCATATGTGCATATGTCTTTCAAAGTTAGATATGCATTAATTACAAATTGCTCCTTTTGTTACTTACTAAATTGAATTAAGAACCAACTTTCTATTAATATAAACTATTAATGACTGTCGAAATACTCTCAAAATTGTAGTCAAAACATTATAGATTATCTTCGTATAAATATAACATACAGTAAAATTTAATTCTTGTCTTACGTTTTACTGCAGGCTTTAGTTTTTCAAAGATTTTTAACACCATAATATTAACCGTAATATTAACACCATAATATTAAGAAATATATAATGGAGATTTTATATGATGTTAAGTATTGTATACACTTCATTTTCGATGGAACTGTTAAGAATTTTTATGCTCTTTTGCCCACTTATTTCATTAATTATTTAATATTTTCCTTTCTATATTATATACCTTAAGCATATTTAGAAATACCACATACAATCAAAAATAGAACTTATTATTTTGTATTGGATCAGTTTACTCTCAATGCTTTTGACACAATTTTATCAAATCAAATAATATGGTATCCGCAGTATTTGACTTCTCCCTGCAAACTCGAATTATTTTTACTGTCCTTATATACATAATGTATAAGGAAAGTATTGTGACGGGGTCGAAAATTCGAATTCGAGTTTTTGACGGGAGAGCACGTTTCAAGCATCCCTCATCACGAATCAAACATTTTTGATGTGATGTCTGTGTGTGTGTGTGTGTGTGTGTGTGAAAGTGTGTGTGTGTGTATGTGTGTGTGTTAGTAAGTCTGTGGAGACGATAACTGACGAACGAATGGACCGATTCGAACGAAATTTGGTATAAAAATCACAATTCATAAACACTGGAAGCCTATTGTTTTTATACGTAATCGAATGTTCAGAACCCCCCTAAATTTTCGAATAAAATTTTGAAAAAATCGTCAAAAAATCAAAACCACTAATAAAGTTACGTAAATAGACATTTCTTATGTCATTTTTCATTAAAAAACGATTGACATCAATTTTAGAACGCTAACATGAACCGTTCTCGAGATATTGCACATTTTTCAAAAAAATTATCAAAAAGTCATATAAAATAAAAAAAGAAATATTTGCTATTGAGAAACATGTTCACTTTTCATATGTAATACCATACGATACATTGGGTGACATTCTCGTAGATCTAGCTCGTTCCATTCATGTAAAAAGATACTTTGAGTAATACTTTTGTATTTGAACGCCAATAGTCATTTATCTGCTGTAAGAACAACTTATTTCTTCGTCCATAACACTTGGCGAGATTTTGGCGACGAATTTGGCGGAATGTCGCCAACTGGGCGACTTTTTAAAATGTTGCCAAATTAACGAAAATCTCGCCAAATAGATAAAAATGACGCTAAATCAATGAAAATGACTACAAATTGTCGAAAATTCAATATCTTGGAAAGAATATTAGTATCTACTATAAGAAAAACCTATTTTTTTACTGTAAAAGTAGTAAATTCATTACATTATATAAGGAACGTGATGTGTTGCTCACATCACATTTTTTTTTATTTAATTCGTGTCAAACACTTTCAAACATAGTTGAAAAGTGTTTATGACTTTGTTTACTCTGTCTGTTTGTCTGTCTGTCTGTCCATTCACACGATAACTACCAAGGAATGACTTTAATAACTGCCGGAAATATTTTATAATTTATACAGTCATGCGTATTTTCGGGGAATAGGAAATGGCATTTCCAGAACCAAAAGTTGTTGTTGTTGCTGCTTATCCCCACTTGACTGACAGCAACATCAGATCAAGTCCATGATCTCGTGAGACTTCAAAAGATTCAGGACCGTTTCAGGACTTGAATACAGCTGGCTTTTGTGACAAACAATATATAACAAAGTATGAGTGGGAGTGGCCTGTACTAAGTTACACTTCACAGGGAATAATCATTAAGCCCTAAAACGACTTTTAGTATACGCAGATGACCACTGCAGAATCTGGCCAGAACTGTCTGGTCTTCTCTGCCGTTTGACCTTGATGAAAATGAGTAAAATGCAGCTTCAGTGGATCCACGGACCTTGAGGCTCCAGGGCATGGAGTTTGACCTTGCTTCTACCTGAAATGCTATAGCTGAGCATAGTGGAATGACCTTCACGACTAGGATGGCCCGACCAGGAGCAAAGCTCCAGACATACTTCGGCCATTCCGCCCAGGAACACACACACAGTCACAGTGAGACAGCAAAGCAAGACTTTGTGGGGAAGAACCTAAAGTAAATCCTTACCTCTACGCCCACAATAATTTAATGCTAAATCCATATCACTCATCAAAGCTCTATCTATAGTTGATTCTAAAATAATATATGTTTAATGGAAGTAAAATGATAAATTCGAAAGTTAAAAAGAACCGGAAATTAAAAACCTTGGTGAATCTCCCAACCCCTCAGAAGCTTGACGTTGAATCAATATCAGTGATCATCTATGCTCCAGCTATAGCTGATTATGAGAAATGGTTGTTTCAAGAAATTAAAAATATTTTAAACCAGAATTGGGATAAACTGAAAGTGGTATTCCTTAATAAACCCCTAGCTCCTCTGATATTTGATTCTAAATCCATATTAGTCATCATCCAAGATCTAATTTTAGCCAACGCCTAGGAATAGATATTTCAGGGGGAAATTTTAACCGTAAGGGGGAAATTTTAACCGTAAGGGTGAAATTTTAACCGTAAGGGGGAAATTTTAACCGTAAGGGGAAAAGAACCAGAAATAGACATTCTTAGTGCACTCCCTACCTACTACGAAATTTGATACTAAATCTGTATAAATTGTCATCTTATCAAGGTTTTCTGTAATTTTAGCCAACGCCTAGGAATAGATATTTCAGGGGGAAATTTTAACCGTAAGGGGGAAATTTTAACCGTAAGGGGAAAAGAACCAGAAATAGACATTCTTAGTGCACTCCCTACCTACTACGAAATTTGATACTAAATCTGTATAAATTGTCATCTTATCAAGGTTTTCTGTAATTTTAGCCAACGCCTAGGAATAGATATTTCAGGGGGAAATTTTAACCGTAAGGGGGAAATTTTAACCGTAAGGGGAAAAGAACCAGAAATAGACATTCTTAGTGCACTCCCTACCTACTACGAAATTTGATACTAAATCTGTATAAATTGTCATCTTATCAAGGTTTTCTGTAATTTTAGCCAACGCCTAGGAATAGATATTTCAGGGGGAAATTTTAACCGTAAGGGGGAAATTTTAACCGTAAGGGGGAAATTTTAACCGTAAGGGGAAAAGAACCAGAAATAGACATTCTTAGTGCACTCCCTACCTACTACGAAATTTGATACTAAATCTGTATAAATTGTCATCTTATCAAGGTTTTCTGTAATTTTAGCCAACGCCTAGGAATAGATATTTCAGGGGGAAATTTTAACCGTAAGGGGGAAATTTTAACCGTAAGGGGAAAAGAACCAGAAATAGACATTCTTAGTGCACTCCCTACCTACTACGAAATTTGATACTAAATCTGTATAAATTGTCATCTTATCAAGGTTTTCTGTAATTTTAGCCAACGCCTAGGAATAGATATTTCAGGGGGAAATTTTAACCGTAAGGGGGAAATTTTAACCGTAAGGGGAAAAGAACCAGAAATAGACATTCTTAGTGCACTCCCTACCTACTACGAAATTTGATACTAAATCTGTATAAATTGTCATCTTATCAAGGTTTTCTGTAATTTTAGCCAACGCCTAGGAATAGATATTTCAGGGGGAAATTTTAACCGTAAGGGGGAAATTTTAACCGTAAGGGGAAAAGAACCAGAAATAGACATTCTTAGTGCACTCCCTACCTACTACGAAATTTGATACTAAATCTGTATAAATTGTCATCTTATCAAGGTTTTCTGTAATTTTAGCCAACGCCTAGGAATAGATATTTCAGGGGGAAATTTTAACCGTAAGGGGGAAATTTTAACCGTAAGGGGAAAAGAACCAGAAATAGACATTCTTAGTGCACTCCCTACCTACTACGAAATTTGATACTAAATCTGTATAAATTGTCATCTTATCAAGGTTTTCTGTAATTTTAGCCAACGCCTAGGAATAGATATTTCAGGGGGAAATTTTAACCGTAAGGGGGAAATTTTAACCGTAAGGGGAAAAGAACCAGAAATAGACATTCTTAGTGCACTCCCTACCTACTACGAAATTTGATACTAAATCTGTATAAATTGTCATCTTATCAAGGTTTTCTGTAATTTTAGCCAACGCCTAGGAATAGATATTTCAGGGGGAAATTTTAACCGTAAGGGGGAAATTTTAACCGTAAGGGGAAAAGAACCAGAAATAGACATTCTTAGTGCACTCCCTACCTACTACGAAATTTGATACTAAATCTGTATAAATTGTCATCTTATCAAGGTTTTCTGTAATTTTAGCCAACGCCTAGGAATAGATATTTCAGGGGGAAATTTTAACCGTAAGGGGGAAATTTTAACCGTAAGGGGAAAAGAACCAGAAATAGACATTCTTAGTGCACTCCCTACCTACTACGAAATTTGATACTAAATCTGTATAAATTGTCATCTTATCAAGGTTTTCTGTAATTTTAGCCAACGCCTAGGAATAGATATTTCAGGGGAAATTTTAACCGTAAGGGGGAAATTTTAACCGTAAGGGGAAAAGAACCAGAAATAGACATTCTTAGTGCACTCCCTACCTACTACGAAATTTGATACTAAATCTGTATAAATTGTCATCTTATCAAGGTTTTCTGTAATTTTAGCCAACGCCTAGGAATAGATATTTCAGGGGGAAATTTTAACCGTAAGGGGGGAAATTTTAACCGTAAGGGGGAAATTTTAACCGTAAGGGGAAAAGAACCAGAAATAGACATTCTTAGTGCACTCCCTACCTACTACGAAATTTGATACTAAATCTGTATAAATTGTCATCTTATCAAGGTTTTCTGTATTTATTTTAGCCAACGCCTAGGAATAGATATTTCAGGGGGAAATTTTAACCGTAAGGGGAAAAGAACCAGAAATAGACATTCTTAGTGCACTCCCTACCTACTACGAAATTTGATACTAAATCTGTATAAATTGTCATCTTATCAAGGTTTTCTGTAATTTTAGCCAACGCCTAGGAATAGATATTTCAGGGGGAAATTTTAACCGTAAGGGGGAAATTTTAACCGTAAGGGGAAAAGAACCAGAAATAGACATTCTTAGTGCACTCCCTACCTACTACGAAATTTGATACTAAATCTGTATAAATTGTCATCTTATCAAGGTTTTCTGTAATTTTAGCCAACGCCTAGGAATAGATATTTCAGGGGGAAATTTTAACCGTAAGGGGGAAATTTTAACCGTAAGGGGAAAAGAACCAGAAATAGACATTCTTAGTGCACTCCCTACCTACTACGAAATTTGATACTAAATCTGTATAAATTGTCATCTTATCAAGGTTTTCTGTAATTTTAGCCAACGCCTAGGAATAGATATTTCAGGGGGAAATTTTAACCGTAAGGGGGAAATTTTAACCGTAAGGGGAAAAGAACCAGAAATAGACATTCTTAGTGCACTCCCTACCTACTACGAAATTTGATACTAAATCTGTATAAATTGTCATCTTATCAAGGTTTTCTGTAATTTTAGCCAACGCCTAGGAATAGATATTTCAGGGGGAAATTTTAACCGTAAGGGGGAAATTTTAACCGTAAGGGGAAAAGAACCAGAAATAGACATTCTTAGTGCACTCCCTACCTACTACGAAATTTTGATACTAAATCTGTATAAATTGTCATCTTATCAAGGTTTTCTGTAATTTTAGCCAACGCCTAGGAATAGATATTTCAGGGGGAAATTTTAACCGTAAGGGGGAAATTTTAACCGTAAGGGGAAAAGAACCAGAAATAGACATTCTTAGTGCACTCCTACCTACTACGAAATTTGATACTAAATCTGTATAAATTGTCATCTTATCAAGGTTTTCTGTAATTTTAGCCAACGCCTAGGAATAGATATTTCAGGGGGAAATTTTAACCGTAAGGGGGAAATTTTAACCGTAAGGGGAAAAGAACCAGAAATAGACATTCTTAGTGCACTCCCTACCTACTACGAAATTTGATACTAAATCTGTATAAATTGTCATCTTATCAAGGTTTTCTGTAATTTTAGCCAACGCCTAGGAATAGATATTTCAGGGGGAAATTTTAACCGTAAGGGGGAAATTTTAACCGTAAGGGGAAAAAGAACCAGAAATAGACATTCTTAGTGCACTCCCTACCTACTACGAAATTTGATACTAAATCTGTATAAATTGTCATCTTATCAAGGTTTTCTGTAATTTTAGCCAACGCCTAGGAATAGATATTTCAGGGGGAAATTTTAACCGTAAGGGGGAAATTTTAACCGTAAGGGGAAAAGAACCAGAAATAGACATTCTTAGTGCACTCCCTACCTACTACGAAATTTGATACTAAATCTGTATAAATTGTCATCTTATCAAGGTTTTCTGTAATTTTAGCCAACGCCTAGGAATAGATATTTCAGGGGGAAATTTTAACCGTAAGGGGGAAATTTTAACCGTAAGGGGAAAAGAACCAGAAATAGACATTCTTAGTGCACTCCCTACCTACTACGAAATTTGATACTAAATCTGTATAAATTGTCATCTTATCAAGGTTTTCTGTAATTTTAGCCAACGCCTAGGAATAGATATTTCAGGGGGAAATTTTAACCGTAAGGGGAAATTTTACCGTAAGGGGGAAATTTTAACCGTAAGGGGAAAAGAACCAGAAATAGACATTCTTAGTGCACTCCCTACCTACTACGAAATTTGATACTAAATCTGTATAAATTGTCATCTTATCAAGGTTTTCTGTAATTTTAGCCAACGCCTAGGAATAGATATTTCAGGGGGAAATTTTAACCGTAAGGGGGAAATTTAACCGTAAGGGGAAAAGAACCAGAAATAGACATTCTTAGTGCACCTCCCTACCTACTACGAAATTTGATACTAAATCTGTATAAATTGTCATCTTATCAAGGTTTTCTGTAATTTTAGCCAACGCCTAGGAATAGATATTTCAGGGGAAATTTTAACCGTAAGGGGGAAATTTTAACCGTAAGGGGAAAAGAACCAGAAATAGACATTCTTAGTGCACTCCCTACCTACTACGAAATTTGATACTAAATCTGTATAAATTGTCATCTTATCAAGGTTTTCTGTAATTTTAGCCAACGCCTAGGAATAGATATTTCAGGGGGGAAATTTTAACCGTAAGGGGGAAATTTTAACCGTAAGGGGAAAAGACCAGAAATAGACATTCTTAGTGCACTCCCTACCTACTACGAAATTTGATACTAAATCTGTATAAATTGTCATCTTATCAAGGTTTTCTGTAATTTTAGCCAACGCCTAGGAATAGATATTTCAGGGGGAAATTTTAACCGTAAGGGGGAAATTTTAACCGTAAGGGGAAAAGAACCAGAAATAGACATTCTTAGTGCACTCCCTACCTACTACGAAATTTGATACTAAATCTGTATAAATTGTCATCTTATCAAGGTTTTCTGTAATTTTAGCCAACGCCTAGGAATAGATATTTCAGGGGGAAATTTTAACCGTAAGGGGGAAATTTTAACCGTAAGGGGAAAAGAACCAGAAATAGACATTCTTAGTGCACTCCCTACCTACTACGAAATTTGATACTAAATCTGTATAAATTGTCATCTTATCAAGGTTTTCTGTAATTTTAGCCAACGCCTAGGAATAGATATTTCAGGGGGAAATTTTAACCGTAAGGGGGAAATTTTAACCGTAAGGGGAAAAGAACCAGAAATAGACATTCTTAGTGCACTCCCTACCTACTACGAAATTTGATACTAAATCTGTATAAATTGTCATCTTATCAAGGTTTTCTGTAATTTTAGCCAACGCCTAGGAATAGATATTTCAGGGGGAAATTTTACCGTAAGGGGGAAATTTTAACCGTAAGGGGAAAAGAACCAGAAATAGACATTCTTAGTGCACTCCCTACCTACTACGAAATTTGATACTAAATCTGTATAAATTGTCATCTTATCAAGGTTTTCTGTAATTTTAGCCAACGCCTAGGAATAGATATTTCAGGGGGAAATTTTAACCGTAAGGGGGAAATTTTAACCGTAAGGGGAAAAGAAC